>CM017781.1:39339919-39393130 GCA_008121275.1 Drosophila lowei | reverse complement strand
TGGACCACTTATGGACCCCTGCGGGCAACCTCTTGTTACCGGAACAGTGGCTACTCCATGCCTACTGACGATGCTCGCACTCCGGCCGGAGAAGAAACTTCGCCACAAGCTTGCTTCTCGGCATCCCAGCTCGAGGAGGCGGCGTAGTGCAGCATTCCACTCGACGTTGTCGAAGGCTCCTTTGAAGTCCACGAAGACTCCGAGCACGTATTTCGACCGGCTGGCCGAAACAGTGCTCACGACGTGCTTCCAAGCATCCTCCACACAACGTCCTTGGCGAAAGCCAAATTGCCATCTGCAGCCATCCGGAATGGTGTCCTTCAGACGATTCACCATGATCCCTTCAAGCACTTTGCCCAGCACTGGCAACAGACAGATACCCCGATATGAGGTAGGATCCGTCCGGTCCTTATCGGGTCCCTTCAGAAGTGGAACCACCCTAGGATGCTTCCATTCCGTTGGGAAGTACCCTGTCTCCAGGCAGCGGGAATACATCGCTGTCATGTGCTGAGGGATGGCACGCCACAATGCCTTGCAAATGGCACCTGTGATGCCGTCCATGCCGGGAGAGCGTCTGCTCTTCAACCTGGCGACGCATGCATCAACCTCGAAAGCTTCGAGGGCCGGTGGAGCCTCGATCGGGATGGCAAATGTGCATTCGACTCCGCAACAGGAAAGAAGTTGCGAAGGAGCACACCCGCACAGTCGCGCCATGTTGCGACCAGCCTACCATCCGTTCGAAGGCATCAATCTCCGTGCTCTTTTGCGGCCTCGGCAAATCCTGTAGACGTGCCCCCATGGATCATCTCTGTTCTCTCCCACGAAGCGTCGCCAGTTGTCTTCCTTCGTCCTCAGGATGAGCTTTTGTACTGCGCTGAGGAGATCCTCAACGCGACCACAAGTTCCTCTGCTGCGTCGGTCTCGTGCCGACGAGCGTCCTGGAGCCTCCGCCTCAGTCTCCTGACCTCTCGGCGTTTGGAGTGTAGTTCGGCAGTCCACCAAACTACTTTTCTCGCGGCTCTCGGTGTGCTGCGTCCCAGCACTCTGTCGCACACACTGTGTACTAAAGAGCGCAGTGCAGACACTTGGTCGTCCAACGGCGATTCAGCGATGTCTTCCGGTAATTCGGCTGTCTCCCTTACCACTTCCTCCTCGAACAATCGCCAGCGCGCATTGGAAAGCTTCCAGGACGGCACAGGAGCAATGGGCTCGACTGCGTCGTTCGGGTCAGACGTCACCACAACATGGATCATGTTGTGATCGCTGGTATCCCATTCCTTCACTTCCCAATCGTATGTGGCCCACATAGTCGCAGCTTGGTTCACGATTGTCACATCGATATCGCTTTGGCCTCTACGGTTATCGAATGTGTACATGACTGGCTTCGTTGAGCACGCCGGCTCTCATCTCGGTTATCCACTCAGACAGCACCCCGTGCATGGTTAGCTTGCCTCGATTTGTCCGGAGAGCTTGCTAAACCACGCTGGGGATACTGCATTCGCGTCGAGCCCAAAGATGCATGCCCAGCAGCAGCACCGCATCTAGTACCTTGCGGTGTCCCGGAGCATAGAAAGATTGAGCCAAATCTTCCCGTAACTCTGACGCATACCCAAAATCCGTGGATTGGGATGCTCCATTGGCGATTGATCTCTGATCTCTCAGCTTTATTTAACGTGGCGGTTCCACAGGGAGGGATTTCAACCACGGCGTCAAATGTGTTAGCCACGGCTTAGCCTCGATTAGCGCGATATATAAATATCACGCCATCACGCACCACCGCACACATACGCAGGAACCTGGTACAGATGCGCCAGTTAACGCCCCAGAAAAGAAGCTATAGCAAATACATAGCGACTCTTCCGGTACCAATTGAAAGTATCCTGGTCGGGCATACAATCCCCCTTGGTGAGGGGCGAGGTGTATCTAACACGTCTTCCGATCTATGGGTCTCGGCACCCGGTTGAGAGCGCAACTCCACGATGAGCCTAGCGGCTCTCCCCGCGTACGTTTGGGTATTAACCACAGCCACCACGATACTCCCACTGGGGGCCGACCTCAATGTGCAGCCTTGGAACTGCACAACCCGTGGTACCGATCTTAAGGACTCAGCTCGATCCTCCCTTTTAGCCCCGACCGGCTCGGATAGGGAATCCATCCAGCCCGTGCACCGCTAGCACATTCAGCTGCTGCTGTCGCCTAGAGAACGCCAGTCCGGCGAACCTGTCGAGGATCCGCATTCTCTCCTGAGAAGCCGTCACTCCGGAGAAGGTCCAGTCGCCATCCGTGTACTGCACTCCAAGTCCATCGAGGTCTCGCAAGTCTGCATAGAGGGGACAAGCACATAGGAAGTGCTGCCAATCCTCGCGTTCTGCGCCGCATAGACATGCTGGCGTGTCGCTAAGCCTTCTTCCATGCAGAAATGCATTGAGCGATCCGTGGCCCGTCAGCAGGAACCCAGCGCGCAGCGTGAAGCCAAACCTTCGCTCGCTGTAGACGAAGCCTGCGTTCGGGATGAAGCGGTGCGTCACCCGACCTGGGGAGTCACCATCATCCCATCTGCGTTGCCACTCGCACAACAGGCCTTCGTCTAGTCGCGCCATCTTCTGCTTCCAGCTAAGATTTGCCAAATCTTCGCCGTACAGCCAATCGCTCTCCTCCAGCGGGTAGTCGCGCTTTAGTTTGAAGCTGATTGCCAGGCGTCTGGCAACCAGATCAAACGGGGGCTCCAGCAAGTACTTGCAGTGCCATGGTGGACACTGTTCGGCATACCGGCAGGCATCCAATCAGGATGATCCTTTGGCACGCAAGCAGATGCCTCCTGGCAACCACTTGCGTCGTCGTCACGACAGACCAAATCGAGGCACCAAATAGTGCACAGGGCACCATGAGTCCGGCATATATTGTCCGCTTTGAGCGGGGACTGAGTCCCCAGTCGACCCGCAGTACGCGCGACAATGCCCCTACGACTCCGGTCAGCTTATCACGTAAGCCCGTGATGTGCGGGAGAAAACTCAACCGCTCGCCGACCGTGATACCAAGATACCGATATTTGCGCTTATATGGTAGGCTTGCTCCAGCAAACCGTACCACTGGCGGCCGTCGAAGTATGCCTTTGAGCAGCATGATCGCCGTCTTGCTAGTTGAAACGGCAACGCCGACTTCAACTCCCCAAGCGCCTACGATGGACATCAACTCACCTCCTTTTTGCTCGAGCTCTGATCGGGCATTCCCTTCGATGAGGAGGAGCAAGTCGTCAGCATACGCGCTGAGCGCACCAAGGGGCTCTAAGCGCTGGAGCAACACGTCCATCAAGATGTTCCATATAAATGGACCACTTATGGACCCCTGCGGGCAACCTCTTGTTACCGGAACAGTGGCTACTCCATGCCTACTGACGATGCTCGCACTCCGGCCGGAGAAGAAACTTCGCCACAAGCTTGCTTCTCGGCATCCCAGCTCGAGGAGGCGGCGTAGTGCAGCATTCCACTCGACGTTGTCGAAGGCTCCCTTGAAGTCCACGAAGACTCCGAGCACGTATTTCGACCGGCTGGCCGAAACAGTGCTCACGACGTGCTTCCAAGCATCCTCCACACAACGTCCTTGGCGAAAGCCAAATTGCCATCTGCAGCCATCCGGAATGGTGTCCTTCAGACGATTCACCATGATCCCCTCTAGCACTTTGCCCAGCACTGGCAACAGACAGATACCCCGATATGAGGTAGGATCCGTCCGGTCCTTATCGGGTCCCTTCAGAAGTGGAACCACCCTAGGATGCTTCCATTCCGTTGGGAAGTACCCTGTCTCCAGGCAGCGGGAATACATCGCTGTCATGTGCTGAGGGATGGCACGCCACAATGCCTTGCAAATGGCACCTGTGATGCCGTCCATGCCGGGAGAGCGTCTGCTCTTCAACCTGGCGACGCATGCATCAACCTCGAAAGCTTCGAGGGCCGGTGGAGCCTCGATCGGGATGGCAAATGTGCATTCGACTCCGCAACAGGAAAGAAGTTGCGAAGGAGCACACCCGCACAGTCGCGCCATGTTGCGACCAGCCTACCATCCGTTCGAAGGCATCCAATCTCCGTGCTCTTTTTGCGGCCTCGGCAAATCCTGTAGACGTGCCCCCATGGATCATCTCTGTTCTCTCCCACGAAGCGTCGCCAGTTGTCTTCCTTCGTCCTCAGGATGAGCTTCTTGTACTGCGCTGAGGAGATCCTCAACGCGACCACAAGTTCCTCTGCTGCGTCGGTCTCGTGCCGACGAGCGTCCTGGAGCCTCCGCCTCAGTCTCCTGACCTCTCGGCGTTTGGAGTGTAGTTCGGCAGTCCACCAAACTACTTTTCTCGCGGCTCTCGGTGTGCTGCGTCCCAGCACTCTGTCGCACACACTGTGTACTAAAGAGCGCAGTGCAGACACTTGGTCGTCCAACGGCGATTCAGCGATGTCTTCCGGTAATTCGGCTGTCTCCCCTTACCACTTCCTCCTCGAACAATCGCCAGCGCGCATTGGAAAGCTTCCAGGACGGCACAGGAGCAATGGGCTCGACTGCGTCGTTCGGGTCAGACGTCACCACAACATGGATCATGTTGTGATCGCTGGTATCCCATTCCTTCACTTCCCAATCGTATGATGGCCCACATAGTCGCAGCTTGGTTCACGATTGTCACATCGATATCGCTTTGGCCTCTACGGTTATCGAATGTGTACACCCGACTGGCTTCGTTGAGCACGCCGGCTCTCATCTCGGTTATCCACTCAGACAGCAGCTCACCCCGTGCATGGTTAGCTTGCCCCCGATTGTGTCCGGAGAGCTTGCTAAACCACGCTGGGGATACTGCATTCGCGTCGAGCCCAAAGATGACTGGAGTGCGGCTGCCCAGCAGCAGCACCGCATCTAAGTACCTGAGGTACGGCGCCAAGTCGGTGTCGAATTGGCAGTACACGGAGCATAGAAAGATTGAGCCAAATCTTCCCGTAACTCTGACGCATACCCAAAATCCGTGGTAAGGGGCTCCATTGGCATGCAGATGGCTGCCGGTTCGTCGACGATGATAGCAGCTTTCCCTCGGCGGTCCTGGAATACTCGCATTCCAGAAGGAAGGCCAGTAATCCGCCCTGCTCCATCGACGTACGGCTCCTGGACCAGTGCGAACTGACGGCCAGAGCTGCGCATGATGGCTCCGAGTTCCATCACAGCCGCTCGGCCACGGCCACAGTTAGCTTGGATGAAGCTAAACATTAGTGTCTAGCTTGCACCCTCGCCAGTACTGCTGCGTAAATCGGGCACGCCACTGACAGCATGGAATGTGCTGCAGGGTACCCCTTGAAGCGGCAGTTGCGGCAGTCCACGGGATTGGGACACCGTGCAACGTTGTGGCCGTTCTGTCCACACCGGTGGCACACATTCTCCTTTAGGCGACATTGCGACACCTTGTGGTCGAAACCCGCACATCTGTGGCAGGCGTATGTCCTGACCAAGGAGCGGCAGCGGCATCTGAACCACTTGATGTATACACACTCGTGCAATGCCTCCTGTGCCTTCGCGTCGACCTCTAGCGTCACGTTGATCGTGGCGCCGTCGGTGACCGACCAGGGTTTGCTGCCCAGGTGAACCGACTTTTTGAACTCCGCGGCAGTCATGGTGTCCTCCAGGTTTTTGGTGAAGAGCTCCTCCATGAACTCCTCAGGTGTGATTGACGTGTCCACGTCATACACCACAACCTGGGGCTTCGTATCCGGCCTCTTCCTCACTTCCAATCCTGCCTCAGAAAATTTGCTGCTGGCCACAACCTTCTTCAGCTCGCTTACTGAAGGGGTGCGAATAATCGCTCCTCCGCTCTTCAGCTCGCGAACCTCGTGGACACGGACTCCCAGTGTCGGCACCACGGTCTTCTTCACCCGCTCCACTAGCTCCTTGCTGGTCTCCTCCGGGTTCTTGCTCTTAATAAGAGCCGACCACGTGTCCCTTGGCTTCGGGATGGGTGCAGCGATGATGGCGCTCGGTGCCGGCAAGCCTGGGAAGGCTGCCGCATACGCAGCGGTGGTGACAGCGGTGTTGCCCATGTGGGCAGCAGCAGCGGGTCTCGTTGGAGGCGGCATCCTTGCCCTCTCCTCCAGGCGCACCTTTTCTTCCTGCCAGGGCCATGACCAACTCGTCATACCGGTTGGTAGCGACGAGGATTTCCATAGATGCCTCTGGCGGCATCAGCCCCTTCAGCACAGCTCCGTTCACTGCCATCCTAATCGCGGACATCTCCGCGATGATGGCCGAGTAGCCTGCCGCGACAATGCCAGTTGCCGGGCATGTGGCAGCGGCAGCGGCAGCGGTGGTGGCAGCGGTGGCGGCAGCGGTGGCGGCAGCGGTGGTGGCAGCGATGGTGGCAGCGGCGGCAGAAGTACTGGCAGCGGTGGCGGCAGCGGTGGTGGCAGCGGTGGTGGCAGCGGCAGCGGCAGAGGTGCCTGGAATGGCCTCCTCAAAGGGGAGCGATGGTGGCGGCGATCTCTCGGCTGGGATCGGCTGCTCTCCTGGCAGCCCAATCCCGAGCCCGATCTTTTGGCTCCCTTTTTGGCGGCTGTAGATTTCGGCCGGCCTCGCCTGCGGGCGGGAACGCTCGACGTCGAGCTCGCTCCGGCACTAGCCAAGCTAGTGTCGCTGGCGTCGGCCTCCGTATCTACTTCCATGTCCGATTTGTGGCTCCCTCTATCGGCGTGACTCGACACGAAAAGGCAACTAGTGGAGACGCGAACCACCAAAAGTCTCACCGGAGACACGAACCGAAAGTTCTAGCCGAGACAAAACCCGAAAGTTTTAGCGGGGACACCAACCGAAAAGCTCCAACCTCGAGCCAAAGCTTCGAACGGAAGCTTCGAACTCGAACTTGTTGACGAACAAAGCGCACTTGTTGTCGAGCTATCTGGACCTGTTGTCGAACTAAACTGCCACACGTGGCAGTTTTTCGGCGTTTATATTGCAAAAATTAATTTGCCAATATCTTCACTGTTTCTGCACCAAATTAACTCACGATTACACTGGCGAACAGCGCGTGATCTCGCGGCAATTTATATTCACTTTCCTCACGGGAAAAGCACACTCTATACTGTAGAAAAAGACGGCGAAGCGGAACGCTTGAAAAACACGTCTGCTTTCGTTAGCAGTCAGAGAGCAACTGAGTAGATAGGGACAGAATGAATCTGATCTCTCAGCTTTATTTAACGTGGCGGTTCCACAGGGAGGGATTTCAACCACGGCGTCAAATGTGTTAGCCACGGCTTAGCCTCGATTAGCGCGATATATAAATATCACGCCATCACGCACCACCGCACACATACGCAGGAACCTGGTACAGATGCGCCAGTTAACGCCCCAGAAAAGAAGCTATAGCAAATACATAGCGACTCTTCCGGTACCAATTGAAAGTATCCTGGTCGGGCATACAATCCCCCCTTGGTGAGGGGCGAGGTGTATCTAACACGTCTTCCGATCTATGGGTCTCGGCACCCGGTTGAGAGCGCAACTCCACGATGAGCCTAGCGGCTCTCCCCGCGTACGTTTGGGTATTAACCACAGCCACCACGATACTCCCACTAAGGGGGCCGACCTCAATGTGCAGCCTTGGAACTGCACAACCCGTGGTACCGATCTTAAGGACTCAGCTCGATCCTCCCTTTTAGCCCCGACCGGCTCGGATAGGGAATCCATCCAGCCCGTGCACCGCTAGCACATTCAGCTGCTGCTGTCGCCTAGAGAACGCCAGTCCGGCGAACCTGTCGAGGATCCGCATTCTCTCCTGAGAAGCCGTCACTCCGGAGAAGGTCCAGTCGCCATCCGTGTACTGCACTCCAAGTCCATCGAGGTCTCGCAAGTCTGCATAGAGGGGACAAGCACATAGGAAGTGCTGCCAATCCTCGCGTTCTGCGCCGCATAGACATGCTGGCGTGTCGCTAAGCCTTCTTCCATGCAGAAATGCATTGAGCGATCCGTGGCCCGTCAGCAGGAACCCAGCGCGCAGCGTGAAGCCAAACCTTCGCTCGCTGTAGACGAAGCCTGCGTTCGGGATGAAGCGGTGCGTCACCCGACCTGGGGAGTCACCATCATCCCATCTGCGTTGCCCTCGCACAACAGGCCTTCGTCTAGTCGCGCCATCTTCTGCTTCCAGCTAAGATTTGCCAAATCTTCGCCGTACAGCCAATCGCTCTCCTCCAGCGGGTAGTCGCGCTTTAGTTTGAAGCTGATTGCCAGGCGTCTGGCAACCAGATCAAACGGGGGCTCCAGCAAGTACTTGCAGTGCCATGGTGGACACTGTTCGGCATACCGGCAGGCATCCAATCAGGATGATCCTTTGGCACGCAAGCAGATGCCTCCTGGCAACCACTTGCGTCGTCGTCACGACAGACCAAATCGAGGCACCAAATAGTGCACAGGGCACCATGAGTCCGGCATATATTGTCCGCTTTGAGCGGGGACTGAGTCCCCAGTCGACCCGCAGTACGCGCGACAATGCCCCTACGACTCCGGTCAGCTTATCACGTAAGCCCGTGATGTGCGGGAGAAAACTCAACCGCTCGCCGACCGTGATACCAAGATACCGGTATTTGCGCTTATATGGTAGGCTTGCTCCAGCAAACCGTACCACTGGCGGCCGTCGAAGTATGCCTTTGAGCAGCATGATCGCCGTCTTGCTAGTTGAAACGGCAACGCCGACTTCAACTCCCCAAGCGCCTACGATGGACATCAACTCACCTCCTTTTTGCTCGAGCTCTGATCGGGCATTCCCTTCGATGAGGAGGAGCAAGTCGTCAGCATACGCGCTGAGCGCACCAAGGGGCTCTAAGCGCTGGAGCAACACGTCCATCAAGATGTTCCATATAAATGGACCACTTATGGACCCCTGCGGGCAACCTCTTGTTACCGGAACAGTGGCTACTCCATGCCTACTGACGATGCTCGCACTCCGGCCGGAGAAGAAACTTCGCCACAAGCTTGCTTCTCGGCATCCCAGCTCGAGGAGGCGGCGTAGTGCAGCATTCCACTCGACGTTGTCGAAGGCTCCCTTGAAGTCCACGAAGACTCCGAGCACGTATTTCGACCGGCTGGCCGAAAAACAGTGCTCACGACGTGCTTCCAAGCATCCTCCACACAACGTCCTTGGCGAAAGCCAAATTGCCATCTGCAGCCATCCGGAATGGTGTCCTTCAGACGATTCACCATGATCCCCTCAAGCACTTTGCCCAGCACTGGCAACAGACAGATACCCCGATATGAGGTAGGATCCGGTCCGGTCCTTATCGGGTCCCTTCAGAAGTGGAACCACCCTAGGATGCTTCCATTCCGTTGGGAAGTACCCTGTCTCCAGGCAGCGGGAATACATCGCTGTCATGTGCTGAGGGATGGCACGCCACAATGCCTTGCAAATGGCACCTGTGATGCCGTCCATGCCGGGAGAGCGTCTGCTCTTCAACCTGGCGACGCATGCATCAACCTCGAAAGCTTCGAGGGCCGGTGGAGCCTCGATCGGGATGGCAATATGTGCATTCGACTCCGCAACAGGAAAGAAGTTGCGAAGGAGCACACCCGCACAGTCGCGCCATGTTGCGACCAGCCTACCATCCGTTCGAAGGCATCCAATCTCCGTGCACTTTTTGCGGCCTCGGCAAATCCTGTAGACGTGCCCCCATGGATCATCTCTGTTCTCTCCCACGAAGCGTCGCCAGTTGTCTTCCTTCGTCCTCAGGATGAGCTTCTTGTACTGCGCTGAGGAGATCCTCAACGCGACCACAAGTTCCTCTGCTGCGTCGGTCTCGTGCCGACGAGCGTCCTGGAGCCTCCGCCTCAGTCTCCTGACCTCTCGGCGTTTGGAGTGTAGTTCGGCAGTCCACCAAACTACTTTTCTCGCGGCTCTCGGTGTGCTGCGTCCCAGCACTCTGTCGCACACACTGTGTACTAAAGAGCGCAGTGCAGACACTTGGTCGTCCAACGGCGATTCAGCGATGTCTTCCGGTAATTCGGCTGTCTCCCTTACCACTTCCTCCTCGAACAATCGCCAGCGCGCATTGGAAAGCTTCCAGGACGGCACAGGAGCAATGGGCTCGACTGCGTCGTTCGGGTCAGACGTCACCACAACATGGATCATGTTGTGATCGCTGGTATCCCATTCCTTCACTTCCCAATCGTATGTGGCCCACATAGTCGCAGCTTGGTTCACGATTGTCACATCGATATCGCTTTGGCCTCTACGGTTATCGAATGTGTACACCCGACTGGCTTCGTTGAGCACGCCGGCTCTCATCTCGGTTATCCACTCAGACAGCAGCTCACCCCGTGCATGGTTAGCTTGCCCCCGATTGTGTCCGGAGAGCTTGCTAAACCACGCTGGGGATACTGCATTCGCGTCGAGCCCAAAGATGACTGGAGTGCGGCTGCCCAGCAGCAGCACCGCATCTAGGTACCTGAGGTACGGCGCCAAGTCGGTGTCGAATTGGCAGTACACGGAGCATAGAAAGATTGAGCCAAATCTTCCCGTAACTCTGACGCATACCCAAAATCCGTGGTAAGGGGCTCCATTGGCATGCAGATGGCTGCCGGTTCGTCGACGATGATAGCAGCTTTCCCTCGGCGGTCCTGGAATACTCGCATTCCAGAAGGAAGGCCAGTAATCCGCCCTGCTCCATCGACGTACGGCTCCTGGACCAGTGCGAACTGACGGCCAGAGCTGCGCATGATGGCTCCGAGTTCCATCACAGCCGCTCGGCCACGGCCACAGTTAGCTTGGATGAAGCTAAACATTAGTGTCTAGCTTGCACCCTCGCCAGTACCGCTGCGTAAATCGGGCACGCCACTGACAGCATGGAATGTGCTGCAGGGTACCCCTTGAAGCGGCAGTTGCGGCAGTCCACGGGATTGGGACACCGTGCAACGTTGTGGCCGTTCTGTCCACACCGGTGGCACACATTCTCCTTTAGGCGACATTGCGACACCTTGTGGTCGAAACCCGCACATCTGTGGCAGGCGTATGTCCTGACCAAGGAGCGGCAGCGGCATCTGAACCACTTGATGTATACACACTCGTGCAATGCCTCCTGTGCCTTCGCGTCGACCTCTAGCGTCACGTTGATCGTGGCGCGCCGTCGGTGACCGACCAGGGTTTGCTGCCCAGGTGAACCGACTTTTTTGAACTCCGCGGCAGTCATGGTGTCCTCCAGGTTTTTGGTGAAGAGCTCCTCCATGAACTCCTCAGGTGTGATTGACGTGTCCACGTCATACACCACAACCTGGGGCTTCGTATCCGGCCTCTTCCTCACTTCCAATCCTGCCTCAGAAAATTTGCTGCTGGCCACAACCTTCTTCAGCTCGCTTACTGAAGGGGTGCGAATAATCGCTCCTCCGCTCTTCAGCTCGCGAACCTCGTGGACACGGACTCCCAGTGTCGGCACCACGGTCTTCTTCACCCGCTCCACTAGCTCCTTGCTGGTCTCCTCCGGGTTCTTGCTCTTAATAAGAGCCGACCACGTGTCCCTTGGCTTCGGGATGGGTGCAGCGATGATGGCGCTCGGTGCCGGCAATCCTGGGAAGGCTGCCGCATACGCAGCGGTGGTGACAGCGGTGGTGCCCATGTGGGCAGCAGCAACGGGTCTCGTTGGAGGCGGCATCCTTGCCCTCTCCTCCAGGCGCACCTTCTCTCCAGCCAGGGCCATGACCAACTCGTCGTACCGGTTGGTAGCGACGAGGATTTCCATAGACGCCTCTGGCGGCATCAGCCCCTTCAGCACAGCTCCGTTAACTGCCATCCTAATCGCGGACATCTCCGCGATGATGGCCGAGTAGCCTGCCGCGACAATGCCAGTTGCCGGGCATGTGGCAGCGGCAGCGGTGGTGGCAGCGGTGGCGGCAGCGGTGGCGGCAGCGGTGGTGGCAGCGATGGTGCGGCGGCGGCGGCAGCGGTACTGGCAGCGGTGGCGGCAGCGGTGGTGGCAGCGGTGGTGGTGGTGGCAGCGGCAGCGGCAGAGGTGCCTGGAATGGCCTCCTCATAGGGGAGCGATGGTGGCGGCGATCTCTCGGCTGGGATCGGCTGCTCTCCTGGCAGCCCAATGCCAAGCCCGATCTTTTTGGCTCCCTTTTTGGCGGCTGTAGATTTCGGCCGGCCTCGCCTGCGGGCGGGAACGCTCGACGTCGAGCTCGCTCCGGCACTAGCCAAGCTAGTGTCGCTGGCGTCGGCCTCCGTATCTACTTCCATACCCGGCGAAATGTGGCTCCCTCTGTCGGCGTGACTCGACACTAAACGGCACTAGTGGAGACGCGAACCAAAAGTCTCACCGGAGACACGAACCGAAAGTTCTAGCCGAGACAAAACCCGAAAGTTTTAGCGGGGACACCAACCGAAAAGCTCCAACCTCGAGCCAAAGCTTCGAACGGAAGCTTCGAACTCGAACTTGTTGTCGAACTATTCGCACTTGTTGTCGAGCTATCTGGACCTGTTGTCGAACTAAACTGCCACACGTGGCTGTTTTTTGGCGTTTATATTGCAAAAATTAATTTGCCAATATCTTCACTGTTTCTGCACCAAATTAACTCACGATTACACTGGCGAACAGCGCGTGATCTCGCGGCAATTTATATTCACTTTCCTCACGGGAAAAGCACACTCTATACTGTGGAAAAAAGACGGCGAAGCGGAACGCTTGAAAAACACGTCTGCTTTCGTTAGCAGTCAGAGAGCAACTGAGTAGATAGGGACAGTAGGAATCTCGTTAATCCATTCATGCGCGTCACTAATTAGATGACGAGGCATTTGGCTACCTTAAGAGAGTCATAGTTACTCCCGCCGTTGACCCGCGCTTACTTGAATTTCTTCACTTTGACATTCAGAGCACTGGGCAGAAATCACATTGTGTCAACACCCGCTAGGGCCATCACAATGCTTTGTTTTAATTAGACAGTCGGATTCCCCAAGTCCGTGCCAGTTCTGAATTGATTGTTAATTGATAATCGTTATAATTAATAAGAACTAACTGGTTTAACCCAATTAGTATTCTTAAAAATTTTTTAGCAAGAAAGTTCCACAATTGGCTACGTAACGTAACTAAACTATCCGGGGAACAAGTAACTACCATAAATGATAGAAACTCTATTTACCCAGAACGAGCACATAAACCATGTTATTGTTTCCCAATCAAGCCCGACTATCTCAATCTTCAGAGCCAATCCTTATCCCGAAGTTACGGATCTAATTTGCCGACTTCCCTTACCTACATTATTCTATCGACTAGAGACTCTTCACCTTGGAGACCAGCTGCGGATATTGGTACGGCCTGTTGAGAAGTTTGCGTGTCCCCACCATAAATTTTCAAGGTCCGAGGAGAAAATATCGACACAACAGTATATGTCATGCTCTTCTAGCCCATCTACCATATCTCTCTGCGAAAGACTTCCATGGTAGTACGGCTATAAAACAGAAAAGAAAAACTCTTCCGATATCTCTCGACGGCTTCTTTATGGTCGTTCCTGTTGCCAGGATGAGCACGAGGCCCATATTTAATAACAAACGGATACTCAACAGGTTACGGAATTGGAACCGTATTCCCTTTCGTTCAAAATTATTCAAGTATTTAAAAATCATAAAAGATTTGACAATATTACTCACTGATTTTTTACTTGAAAATTTTCGGCTTTCGCCTTGAACTTAGGACCGACTAACTCGTGATCAACCACTGTTCACACGAAACCCTTCTCCACTTCAGTCCTCCAAGGTCTCATTCGATTATTTGCTACTACCACCAAGATCTGTGCCAATGGCAGCTCCATGCAGGCTTACGCCAAACACTTCTACGCATACCATTGTACCTTCCTACTCACTAAAGTTTCAAAATTTATATCACAAGTAATATAAATCATCTACTTTAGCGGTAATGTATAGGTATACAACTTAAGCGCCATCCATTTTAAGGGCTAGTTGCTTCGGCAGGTGAGTTGTTACACACTCCTTAGCGGATTTCGACTTCCATGATCACCGTCCTGCTGTTTTAAAACCAACAACGCCTTTCATGGTTTCTGCATGAGTTGTTAATTTGGGCACCGTAACATTACGTTTGGTTCATCCCACAGCGCCAGTTCTGCTTACCAAAAGTGGCCCACTGGGCACATTATATCATAACCTTAAACTTCATATCAAGAAAGTTAAGGTTCTTACCCATTTAAAGTTTGAGAATAGGTTAAGATCGTTTCGACCCTAAGGCCTCTAATCATTCGCTTTACCAGATAAGATTTTTATATAACATTAAAATGCACCAGCTATCCTGAGGGAAACTTCGGAAGGAACCAGCTACTAGATGGTTCGATTTTTTCGCCCTATACTCAATTCTGACAATCGATTTGCACGTCAGAACTGTTTCGGTCTTCCATCAGGGTTTCCCCTGACTTCAACCTGATCAAGTATAGTTCACCATCTTTCGGGTCACAGCATATATGCTCAAGGTACGTTCCAGTTAGAGGCATAAATAATATAAATATTATTATACATAACTATATAGAACGCCCGGGATTGTGTTAATTATCTATAAATAGTAAAAAAACTAATCCCATTATTAGTCAAGTTAATTACGCTATTAGGTTTATCTCCCAATAACTTGCACATATGTTAGACTCCTTGGTCCGTGTTTCAAGACGGGTCCCGAAGGTATCCTGAATCTTTCGCATTGTTAATCATACAAATGCATATAATAAACACAAAAATCAATGATAATTATGCCATTATATAATTTCGAAAAATTAACGCACTGTATTAATTTTAATTTATCAACACTTTATCAAATTAATGACATTTATTCTATGTTAAAATGCAAGCATAATAATTTGAATAAACTATAAGTCATATTTTATGATAAATTTGTTATATGCTAATAGATTACAATGTCCTTATATGGAAAAAATGCACACTATTATTATAATATTGTTAAAATATTACAACTTTAATGATGAATTTTCCATAACGGATATTCAGGTTCATCGGGCTTAACCTCTAAGCAGTTTCACGTACTGTTTAACTCTCTATTCAGAGTTCTTTTCAACTTTCCCTCACGGTACTTGTTTACTATCGGTCTCATGGTTATATTTAGTTTTAGATGGAGTTTACCACCCACTTAGTGCTGCACTATCAAGCAACACGACTCTTTGGAAACATCATCTAGTAATCATTAACGTTATACGGGCCTGGCACCCTCTATGGGTAAATGGCCTCATTTAAGAAGGACTTAAATCGTTAATTTCTCATACTAGAATATTGACGCTCCATACACTGCATCTCACATTTGCCATATAGACAAAGTGACTTAGTGCTGAACTGATTTCTTTTCGCTCGCCGCTACTAAGAAAATCCTGGTTAGTTTCTTTTCCTCCCCTAATTAATATGCTTAAATTCAGGGGTAGTCCCATATGAGTTGAGGTTGTATATACATATATTAAAATTTATAATGATAATTACACTATATTATTATATATAGAGCGTTCTCATAATGAAGTCATTATAATATTCGTATTTTATAACGAATATCAACGAAGAATATAAAATATTTATTTTTATATTTACAACAAAAATTTCCTTTCGAAACATTAATAAGAGGCAATTCTAGATGATGAAAAATTTTAATTATTTTTATGCTAGACATTCCTCAGTATTATTTGATTCAAAAGGAAAAAAAAAAAAAATATTTTTCTTCGTTCTTCTCACACAAATATATACAACAATGAGAGATAATGCGTTTCCATTTAATATCAATATTATGAATATATATATATTATATATCCAATAATATACAATATGCTTAAAAATTTCGTAAAATTTTTAAACAACTTATTTAGCATAGTCTTACAACCCTCAACCATATGTAGTCCAAGCAGCACTATAAAATTAATTAAAGTACAAAACAGCATGGACTGCGATATGCGTTCAAAATGTCGATGTTCATGTGTCCTGCAGTTCACACGATGACGCACAGTTTGCTGCGTTCTTCATCGACCCATGAGCCGAGTGATCCACCGCTTAGAGTGATTAAAATTGGTTTATTCATTTATTTGTCAGATGTTTTTATTGAAAGAAATAAAAATACACCATTTTACTGGCATATATCAATTCCTTCAATAAATTTTATTTTTATCCTAAAAGAATGTTGCGAAATGTCTTAGTTTTATATAAACGATACATTACCATATAGTTATTAAATAATATAATATGTATTTTGGCTTGTTTGATAATTATCAATTTATATAAAAGTATTAACCTGAAATCAGGTACAACATTGTACTTTTTAGGCTGTTGCATTAACCAATGTATGCCCATAGCTATGATGATGGACAATACATATTCGCAACGCGTGCATACTATGGTACATATGCACACAGATTTTATAAATCAATATATTGTAATATATATCATCAATATGTATTTATATATTAATTGCTACACACATAGAACACAATTTCATATGTATAGCCACTACTAAATGAGTATATTGGCAATAAATTAATAT
This sequence comes from Drosophila lowei, assembly GCA_008121275.1. Lineage (NCBI taxonomy): Eukaryota > Metazoa > Arthropoda > Insecta > Diptera > Drosophilidae > Drosophila > Drosophila lowei. Next base: position 39,376,613 of record CM017781.1, on the reverse strand, counting down.
ATACATATAATATATACAACTGGATATATTTTATTTTACAATTATGATTTTATAAAAACATATTTTGTTTGGTAAATTGGCAATATATATATTTTTTGTTAACGGTAGAAACATACAACAATAATGATCCTTCCGCAGGTTCACCTACGGAAACCTTGTTACGACTTTTACTTCCTCTAAATAATCAAGTTCGGTCAACTTTTGCGAAACAACCGTAACACGCAAGGCGTCACAGTGATCACGTCCGGAGACCTCACTAAATAATTCAATCGGTAGTAGCGACGGGCGGTGTGTACAAAGGGCAGGGACGTAATCAATGCGAGTTAATGACTCACACTTACTGGGAATTCCAAGTTCATGTGAACAGTTTCAGTTCACAATCCCAAGCATGAAAGTGGTTCAGCGGTTTACCCGGACCTCTCGGTCTAGGAAATACACGTTGATACTTTCATTGTAGCGCGCGTGCAGCCCAGGACATCTAAGGGCATCACAGACCTGTTATGCTCAATCTCAATCTCATTATTGCTAGACGCAATTTGTCCATTTAAGAAGCTAGTGTCCTTATAATGGGACAAACCAACAGGTACGGCTCCACTTATATAAACACATTCAAACACAATAAACATTTTACTGCCACCATGAATGAAGGCTATATAAGCTTCAACACCATAATCCTGAAGATATCTATTTAATATATTTGAGTCTCGTTCGTTATCGGAATTAACCAGACAAATCACTCCACGAACTAAGAACGGCCATGCACCACCACCCATAGATTCGAGAAAGAGCTATCAATCTGTCTTACACACTTATGTTCGGACCTGGTAAGTTTTCCCGTGTTGAGTCAAATTAAGCCGCAGGCTCCACTCCTGGTGGTGCCCTTCCGTCAATTCCTTTAAGTTTCAGCTTTGCAACCATACTTCCCCCGGAGCCCAAAAGCTTTGGTTTCCCGGGAAGCGACTGAGAGAGCCATAAAAGTAGCTACACCCAATTGCTAGCTGGCATCGTTTATGGTTAGAACTAGGGCGGTATCTGATCGCCTTCGAACCTCTAACTTTCGTTCTTGATTAATGAAAACATCTTTGGCAAATGCTTTCGCTTAAGTTAGTCTTACGACGGTCCAAGAATTTCACCTCTCGCGTCGTAATACTAATGCCCCCAAACTGCTTCTATTAATCATTTACCTCTTGATCTGAAAACCAATGAAAGCAGAACAGAGGTCTTATTTCATTATCCCATGCACAGAATATTCAGGCATTTGAAGCCTGCTTTAAGCACTCTAATTTGTTCAAAGTAATTGTACCGGCCCACAATAACACTCGATGAAGAGCACTAATGCAGGTTTTTAAATAGGAGGAATATATAAAAAAATACAAGTACTTAATTATATATAAGAACTCCACCGGTAATACGCTTACATACATAAAGGTATAGTACTAACTACAATTGTAAGTTGTACTACCCGTATGAAGCACAAGTTAACTACGAACGTTTTAACCGCAACAACTTTAATATACGCTATTGGAGCTGGAATTACCGCGGCTGCTGGCACCAGACTTGCCCTCCAATTGGTCCTTGTTAAAGGATTTAAAGTGTACTCATTCCAATTACAGGGCCTCGGATATGAGTCCTGTATTGTTATTTTTCGTCACTACCTCCCCGAGCTGGGAGTGGGTAATTTACGCGCCTGCTGCCTTCCTTAGATGTGGTAGCCGTTTCTCAGGCTCCCTCTCCGGAATCGAACCCTGATTCCCCGTTACCCGTTGCAACCATGGTAGTCCTAGATACTACCATCAAAAGTTGATAGGGCAGACATTTGAAAGATCTGTCGTCGGTACAAGACCATACGATCTGCATGTTATCTAGAGTTCAACCAATGTAACGATCTTGCGATCGCTTGGTTTTAGCCTAATAAAAGCACACGTCCCATAAGGTCCGTGTTTTAATTGCATGTATTAGCTCTAGAATTACCACAGTTATCCAAGTAACTGTTAACGATCTAAGGAACCATAACTGATATAATGAGCCTTTTGCGGTTTCACTTTTAATTCGTGTGTACTTAGACATGCATGGCTTAATCTTTGAGACAAGCATATAACTACTGGCAGGATCAACCAGAATAATGTTTTCGTTTCGTGCGCATACGCACACATATGTAAATATTTGACAACTCAATAATACTTTTGAAAAAAAAAAAAATTAATATAATTTTTATCAATAGTTTATGAGAATTTGTTAAACGATTGTGGCCATTTTTATATAGCATTCACATTCGCCATTTTTTCTCTCTATATACATTTTTTTTTCGTTCAAAAATATCTTTTTATTTGCACTTAATATATTATCACACGTATATAGGCTTAAACCAATATAAATTGTGTTTAAACTATGTATTTTGACAACAAATTTAAAATTTATCCAATTTCGAATGGGGTTTTTGTGATATACATTAAATAAAACCAAACACATGATAGTTCATGTGGAATGGATTTAATATATTTTGGCAATATATGCATTGGCATATAAATCGCTTTGATTATATGCTATATGCTGGTACATTGGTGAAATGGTACTCATACAATAATTAATCATATAAGACCATTTCCAAAATTTCACGATAATAATTCGAAACCGAAATGATATATACTAAATAGTATATATCTGGGTTAGTTTCACTATATTATCTTTTCATTAAGATCAATTTGAAAACAAATATCTCTTAATTAAAACACTACTTTGAGTATAATGACAACATATAAAAATATCATATACAATACTGTACCAAATATTGTATACAATACTGATGGACATCAACTGTCCATCATGTATAGGTTTTCTGCCACGCTTTCTGCAAATCGGGTATTTATACTTGAGAGTGCCTCTTAACAGTAATTTCTTTTCGTATTTTAATACAAAATACTATACAATCACTTCAAAATTATTCATATATATTAAGAAATATATATATATTCATATAAAATTACAGACATTGCCGGCTTAGTAAGTATATTCCCCATATCATATGAAATTAAATAAATTCTTTTTCATTATAAATTTTTCATATGAAATATACAACGCACGACACCACCACTCCCTATAAAGGTTTTCTGCCACGCTTTCTGCAAATCGGGTATTTATACTTGAGAGTGCCTCTTAACAGTAATTTCTTTTCGTATTTTAATACAAAATACTATACAATCACTTCAAAATTATTCATATATATTAAGAAATATATATATATTCATATAAAATTACAGACATTGCCGGCTTAGTAAGTATATTCCCCATATCATATGAAATTAAATAAATTTTTTTTTCATTATAAATTTTTCATATGAAATATACAACGCACGACACCACCACTCCTATATAGGTTTTCTGCCACGCTTTCTGCAAATCGGGTATTTATACTTGAGAGTGCCTCTTAACAGTAATTTCTTTTCGTATTTTAATACAAAATACTATACAATCACTTCAAATTATTCATATATATTAAGAAATATATATATATTCATATAAAATTACAGACATTGCCGGCTTAGTAAGTATATTCCCCATATCATATGAAATTAAATAAATTCTTTTTCATTATAAATTTTTCATATGAAATATACAACGCACGACACCACCACTCCCTATAAAGGTTTTCTGGTTTTTCTGCAAATCGGGTACAACCTGGGGCTTCGTAATTGATTTTTTATTTTTGATAAAAACTGGTTTCCAATCCTAAAAGAAAATTTGCTGCTGGCCAACAACCTTCTTCAAAATCTACCTATATAAGGGGAAGCATATAATCGCTCCAAACTCTTCAGCTCGCGAACCTCGTGGACGCGGACTCCTAGTGTCGGCACCACTATCTTCTTCACCCGCTCCACTAGCTCCTTGCTGGTCTCCTCACCATAAATTTTCAGAGCCGACCACGTGTTATTTATCGGGATGGGTGCAGCGATGATGGCGCTCGGTGCCGGCAAGCCTGGGAAGGCTGCCGCATACGCAGCGGTGGTGACAGCGGTGGTGCCCATTTGGGCAGCAGCAGCGGGTCTCGTTGGAGGCGGCATTGGTTTTCTCTTTTCCAGGCGCACCTTCTCTCCAAAACATGGTAGTACTCGTCGTACCGGTTGGTAGCGACGAGGATTGTCATCGAATGCTCTGGCGGCATTGCCCCTTCAGCACAGGCCCATATCATAACAAACGGATGCCAACAGGTTAATCGCAGACATCTCCGCGATTCAAAATTTTTCAAGTATTTAAAAATGCCGGTTGCCGGGCATATGGCAGCTGCATTTTTACTTGAGCGGTGGCGGCAGCGGTGGCCTTGAACTGGTGGAGCGGTGGTAACAGCGATGGTGGCACTGCGGCGGCAGAAAACTGGCTCTCCACTTCAGGTGGTGGTCTCAGCGGTGATGGCAGCGGTGGTGGCACCAAGATCTGTGGCAATGGCAGCGGCATGCAGGCTTGCCTGGAAACTCTTCTAGGGCATACGATGGTAGCGGCCTACTCTCGGCTGGGATCGGCAAAATTTATATGGCAAGTAATATAAATCCCGAGCCTTTATCTTAATGTATTGGTATACAACTTCGGCCGCCATCCATTTTAAGGGCGGGAACGCTCGACGTCGAGTTGTTACACACTCCTTAGCGGATTTCCGGCGCATGATCACCGTCCTGCTGTTTTGGCGTCCAACTCCGTATCCACCTCCATTTGTTAATTTGGGCACCGTAACATTACGTTTGGTTCATCCAACAGCGCCAGTTCTGCTTACAAAAGTGGGATTACATTATATCATAACCTTAAACTTCATATCCAAAGTTAAGGTTCTTACCCATTTAAAGAGAATAGGTTAAGATCCAAAGACCCTAAGGCCTCTAATCATTCGAACCAGATAAGATTATTTTATATAACATTAAAATGCACCAGCTATCCTGAGGGGAAGGAACCAGCTACTAGATGGTTCGAAACCTCGAGCCCCTTCAAAACTGACAATCGAACTCAGAACTGTTGACGAGTCTTCCAAGGGCCCCTGACTTGTTGATCAAGTATAGTTCTGGACCTGTTTCGGGTAAACTTCCATATATGCTGTTTCTCGGCGTTCCAGTTAGCAAAATAAATAATATAAATCTTACTGTTTCTAATATAAATTTTCCCGGGATTACACTGGCGATTATCTAGCGCGTGTCTCGCGGCAATTTATATTCACTTTCCTCACGTTAAAAACGCTATTAGGTTTATCTCCCAATAACGGAACATATGTTAAACTCCTTGGTCCGCTTTTCAAGACGGGTCCCGAAGGTATCCTGAATCTTTCGCATTGTTAATCATACAAATGCATATAATAAACACAAAAATCAATGATAATTATGCCATTATATAATTTCGAAAAATTAACGCACTGTATTAATTTTAATTTATCAACACTTTATCAAATTAATGACATTTATTCTATGTTAAAATGCAAGCATAATAATTTGAATAAACTATAAGTCATATTTTATGATAAATTTGTTATATGCTAATAGATTACAATGTCCTTATATGGAAAAAAATGCACACTATTATTATAATATTGTTAAAATATTACAACTTTAATGATGAATTTTCCATAACGGATATTCAGGTTCATCGGGCTTAACCTCTAAGCAGTTTCACGTACTGTTTACTCTCTATTCAGAGTTCTTTTCAACTTTCCCTCACGGTACTTGTTTACTATCGGTCTCATGGTTATATTTAGTTTTAGATGGAGTTTACCACCCACTTAGTGCTGCACTATCAAGCAACACGACTCTTTGGAAAAACATCTATCTAGTAATCATTAACGTTATACGGGCCTGGCACCCTCTATGGGTAAATGGCCTCATTTAAGAAGGACTTAAATCGTTAATTTCTCATACTAGAATATTGACGCTCCATACACTGCATCTCACATTTGCCATATAGACAAAGTGACTTAGTGCTGAACTGATTTCTTTTCGCTCGCCGCTACTAAGAAAATCCTGGTTAGTTTCTTTTTCTCCCCTAATTAATATGCTTAAATTCAGGGGTAGTCCCATATGAGTTGAGGTTGTATATACATATATTAAAATTTATAATGATAATTACACTATATTATTATATATAGAGCGTTCTCATAATGAAGTCATTATAATATTCGTATTTTATAACGAATATCAACGAAGAATATAAAATATTTATTTTTATATTTACAACAAAAATTTCCTTTCGAAACATTAATAAGAGGCAATTCTAGATGAAAAATTTTAATTATTTTTATGCTAGACATTCCTCAGTATTATTTGATTCAAAAGGACAAAAAAAAAAAAATATTTTTCTTCGTTCTTCTCACACAAATATATACAACAATGAGAGATAATGCGTTTCCATTTAATATCAATATTATGAATATATATATATTATATATCCAATAATATACAATATGCTAAAAAATTTCGTAAAATTTTTAAACAACTTATTTAGCATAGTCTTACAACCCTCAACCATATGTAGTCCAAGCAGCACTATAAAATTAATTAAAGTACAAAACAGCATGGACTGCGATATGCGTTCAAAATGTCGATGTTCATGTGTCCTGCAGTTCACACGATGACGCACAGTTTGCTGCGTTCTTCATCGACCCATGAGCCGAGTGATCCACCGCTTAGAGTGATTAAAATTGGTTTATTCATTTATTTGTCAGATATGTTTTATTGAAAGAAATTAAAAATACACCATTTTACTGGCATATATCAATTCCTTCAATAAATTTTATTTTTATCCTAAAAGAATGTTGCGAAATGTCTTAGTTTTATATAAACGATACATTACCATATAGTTATTAAATAATATAATATGTATTTTGGCTTGTTTGATAATTATCAATTTATATAAAAGTATTAACCTGAAATCAGGTACAACATTGTACTTTTTAGGCTGTTGCATTAACCAATGTATGCCCATAGCTATGATGATGGACAATACATATTCGCAACGCGTGCATACTATGGTACATATGCACACAGATTTTATAAATCAATATATTGTAATATATATCATCAATATGTATTTATATATTAATTGCTACACACATAGAACACAATTTCATATGTATAGCCACTACTAAATGAGTATATTGGCAATATAATTAATATATACATATAATATATACAACTGGATATATTTTATTTTACAATTATGATTTTATAAAACATATTTTGTTTGGTAAATTGGCAATATATATATTTTTTGTTAACGGTAGAAACATACAATAATGATCCTTCCGCAGGTTCACCTACGGAAACCTTGTTACGACTTTTACTTCCTCTAAATAATCAAGTTCGGTCAACTTTTGCGAAACAACCGTAACACGCAAGGCGTCACAGTGATCACGTCCGGAGACCTCACTAAATAATTCAATCGGTAGTAGCGACGGGCGGTGTGTACAAAGGGCAGGGACGTAATCAATGCGAGTTAATGACTCACACTTACTGGGAATTCCAAGTTCATGTGAACAGTTTCAGTTCACAATCCCAAGCATGAAAGTGGTTCAGCGGTTTACCCGGACCTCTCGGTCTAGGAAATACACGTTGATACTTTCATTGTAGCGCGTGCAGCCCAGGACATCTAAGGGCATCACAGACCTGTTATTGCTCAATCTCATTATTGCTAGACGCAATTTGTCCATTTAAGAAGCTAGTGTCCTTATAATGGGACAAACCAACAGGTACGGCTCCACTTATATAAACACATTCAAACACAATAAACATTTTACTGCCACCATGAATGAAGGCTATATAAGCTTCAACACCATAATCCTGAAGATATCTATTTAATATATTTGAGTCTCGTTCGTTATCGGAATTAACCAGACAAATCACTCCACGAACTAAGAACGGCCATGCACCACCACCCATAGATTCGAGAAAGAGCTATCAATCTGTCTTACACACTTATGTTCGGACCTGGTAAGTTTTCCCGTGTTGAGTCAAATTAAGCCGCAGGCTCCACTCCTGGTGGTGCCCTTCCGTCAATTCCTTTAAGTTTCAGCTTTGCAACCATACTTCCCCCGGAGCCCAAAAGCTTTGGTTTCCCGGGAAGCGACTGAGAGAGCCATAAAAGTAGCTACACCCAATTGCTAGCTGGCATCGTTTATGGTTAGAACTAGGGCGGTATCTGATCGCCTTCGAACCTCTAACTTTCGTTCTTGATTAATGAAAACATCTTTGGCAAATGCTTTCGCTTAAGTTAGTCTTACGACGGTCCAAGAATTTCACCTCTCGCGTCGTAATACTAATGCCCCCAAACTGCTTCTATTAATCATTACCTCTTGATCTGAAAACCAATGAAAGCAGAACAGAGGTCTTATTTCATTATCCCATGCACAGAATATTCAGGCATTTGAAGCCTGCTTTAAGCACTCTAATTTGTTCAAAGTAATTGTACCGGCCCACAATAACACTCGATGAAGAGCACTAATGCAGGTTTTAAATAGGGAGGAATATATAAAAAATACAAGTACTTAATTATATATAAGAACTCCACCGGTAATACGCTTACATACATAAAGGTATAGTACTAACTACAATTGTAAGTTGTACTACCCGTATGAAGCACAAGTTCAACTACGAACGTTTTAACCGCAACAACTTTAATATACGCTATTGAGCTGGAATTACCGCGGCTGCTGGCACCAGACTTGCCCTCCAATTGGTCCTTGTTAAAGGATTTAAAGTGTACTCATTCCAATTACAGGGCCTCGGATATGAGTCCTGTATTGTTATTTTTCGTCACTACCTCCCCGAGCTGGGAGTGGGTAATTTACGCGCCTGCTGCCTTCCTTAGATGTGGTAGCCGTTTCTCAGGCTCCCTCTCCGGAATCGAACCCTGATTCCCCGTTACCCGTTGCAACCATGGTAGTCCTAGATACTACCATCAAAAGTTGATAGGGCAGACATTTGAAAGATCTGTCGTCGGTACAAGACCATACGATCTGCATGTTATCTAGAGTTCAACCAATGTAACGATCTTGCGATCGCTTGGTTTTAGCCTAATAAAAGCACACGTCCCATAAGGTCCGTGTTTTAATTGCATGTATTAGCTCTAGAATTACCACAGTTATCCAAGTAACTGTTAACGATCTAAGGAACCATAACTGATATAATGAGCCTTTTGCGGTTTCACTTTTAATTCGTGTGTACTTAGACATGCATGGCTTAATCTTTGAGACAAGCATATAACTACTGGCAGGATCAACCAGAATAATGTTTTCGTTTCGTGCGCATACGCACACATATGTAAATATTTGACAACTCAATAATACTTTTAAAAAAAAAAAAAAAAATTAATATAATTTTTATCAATAGTTTATGAGAATTTGTTAAACGATTGTGGCCATTTTTATATAGCATTCACATTCGCCATTTTTTCTCTCTATATACATTTTTTTTCGTTCAAAAATATCTTTTTATTTGCACTTAATATATTATCACACGTATATAGGCTTAAACCAATATAAATTGTGTTTAAACTATGTATTTTGACAACAAATTTAAAATTTATCCAATTTCGAATGGGGTTTTTGTGATATACATTAAATAAAACCAAACACATGATAGTTCATGTGGAATGGATTTAATATATTTTGGCAATATATGCATTGGCATATAAATCGCTTTGATTATATGCTATATGCTGGTACATTGGTGAAATGGTACTCATACAATAATTAATCATATAAGACCATTTCCAAAATTTCACGATAATAATTCGAAACCGAAATGATATATACTAAATAGTATATATCTGGGTTAGTTTCACTATATTATCTTTTCATTAAGATCAATTTGAAAACAAATATCTCTTAATTAAAAAAATATCATACAACAATAAAAATATCATACCAAATACCAAATATTGTATACAATACTGATGGACATCAACTGTCCATCATGTATAGGTTTTCTGCCACGCTTTCTGCAAATCGGGTATTTATACTTGAGAGTGCCTCTTAACAGTAATTTCTTTTCGTATTTTAATACAAAATACTATACAATCACTTCAAAATTATTCATATATATTAAGAAATATATATATATTCATATAAAATTACAGACATTGCCGGCTTAGTAAGTATATTCCCCATATCATATGAAATTAAATAAATTTTTTTTCATTATAAATTTTTCATATGAAATATACAACGCACGACACCACCACTCCCTATATAGGTTTTCTGCCACGCTTTCTGCAAATCGGGTATTTATACTTGAGAGTGCCTCTTAACAGTAATTTCTTTTCGTATTTTAATACAAAATACTATACAATCACTTCAAAATTATTCATATATATTAAGAAATATATATATATTCATATAAAATTACAGACATTGCCGGCTTAGTAAGTATATTCCCCATATCATATGAAATTAAATAAATTCTTTTTCATTATAAATTTTTCATATGAAATATACAACGCACGACACCACCACTCCCTATATAGGTTTTCTGCCACGCTTTCTGCAAATCGGGCATTTATACTTGAGAGTGCCTCTTAACAGTAATTTCTTTTCGTATTTTAATACAAAATACTATACAATCACTTCAAAATTATTCATATATATTAAGAAATATATATATATTCATATAAAATTACAGACATTGCCGGCTTAGTAAGTATATTCCCCATATCATATGAAATTAAATAAATTCTTTTTCATTATAAATTTTTCATATGAAATATACAACGCACGACACCACCACCCCTATATAGGTTTTCTGCCACTTAATTCACAATTTTAGTAATATTTACATATTAATTCAAATATTCAAATTGTTAACCTTTATAAAGTAATTTAATCCTATATTCTATTAAGGGGCGTCAACATTCTCCCCACCTTGGAAGCTCCTTCCAACATTAAGTTCATCGGCATCTGTAGGCAGCGGGCAGAGCTTATGTACGTTGCGCTTAAATAATCCAGTCTTGGTCCTGAGTGTTACAACCCGAACTGCACCATCAGCTCCTGGGTGTAACTCTGCAACTCTTCCCAGCAGCCATTGTCCGGGCGGAGCGTTGTCTTCCGCAATAAGGACCAGTGTACCAAGTTGAATGTTGTTGGCTACAGTGCTCCACTTTGTCCGCTTCTGCAGCAACGTCAAATATTCCGACGACCAGCGGTGCCAGAACATGTGGTGTACCATTAGAATGCGTTTCCAATGGTTGCTCATGGACAGTTTCAACAGTGCGTCGTCTACTGGTTCTACTAACGCGTTCAGGGGGTCGGCCAACCAAGAAATGACCGGGAGTTAGCGCCTCGAAGTCATTCGGGTCCGATGACAAGGGATGCAGAGGTCTAGAATTCATCACCGCTTCTACTTGTGTGATGGCAGTCGCAAGATCTTCGTAGTTTAGTGCTGTGCTGTTGGTGCATTTCACAAGCAGCTGTTTGGCCACCTTCACGGCGCTCTCCCATAATCCTCCAAAGTGAGGGGAGCGTGGGGGGATGAAGTGAAACCTGACTCCTCGCTGGCTGCATTCGTCGTCAATGAGCTTCTGACTTGGCGAGTCGAAAGCTCTGTTGAGCTCTCGTGACGCACCTACAAAATTGGTGGCGTTGTCGCAATATAGGTCAGAACTCAATCCACGTCTTGCAAAGAACCGTTTTAGCGCCGCGATGAACGCATTTGAGCTTAAGTCCGACACGATCTCTATATGGCAGGCCTTTGTTGCAAAGCATACAAATATGCACAGATACACCTTTACTGGGCGTTTTCCTCGCATGTGAAAGTGCATCCATATTGGTCCAGCAAAGTCCAGTCCAGCGCGCTCGAAGGGGTAGATATTGCCTCGCACTCGGTTAGCTGGCAGCGCTCCCATCAGCTGTGTTGCAGCGAGCGGCCGACGACGAAAGCATGGTATGCAGCCACGGATCACCCTGCGGGCAAGTTTCCTGCAATTGATTACCCAATATCTCTGTCGCAAAAAAGGCACATAGCGATTGTGCCCCGGCATGTAAATTCTTTCGATGTGTGAGTTCAACAAGCGCCTCTACCACTTTATGGTTGCTCGGCATTAAGATGGGATGCCTTGTGTCAAATGGCAATTCGGCATTGGACAACCTTCCGCCGACTCGAATAATAGTTATTCCCTCTTCCTCTTGTAAAAACGGGCTTAAACTCTGAATTCTCGCTGATTTTATCACCTTTCCCTCTTTAAGCTTAATGAATTCCTCATGCAAGCTCAACTGCTGCACATTATACACAATATAGCGCAATCCGCCCTCCATTTCAGCTGCAGTAAGGTTGCCTGTTTCATTTGAGTTTGATCTCAACGATATTCTACGCCAGCGAAAAATATAGCTAAAAACTCGCTGCAATTTGAGGAAATCATTTGCAAATTTGCATCTCCCCACGACATCTAACTTCTCATTCCTTTACATTACTTACATTTCCTCTCCTCTGGAACTGTTTGTATTTCCTCACTCCAATTAAATTTGGTCCAGTCATCTGCTGCGTCCATTAAAAATTCTGGACCGTTCCACCACATCGTTGACTTGCTCAATTCGGTTACCAATAACCCCTAGATACAATATCTGCAGGGTTTGATTTGGTGTCAACCTTGAACCAATCCTGTACACGTGTGAGCTCTTGTATTTGAGCCACCCTGTTGGCAACGAAGGTGGTCCATCGACTAGCATGTGACGACAGCCAATTTAACACAATTGTGGAATCCGTGAAATAGTTAACCTTCTCTACTGGTATGTGAAGACAGGCGCATACCTTTGCCATTAGCTTGGCCACTAACAATGCCCCTTGTAACTCTAAGCGTGGCAATGATGTTACCCTAACTGGGGCTACTTTGGACTTGGCCGTTACCAGTCGCACAGAAATTCCTCCCCTTCATCCCTAACACGAGCATAAATTACGCCGCCGTAAGCTCTGTTGGATGCGTCAGAGAAACCAAACAGTTTCAAAGTGCATAGGTCGGCCGTAATCGGAATTGAGGATCGCGGAATTGAAAATTTGTCAATTAGTTTCAGTTCTTCTCTATATCGAAGCCATTGAGTTGCGTAGCTTGCTGGTAACTCCTCGTCCCAATCCTGCTTTAGAAGCCAAAGTTCCTGAACAAAGATCTTGCCCAAGATCAGCAAGGGACTCAAGAACCCTAACGGATCAAACACCTGAGCCAATTCGGACAGCACTGATCGCTTCGTGGCGATTGCGGAGACCTTTATGTTAAAGCAAAATTGGAATTTGTCCTCTAGACTTGACCAATATATCCCCAAAGTTTTAGCTGCGTCCTCTGTTTTTAGCATCAGGGGCTCTAGGCTGGTGTTGTTGTCCATTCCTTGATAATTGCTGCGCCATTTGTGCAGCTCGAACTTTCCTAGCCCTAATAATTCGGTCACTTGTTCTTTCAAGTTTGTCAGTTCCTCTTTTGATTCGGCTCCACACAGCATATCATCCATATAGAAACTTCGCTTTACTGCCTCTCTAGCTAACGGAAATTTTTCCGCGTACCTATCGACCAAGTAATAGAGGCAACGTACTGCCAGGAACGGCGCCGAATTTGTTCCATAAGTGACCGTGTTTAGGCGCAGCACCTGGATAGGATCCGAAACGTTGCATCGCCATAGAATGCATTGATAGTTTCTATGTGGTTCCGCAACCAATATTTGACGGTACATTTTCTTTATGTCGGCCGTAAGGGCGTATCTATAGAAACGGAACCTGGTCAAAGTCTCGAACAGATCAGGCTGCAACGTTGGACCAACCAAGGTTGCGTCGTTCAGTGACCTGCCGTTGCTAGATCTACATGAGGCATCAAATACGACTCGTAACTTGGTCGTCAAACTCTCTGGGCGAATAACCGGATGATGTGGCATGAAGTATTCGACCTTTTCTTGTCCGGCGGGCTCTATTGCCTCTAAATGCCCTAACTGGCGATATTCTTCAATAAATTGAACATATTGTTCCTTCAGCGCTTGGCTACGATTTAACCTCTTCTCTAAATTCAAGAACCTGGTAAGTGCGATTTGATAAGTTTCGCCTAACTCAACTTTAGGATTCTTAAAGGGCAGAGCTACCACTAAATGTCCTGAGGCCTCCTGCTTAACATGCGTCACAAAACAATCTTCGCACTGTTTTTCTTCCTCTGTGAACTTATCTACTGTTTCAGGGACTTCTTCACACTTCCAAAACCTTTGTACGAGCTCTTGCAGCTGATCATTTTTCGACACCTTTCGTTCAATGTCAGTTGCTAACAGTGCAACTGCAGAAGATTTCGTGAATTCACCTACGACGACCCAGCCTAACAGAGACTTTTGAAGCCTTGGAAGGTGTGCTCCTAGTTTTATTTGCCCTGCTACAATTAGCTTGAAAACAATGTGACTCCAACTAGCATGTCAATATCTTCCCGGACTGAAATGTAGGGTCGGCCAGCGTAACTCCCTTTGGGTGGAACCCACTCCGAACAAATTCCTGAGCTTGTTGGGTTATACTGAGTTATTTCCTTCAGCACACAGAAGTCCTCGGTAGTCATATATCTGGTGACTCTAGATTTAAAAGTCGCTTGCACCTCTCCCATTACTTGAGATGTTGCATTTCCAATACCACTGAGTTGTATGACTGAGTCGCGCATTTCTAGGCCCAGGGCCGAGACTATCCTAGCCGTCAGAAAATTTAATTGACTACCGGAATCTAACACGCACCTGCAATTGCGATATCCTCCGTCTATAGCTTTGATTTGAACTACAGCGGTCGCAAGAAGGTTGGTGGATGATCTAGACAATAGGGAGCTATGCAGTGACTTTGGCTCTTGCAACTCCTGCCCTTTGAGCCCCGGCTCATTGGCAACAATAGGAATCTCTCGATGCAGAAGTTCATGATGCGGCTTGCTGCAAATCCTACATCGCGGACCATTACAGTTTCTAGTTGTATGTCGCTTGCTAAAACAAATCAGGCACAGCGAATGCTTCTTCGCCTCATGGTAACGTTGTACTGGTGATAGTTCTCCGCTAGAGGAGACAAGATGTCCGCCAGCGGTGATAAGTTTTCCGCCAGCGGAGACAAGATGTCCGCCTGTGGAGATGAGTTCTCCGCCAGCGGAGATAAGTTCTTTGTTCAAAGTGACCGCCACGATAATTAGATATTGATCTCTAACAACACTGCGCATGTGCCCTGCTGCATATCGATGTTCTCATATCGATGCTCTCATATCGATGTTCTTCTTTCGGCGTCAGTCTCTTGCGTATGTTACTCGGAAGCACATATAATTCTGTATACTGAACTTCTGCTGTATTACAAATAAAATAACTTTAACAGGTTATGGGCCCAGGCACCCAGAAAGTATTAAACAGAAACAGTGAGAAACAATAAAATTGTTTGGTGCTTAGTGAAAAGCAGTGTCGAAAAAAAACGGCATAGACTCATTGGTGTGTGTGTACATAGAAAAGGAAAAGAACAAGTTGAACAAATTCAACAGAGATTCGCATTGTGTTTTTGATTAGAATTTTGCAGCGAATCGGACCGTTGCCGTGGTTTTAAGTCCAAAATAAAGAAGTCCCAACGGATCAGAAAACACAAAAGCGAACGGAGACTCAAGTGTGTATACCAAAAGTGCGTATGCCAAGCCGTACAAAATTGCGTGTGTATACCAAAAAGTGTGTATACCAAGACTTAGAAAATCGTGAGTGTGTGTGTGTGTGAATAGCAACTCGGAGGGATACATAAAAGAAAACGAAAAAAAAAAAGGAAAGACAAGGACAACAGTATTGTCGTCGTAGTTGCTTTGTGCATGAGACGATCGACAGTTACAAATTTTGCACTGTGGGACAATAAGTATCAAAAAATGAGTGGAAATATGAATTTCAATATTGAGAAACTGGACGAAAACAATTATAGCACATGGGAAGTTTTGATGAGAAGTGTTCTCATACAAAATGATTTGTGGCCAATCGTCAGTGGTAAAATTGAGCTTAGTGAAAGTGCAACAAATGAGCAACGTGCAGCTTTTGAACTAAAGGATCAAAAGGCGTTGGCGTCAATTTTACTTTTTTGTGTTAAATCGACTCAACTAAACAATATTAAAAATTGTGTATCGTCGTCACAGGCATGGCAAAAGCTAAATAAAATTCACAGGCCAAGCGGACCAGCAAGGGTAGTGCTTTTAATTAAACAATTGTTGACGTTAAAATGTCGGATGGTATAAGTGCACAGGATTATTTGCGGAAATTCCAGGTGGTACACGAGGCTTTAGCAGAGGTCAACATAAAGGTTGATGAAAAGATTTTACCAGTTGTGTTGCTTAATGGTTTGCCTAAATCGTATGAAAGTTTTGTTGTTGCGATTGAGACGCGAGATGATTTGCCGAGCTTGAGCATGCTAAAAATAAAAATTTCTGAAGAAGCGAATAGGCAGGAAGATAGCATTAGCAAGGAAATTACAAGTAACGCGGAACTACACGTCAGTTATGACAACAAAAATTTTAAGAAAAACTTTAAGAAGGGCAAAAAGTGTTTTAAGTGCGGAAAGGAAGGGCATTTTAAATCGGAATGTCGTGCTAAAAGCAAGCAGGAAGGAGCAAACAACAAGGGCGCAAACAGTAAAAGCGGGGAAAGATTGGGTACAATGCTTTGCGTAACCGAATATGCCAAAGTGGAACCAGAAAAATATGTACCAGTCCTAAATTTAGCTAAGCCAAATGACCAGATGTTAAATGCATGGTGCATAGACAGTGGCGCAACGGCGCATCTATGTTGTGACAATGAACGCTTTGTGTCGTTCACGGAAGATAATCAAAAGTATTTTAGCCGGCGGTAAATCACTTATTGCTGAAGGGCATGGAACTGTTCAAGTAAAAGTTCGGTGATAAGATCCGTTACGCTGGAAAATGTTATTTGTACCAGATTTGCAGTGATCATTTTTCGACACCTTTCGTTCAAAACAGTTAAAACATGCAAAAAAGAAGATTTCGTGAATTTACGACGAAAAGCCTAAGCGAGATTTTTGAAGCCTTGGAAGGTGTGCTCCTAGTTTTATTTAAAGCTACAATATCTGGAAAAACAATTGTCCAATGGTGTCAATATCTTCCCCGGAAAAGTGGGTCGAACATTGTAAATGTTGGGTGGAATGCATTCAAACAAATTCCTGAGCTTGTTGGGTTATGTAGTTATTTTCCTTCAGCAACAGAAGTTCCTCGGTAGTCATATATCTGGTGACTCTAGATTTAAAAGTCGCTTGCACCTCTCCCAACTTGAGATGTTGCATTTCCAATACCACTGAGTTGTATGACTGAGTCGCGCATTTCAAAGGGCGAGACTATCCTAGCCGTCAGAAAATTTAATTGACTACCGGAATCTAAACGCAGTCAATGGGCGATATCCGTCTATAGCTTTGATTTGAACTACAGCGGTCGCAAGAAGGTTGATGGATGATCAAACAATAGGGAGCTATGCAGTGACTTTGGCTCTTGCAACTCCTGCCCTTTGAGCCCCGGCTCATTGGCAACAAAGGAATCTCTCAAATGCAGAAGTTCATGATGCGGCTTTGCAAATCCTACATCGCGGACCATTACAGTCCTAGTTGTATGTCAATTGCTAAAACAAATCAGGCACAGCGAATGCTTCTTCGCCTCATGGTAACGTTGTACTGGTGATTGTTCTCCGCTAGAAGACAAGATAAACACCGGTGATTCTTTTCCGCCAGCATGAGACAAGATGTCCGCCTGTGGAGAAGTTCTCCGCCAGCGGAGATAAGTTCTTTGTTCAAAGTGACCGCCACGATAATTAGATATTGATCTCTAACAACACTGCGCATGTGCCGGGCTGCATATCGATGTTCTCATATCGATGCTCTCATATCGATGTTCTTCTTTCGGCGTCAGTCTCTTGCGTATGTTACTCGGAAGCACATATAATTCTGTATACTGAACTTCTGCTGTATTACAAATAAAATAACTTTAACAGGTTATGGGCCCAGGCACCCAGAAAGTATTAAACAGAAACATTGAGAAACAATAAAATTGTTTTGCTTAGTGAAAAGCAGTGTCGAAAAAAAACGGCATAGACTCATTGGAATATTATTTTACATAGAAAAGGAAAAGAACAAGTTGAACAAATTCAACAGAGATTCGCATTGTGTTTTTGATTAAATTTTTGAATCGGACCGTTGCCGTGGTTTTAAGTCCAAAATAAAGAAGTCCCAACGGATCAGAAAACACAAAAAGCGAACGGAGACTCAAGTGTGTATACCAAAAGTGCGTATGCCAAGCCGTACAAAATTGCGTGTGTATACCAAAAGTGTGTATACCAAGACTTAGAAAATCGTGAGTGTGTGTGTGTGAATAGCAACTCGGAGGGATACATAAAAGAAAACGAAAAAAAAAGGAAAGACAAGGACAACAGTATTGTCGTCGTAGTTGCTTTGTGCATGAGACGATCGACAGTTACAAATTTTGCACTGTGGGACAATAAGTATCAAAATGAGTGGAAATATGAATTTCAATATTGAGAAACTGGACGAAAACAATTAATGCACATGGGAAGTTTTGATGAGAAGTGTTCTCATACAAAATGATTTGTGGCCAATCGTCAGTGGTAAAATTGAGCTTAGTGAAATTGCAACAAATGAGCAACGTGCAGCTTTTGAACTAAAGGATCAAAAGGCGTTGGCGTCAATTTTACTTTGTGTTAAATCGACTCAACTAAACAATATTAAAAAATTGTGTATCGTCGTCACAGGCATGGCAAAAGCTAAATAAAATTCACAGGCCAAGCGGACCAGCAAGGGTAGTGCTTTTAATTAAACAATTGTTGACGTTAAAAATGTCGGATGGTATAAGTGCACAGGATTATTTGCGGAAATTCCAGGTGGTACACAAGGCTTTAGCAGAGGTCAACATAAAGGTTGATGAAAAGATTTTACCAGTTGTGTTGCTTAATGGTTTGCCTAAATAAAATATGAAAGTTTTGTTGTTGCGATTGAGACGCGAGATGATTTGCCGAGCTTGAGCATGCTAAAAAATAAAAATTTCTGAAGAAGCGAATAGGCAGGAAGATAGCATTAGCAAAGGAAATTACAAGTAACGCGGAACTACACGTCAGTTATGACAACAAAAATTTTAAGAAAAACTTTAAGAAGGGCAAAAGTGTTTTAAGTGCGGAAAGGAAGGGCATTTTAAATCGGAATGTCGTGCTAAAAGCAAGCAGGAAGGAGCAAACAACAAGGGCGCAAACAGTAAAAGCGGGGAAAGATTGGGTACAATGCTTTGCGTAACCGAATATGCCAAAGTGGAACCAGAAAAATATGTACCAGTCCTAAATTTAGCTAAGCCAAATGACCAGATGTTAAATGCATGGTGCATAGACAGTGGCGCAACGGCGCATCTATGTTGTGACAATGAACGCTTTGTGTCGTTCACGGAAGATAATCAAAAAGTATTTTAGCCGGCGGTAAATCACTTATTGCTGAAGGGCATGGAACTGTTCAAGTAAAGTTCGGTGATAGATCCGTTACGCTGGAAAATGTTATCTTGGTACCAGATTTGCAGTACAATTTTATATCGGTCACAAAACTATTAAAACATGGAAAAAAGTTGTGTTTGAGAAAAATCAAGCGATGATTTTTGAAAACGGAAAAATAGTTATAAAGGCATATCTGGAAAATGGATTGTTTATGGTTCAGGACAATCAGGAAAAGTGTATGAACATTGTAAATGTTGAGGCAGATGCATTCAAATGGCACAATAGGTTCGGCCATGTACATTTTGACGCATTAAAGGAAATGGTTAATAAGGAGATGGTAATAGGTCTCAAGGGCATATACAAGCCAAAACAAGTGTATTGCAACATGCGCAAAAGTAAAATTTGCGTGCAACCATTTCAATCGAGCACAAACAGGTCAAAGGGCGTACTAGACTTAATACATACTGATGTATGCGGTCCAATGCAAAAGCAGTCAATGGGAGGCAATCGATATTTCGCCACATTTATTGATGATTGTTCAAAATATGTATCAGTAAGTTTCCTAAAACCAAAGATCAGGTTTTCGAGGCTTTTAAAGAATTTAAAAGTCAAGTTGAGTGCCAAACTGGTAGAAAAGTCAAGGTTTTACGAAGCGACAATGGCCGAGAATACATATCCAACGTTTTTGACAATTACCTAAACCAAAATGGAATAAAGCGAAACTTAACATTACCATATACACCTCAACAAAACAGAGTTGCAGAAAGGGCCAACAGAACATTGGTAGAAATGGCAAGAAGTATGCTGTTGCATGCTGGGTTGAGTGAATGCTATTGGGCAGAAGCGATTCGAACTGCCACGTATTTGCGAAATAGAGTGGCAAGCAGCTGCTTGAGCGGGGTGACACCTTTTTGAAATATGGACAGGTAGAAAGCCAGTGGTATCGCATTTAAGAGTTTTGGCTCAGTAGCGATTGCTCTAGATAAAACAAAGAAATCAAAGTTCGTACAGAAGGCTTAGAGTATATAATGGTGGGCTACTCCGATACGGCCAAAGCATACCGTTTGGTCAGTAAAGAAACCAGGAAACTCGTAGAGAGTAGGGATGTCATTTTTGTAGAACCTGAAGGGGCAAACTAGATGCATCAGGTTCCAATGACATGCCATCAATTGAGGTTCAACAAAACCAGGACTCTGAACCCGAAATGGATAGCGAGCAATTTAAAGATCCAGAAAATGAGCCAGAAAATCAGGAGGAGACTAGGTCTAGTAATGACATTCTTGTAATTCCAGAACCAATAAGAGGACCAGGACGCCCCACCATAGTACGGACGGGCAAACCAGGACGACCAAGGAAGCAGTATCATATGCTCAATGCGATACTGGCAGCAGACGTACAAGTTCCACAAAACTACGCACAAGCTGAACGGTCTACTGAAGGCGAGATATGGAAAGCATCAATGAAGGACGAGTACGAATCTCTCGTGAAGAACGGCACGTGGTCGCTTACTAAATTGCCTAGCGGGAAAAAGTCCATTGAATGCAGATGGGTTTACGCAGTCAAGTCCAATGCGGATGGAAGCGTGAACAGGCTCAAATCACGTCTGGTGGCGAAAGGTTGTAGCCAACGCTACGGGATCGACTACAAGGAAACATTTGCACCAGTTGTACGCCATGCAACTATCAGGTTGATAATTGCACTTGCAGTCGAACATGGTCTCCACCTACATCAAATGGATGTTGTCACGGCGTATCTCAACGGCGAATTGGAAGATGAGGTTTTATGCGACAACCCGAGGGCTTCATCAGCGAAGTTCACCCAAATCACGTTTTGAGGCTTCACAAAAGTATATATGGGCTAAAACAATCAGGAAGAGTGTGGAACTCTACGTTGGATGCAACGCTGAGGCGCATTGGTTTTATACCGACTGTCAACGAACCCTGTCTGTATTGTAAGCCAGGTAAAAATATGTGTCTAATAGCTGTCTACGTAGATGACATTATTTTGGCGTGTAAGGACCTAGATGATATATCTGATATCAAGATAAAGATCGCAGCAGAATTTGATGTGGTTGACATCGGGCCTATGCAATACTTTTTAGGTATTGAGGTGAAACGTGAAGGCAGTACAGGTGCGATTTCAATCAGCCAACGGAAGTATATTAGAGAGTTGCTCGAACAGTACAATTTGAAAGATTGTCGACAGACGTCCACGCCGCTTGAAGCTGGTTACCAGGTGGCATGCAACAAAGAGGACTGCCGCAGGGTCGACATCACATCGTTCCAAAACTAATTGGAGAGTTATCTTATCTTGCTGTTATGACTCGTCCGGACATTGCGCATTCGGTGAACAAATTAGCACAACGTAACAAGGATCCTCATTCCGAGCATGATGCGGCAGCCAAGCACATCCTTAGATATTTGGCAAAAACTATCGACTGGGAGATATGCTACACAAAGCAAGGAAAGGCAATTGAGTGTTTTGTTGATGCAGATTGGGCAAGTGATATGACGAACCGAAAGTCATTCACTGGCTATGTATGCATGTTGGCAGGAGGAGCGGTTTCTTGGGAGTCAAGAAAGCAATCGACAGTTGCCCTCAGTTCCACGGAGGCAGAGTACATAGCCTTATCATCTGCAGCAAAAGAGGCGATATACTTTCGCAACCTACTGATTGACTTGAAGCTGATGTCCAAGGAGTCAGCTATTCAGATGTACGGCGACAACATTGGAGCACAGCAGCTTGCTAGAAACCCCATGTTTCATGCACGTACAAAACACATCGACGTCAAGATACATCATATTCGAGAGGTTCTCAAGAGAGGTGAAGTCGACATTGCGTATCTACCAACCGATGAGATGATAGCAGATGTCCTCACAAAGAACTTAGCCAAGGTTAAGCACCATAAATTTGTATTCGCATTTGGTTTAAAAGATAGTTTATAAGTGCTTGACATGTTATCGAATATTAGTTAAGTATATTTAAAGTTTGTAAACATGCGTTGTGTTGAGGAGGAGTGTTCAAAGTGACCGCCACGATAATTAGATATTGATCTCTAACAACACTGCGCATGTGCCCTGCTGCATATCGATGTTCTCATATCGATGCTCTCATATCGATGTTCTTCTTTCGGCGTCAGTCTCTTGCGTATGTTACTCGGAAGCACATATAATTCTGTATACTGAACTTCTGCGGTATTACAAATAAAATAACTTTAGTTGTCCGCCAGCTGAGATAAGTTGTTCCCCAGCGGAGATAAGTTTTCTGCCAGCGGATATAAATTTCTCGACAGCGGAGATAAATTGTCTGCCAGCGGAGACAAGATGTCCGCCAGCGGAGATATGTTTTCCGCTGGCGGTCCTGATAACGGGTCCTGATATACGTCTCTGCACACGCACACCTAAGCCACCAACGCGACGACAAGACAACCTCTAGCTTCGGCTTGCAACGGCGAACTGAACGCGAGGCAGAACGACACGCAGCGAGGCGCCACGAAAGCTGTTGTCGGCTCTGAATGAAAGTGAAGTTTGTTTGCAGAGCGAAACGGTAAAGCCAGAGCGTTGCAGAGAGCGTGAAAGCTCTGCTTGAAGACTCTCTCTCTCTCTCTCTCTCTCTCTCTGTCCCTTTGGGGCTCTGCCATCATCTGACTTTTGTTTACGCTTTAACAGCTGTTTCCGGAGCTTAGGCGCCATTTGGCGCACAGCACGTGGCTGATGTTTTGATTTTACATTATATAAGGCTGAAATAGAGACAGAGGGCGAAGAAAGAGACAGAAAGAAAGGACATTCAGATGGGAATAATTGGTACTATAGCTTTGCAATTCCATCGTATTCCCATGGATTCCTAGCTTCTTTGATTACCTACTCAGGAATATTCCTCCTCTCAAGATTCGTTTCCTGGGTTCCTGTATTGCCCCAAGTGATGCCCATCAAAGACAGCTCTGGGTGGACAGCTGTGGACAACCTTTGCATGCCAATTAGACTGGGGATCTCCGGACATGCCCGGGCGCACACCTACCCCACCAGTTATCGTTAAGTATAACGGTAACGGTGGAATTTTAAGATGGCGCGGAACCAAAACCGGACTTATATACCCCGTAATCGTGTTCGTGTGGAAGTATATGCAACAGACAAAAGGAAGTACGTCAACAGATGAGCGCGTCTGAGGGATACCTGTATACCTGTACACCTGGCTATAACCAGAATAGAACCAGATAATATATCTGTAAACCAGAAGTTCTTTGCTAGTATTACCTTCCGTTTTTACCTCATTTCCAGATGGTTGTTTCGATACCTCGATCCCATCGTTGTCTATTTAGTGACCAATAAATCTTTGCAGCGGGTATCTTACAGTCGGAATGTTGTAGTATACATTTCCTACTTGTATTTTTTATCGCTCTTCCTTCAGGGCAGCTTTCAGCAATCAGCTCCGGCTTCAGCTGCAGATTGTCCTGCCGTTCGTTCTCTTTATTTTCTCATTTCCTGGTCGACGGAGACGGAGCCGGAGCTGGAGCTGGAGCCGTCCTCAAGGATATACTCTGCGCAGGTGTCAGGAACAGAGGTGAAGCCACTAAAAGCGCACACACACACAGACACAGACACACACTCGCGTGGGATGCCTTTTTTCTTTTGCTTAATTTTCCTTTTTATGTTTTGACACCGTTTGGTAAAGTTTTCTGCCCCAGCCCCAGCCCCTGCCCCTGCCACAGCCCTGCCCTGCAACTGCCACGGACACTTACAAGTTTCTCGCTTGTTGCCGTTGACATTTTATACATCATCTGTCCGGATCCCCATCTCCGTGCTGCTACACCTTTACTGTAAGTGCCACCATATCATTTCGTTGTTTCTCACATTTTTATTTAATTTTTCCCTTTTTCGGGGTCTCTGCCTGTTGTTTCCCTGAAATGCCAGCATAAAGTTTTTGTTACCCATAAAGGCAAGTGCCTGGCTTTCGTTTATTATTTTATTGGGCCTATATAATCGCAGGGGTGGAATCTGGCAAGTGTGAAGAGGAAATAAGGCAGAGGGTAAGGTAGTCTCTGTTCAATATTTAATCACCGGCGGGAGGGCGTGCTCCTGCCACGTGCACCCGCGGTACGCGCCTCAGCCGCATTTAAATATTTGCGCATGGAATTATTTTCTCGCGAAAATTGCGGCCAGGCAGACGTTTTGCAAAGTCAAACAAAGTTACCAACGTTTGTTGGACCACCTCACCTTGCCTCTGCTTACCCCTCTTTGTCAGGGTACCCCGTTTGTGCGCCCATATTTGGCTCCTCTGCAAAGTCGGGAGGCGAAAGATCTGGTCGAATGATGGTGAAGTGACAGAGCAGAGAGTCGTCCACAACCAGAACGGCGGCGCAGTTGTCGAAGATGTTGCAGTAGTTGGGGGCCGAGAAGATGGTCACTAGCTGGCGGTTGGCAAAGAACTCATAGCCATCCTGCACGACCTGATGGGCTCTGGCGATCAGGTTGAAGTTGTACTGCCGCAGGAAGCGCTCCACAATCTCGTGACCGAAGGTGACGCTAACGCCGCGCTCGTTAAAGCCCCAACCATCAGTAGTGACGTCCGGATCGGACCACAGCAGGTCACAGAGCAGACCGGTGCCTGGCACATCGGCGGGTCGTCTCAAATTCCGGATATCATCGAGCGAATTCAGGTCCGGACTGAGGCCCCGTGGACGCAGAAGATCCTGTCCGACACGATGGCGGCCACCGGCATGCAGGCGTAGCAGTCGACAAAGGAGCGCCACAACTTGATGCTGTACCGCCGCTTGCACTCGTCGAAGAAGCCGTAGATCTGGTTCAGCCCCGGCGACTCGTGGTTGCCCCGCAGCAGGAAGAAGTTCAGCGGGTAGCGCAGCTTGTAGGCCAGCAGCAGGGTGAGTGTGTCGATCGAGTTCTGCCCCCGGTCCACGTAGTCCCCTAGGAACAGGTAGTTCGCACTCGGCGGATAGCCGCACTTCTGGAATATTCTCACCAGATCCTTGAACTGCCCATGTATGTCCCCGCAGATCTTCACTGGCGCACTCAGCTCCAGCAGCATGGGCTGCGAGAGGAACAGCAACCCGGCCGACATGCAAATGTCCGTCAGCTCATTCTCGGTCAGCACGTTGGTCCGCGGATTCGCGCCGTCCAACAAGAGCTTCTCTATTATCGAGTTCAGATAGCTCATGCTCTGGCGATGGAAAAGTCTCTGCCATCTCTGCGATCAGTCGCGCCCCGACTCGACCGACGAGACATATTTTGGTGTTGAAATTTTGAGGGAATTTTAAAAATGTTGAATAATTTAAATGTGTTCTGGATATGTTTGACTTTTGAAAATTTTGAATAATTTTGAATTTTTTAAATCAGTTCTTGACCTTTGACTCGAGCGTTTAACTGGGTTTCTTGCGGTCCATTGAGCTCCATTTCACTCTCTAGTTGCTTCGTTTGCTGCTGCACTTGGGGACTCTCTTATTCTCTATCTCTGAGATCCCGACTAACCCATTCCCCTCTACCCTTGCGCTTTTCAATTATCAGACACTTGGCATAAATTTTCCAAAAAAAAAAAAGAACAACATTCAAATGGACGCGCTCGATAACAGGAAAAAGCGCCGGAAAGTCGCTTGTTTACTCGCTGTTGACCCATGGACCTCCCCCTTTGAGCCAATTTCCAGCGGTGGTCGCAGCTGCATTTTGGCTGCTGGTAATCCCGATTCGTCGAGCTGCCTGCACTTGTAATGCGGCTTAAAACAGAGATACAGCTGGAGAGTGGGAGAAGAGCATTTTTGGCCAGCTTCTGGTCCGTCCAGGGGTTTATATTCCCCGCCCCATATGCGCCCCAGCGGAGACAAGATGTCCGCCAGCGGAGATTAGTTGTCCGCCAGCTTAGATAAGTTGTTCGCCAGCGGAGATAAGTTTTCTGCCAGCGGATATTAATTTTCCGCCAGCGGAGATAAATTGTCTGCCAGCGGAGACAAGATGTCCGCCAGCGGAGATATGTTTTCCGCCAGCGGAGATAAGTTGTTCGACGGCGGATATAAATTGCCCGCCAGCGGAGATAAATTGTCTGCCAGCGGAGACAAGATGTCCGCCAGCGGAGATTAGTTGTCCGCCAGCTGAGATAAGTTGTTCGCCAGCGGAGATAAGTTTTCTGCCAGCGGATATAAATTTTCCGCCAGCGGAGATAAATTGTCTGCCAGCGGAGACAAGATGTCCGCCAGTGGAGATGAGTTTTCCGCCAGCGGAGATAAGTTGTTCGCCAAGGGAGATAAGTTTTCCGCCAGCGGAGAAACGTTGTTCGTCAGCGGAGATGTCCGCCAGCGGAGATAAGTTGTTCGTCGGCGGAAATAAATTTCCCGCCAGCGGAGATAAATTGTCTGCCAGCGGAGACAAGATGTCCGCCAGATAAATTTCCCGCCAGAGGAGATAAGTTGCTCGCCAGCGGAGATAAATTGTCTGCCATCGGAGATAAATTGTCCGCCAGCGGAGACAAGATGTCCGCCAGCCGAGATAAATTTCCCGCCAGCGGAGATAAGTTGCTCGCCAGCGGAGATAAATTGTCTGCCATCGGAGATAAATTGTCCGCCAGCTGAGATAAGTTGTTCGTCGGCGGAAATAAGTTGTCCGCCAGCGGATATAAATTTCCCGCCAGCTGAGATAAAATGTCCGTCAGCGGAGATAAGTTGTTCGCCGGCGGATATAAATTTCCCGCCAGCGGAGATAAATTGTCTGCCAGCGGAGACAAGATGTCCGCCAGCGGAGATAAGTTTTCCGCCAGCGGAGATAAGTTGTCCGCCAGCGGAGATAAGTTGTTTGTCGGCGGAAATAAATTTCCCGCCAGCGGAGATAAATTGTCTGCAAGCGGAGACAAGATGTCCGCCAGCCGAGATAAGTTGTTCGCCAGCGGAGATAAGTTTTCTGTTAGCGGATATAAATTGCCCGCCAGCGGAGATAAATTGTCTGCCAGCGTTGACAAGATGTCCGCCAGCGGAGATAAATTTTCCGCCAGCGGAGATAAGTTGTTCGCCAGCGGAGATTAGTTGTCCGCCAGCTGAGATAAGTTGTTCGCCAGCGGAGATAAGTTTTCTGCCAGCGGATATAAATTTCCCGCCAGCGGAGATAAATTGTCTGCCAGCGGAGACAAGATGTCCGCCAGTGGAGATGAGTTTTCCGCCAGCGGAGATAAGTTGTTCGCCAGCGGAGATAAGTTTTCCCCAGCGGAGAAACGTTGTTCATCCGAGATAAGTTGTCCGCCGGCGGATATAAAGTTCCCGCCAGCGGAGATAAATTGTCTGCCAGCGGAGATAAGTTTTTTGTCAGCGGAGAAACGTTGTTCGTCTGCGGAGAAAATTGTCCGCCAGCGGATATAAATTTCCCGCCAGCGGAGATAAATTGTCTGCCAGCGGAGACAAGATGTCCGCCAGCGGAGAAAAATTGTCCGCCAGCTGAGATAAGTTGTTCGCCAGCGGAGATAAGTTGTCCGCCAGCGGAGATAAATTGTCCGCCAGCGGAGACAAGATTTCCGCCAGCGGAGATAAGTTGCTCGCCAGCGGAGATAAGTTGTCCGCCAGCGGATATAAATTTCCCGTCAGCGGAGATAAGATGTCTGCCAGCGGAGACAAGATGTCCGCCAGCGGAGATAAGTTTTCCGCCAGCGGAGACAAGATGTCCGCCAGTGGAGATGAGTTTTCCGCCAGCGAAGATAAATTGTTTGCCAGCGGAGATAAGTTGTCCGCCAGCTGAGATAAGTTGTTCGCCAGCGGAGATAAAGTTTTTCGCCAGGGGCGATAAGTTTTCCGCCAGCGGAGAAGCGTTGTCCGCCAGCGGAGATAAATTTTCCGCCAGAGGAGACAAGATGTCCGCCAGTGGAGATGAGTTTTCCGTCAGCGGAGATAAGTTGTTCGCCAGCGGAGACAAGTTGTCCGCCAGCTGAGATAAGTTGTTCGCCAGCGGAGATAAGTTGTTCGCCAGGGGCGATAAATTTCCCGCCAGCGGAGACAAGATGTCCGCCAGCGGGTAAGATAAATAAATTTTCCGCCAGCGGAGACAATATGTCCGCCAGTGGAGATAAGTTGTTCGCCAGCGGAGATAAGTTGTCCGCCAGCGGAGATAAGTTGTTCGCCAGCGGAGATAAGTTTTCTGCCAGCGGATATAAATTTCTCGACAGCGGAGATAAATTGTCTGCCAGCGGAGACAAGATGTCCGCCAGCGGAGATAAGTTTTCCGCCAGCGGAGACAAGATGTCCGCCAGTGGAGATGAGTTGTCCGCCAGCGGAGATAAGTTGTCCGCCAGCTGAGATAAGTTGTCCGCCAGCGGAGAAACGTTGTTCGTCAGCGGAGCGGACATAAGTTTTCTGCCAGCGGATATTAATTTCCCGCCAGCGGAGATAAATTGTCCGTCAGCGGAGATAAGTTGTTCGACGGCGGATATAAATTGCCCGCCAGCGGAGATAAATTGTCTCCGCCAGCGGAGACAAGATGTCCGCCAGCGGAGATTAGTTGTCCGCCAGCGGAGATAAGTTGTTCGCCAGCGGAGATAAGTTTTCTGCCAGCGGAGATAAATTGTCTGCCAGCGGAGATAAATTGTCCGCCAGCGGAGACAAGATGTCCGCCAGCGGAGATAAATTTCCGCCAGCGGAGAAATGTTGCTCGCCAGCGGAGATAAATTGTCTGCCATCGGAGATAAATTGTCCGCCAGCGGAGATAAGTTGTTCGTCGGCGGAAATAAGTTGTCCGCCAGCGGATATAAATTTCCCGCCAGCGGAGATAAATTGTCCGTCAGCGGAGATAAGTTGTTCGCCGGCGGATATAAATTTTCCGCCAGCGGAGATAAATTGTCTGCCAGCGGAGACAAGATGTCCGCCAGCGGAGACAAGATGTCCGGCAGCGGAGAGAAATTTTCCGCCAGCGGAGACAAGATGTCCGCCAGCGGAGATAAGTTTTCCGCCAGCGGAGACAAGATGTCCGCCAGTGGAGATAAGTTGTCCGCCAGCGGAGATAAGTTTTCGCCAGCGGAGATAAAGTTTTCCGCCAGCGGAGATAAGTTGTCCGCCAGCCAGCGGAGATAAGTTGTTCGCCAGCGGAGATAAGTTTTCTGCCAGCGGAGATAAATTGTTCGCCAGCGGAGACAAGTTGTCCGCCAGCGGAGATAAGTTGTCCGCCAGCGGAGGAAAATTCCGCCAGCGGAGATAAATTGTCCGCCAGCGGAGATAAATTGTCCGCCAGCGGAGATAAATTGTCCGCCAGCGGAGATAAGTTGTCCGCCAGCGAGATAAGTTTTCCGCCAGAGGAGATATTGTCCGCCAGCGGAGATAAATTGTCCGCCAGCGGAGATAAATTTCCCGCCAGCGGAGATAAATTGTCTGCCAGCGGACACAAGATGTCCGCCAGTGGAGATAAGTTTTCCGCCAGCGGAGATAAATTGTCCGCCAGCGGAGATAAGTTGTCCGCCAGCGGAGATAAGTTGTCCGCCAGCGGAGATAAATTTCCGCCAGCGGAGATAAGATGTCCGCCAGCGGAGATAAGATGTCCGCCAGCGGAGATAAGTTGTCCGCCAGCGGAGATAAGTTGTTCGCCAGCGGAGATAAGTTTTCCGCCAGCGGAGATAAGTTGTTCGCCAGCGGAGATAAGTTGTCCGCCAGCGGAGATAAATTTCCCGCCAGCGGAGATAAATTGTCTGCCAGCGGAGGATTGTCCGCCAGCGGAGATAAATTTCCCGCCAGCGGAGACAAATTGTCTGCCAGCGGAGACAAGATGTCCGCCAGCGGAGATAAGTTTTCCGCCAGCGGAGATAAATTGTCCGCCAGCGGAGATAAATTGTCTGCCAGCGGAGATAAATTTCCGCCAGCGGAGATAAATTGTCTGCCAGCGGACACAAGATGTCCGCCAGTGGAGATGAGTTTTCCGCCAGCGGATATAAGTTTTCCCGCCAGCGGAGATAAGTTGCTCGCCAGCGATGATAAGTTGTCCGCCAGCGGATATAAATTTCCGTCAGCGGAGATAAGATGTCTGACAGTGGAGACAAGATGTCCGCCAGCCGAGATAAGTTTTCCGCCAGCGGAGATAAGTTGTTTGCCAGCGGAGATAAGTTTTCCGCCAGCGGAGATAAGTTGTTCGCCAGCGGAGATAAGTTGTTCGCCAGCGGATATAAATTGTCTGCCAGCGGAGATAAATTGTCAGCCAGCGGAGATAAGTTGTCCGCCAGCGGATATAAGTTTTCCCGCCAGCGGAGATGAATTCCGCCAGTCCGCCAGCGGAGACAAGATGTCCGCCAGTGGAGATGAGTTTTCCGCCAGCGGAGATAAGTTGTTCGCCAGCGGAGATAAGTTTTCCGCCAGCGGAGATAACGTTGTTCGTCAGCGGAGATAAGTTGTTCGCCAGCGGAGATAAGATGTCCGCCAGCGGAGATAAATTTCCGCCAGCGGAGATAAATTGTCCGCCAGCGGAGATAAGATGTCCGCCAGCGGAGATAAGTTTTTCCGCCAGCGGAGATAAGTTGTTCGCCAGCGGAGATAAGATGTCCGCCAGCGGAGATAAATTGTCCGCCAGCGGAGATAAATTGTCCGCCAGCGGAGATAAATTGTCCGCCAGCGGAGATAAATTTTCCGCCAGCGGAGATAAATTGTCCGCCAGCGGAGATAAGATGTCCGCCAGCGGAGATAAGTTTTCCGCCAGCGGAGATAAGTTGGAGATAAATTGCGGAGATAAGTTTTCCGCCAGCGGAGATAAAATGTCCGACAGTGGAGACAGTTGAGATAAGTTGTTCGCCAGCGGAAATAAATTTCCCGCCAGCGGAGATAAATTGTCTGCCAGCGGAGATAAGTTTTCCGCCAGCGGAGATAAGTTGTTCGCCAGCGGAGATAAGTTTTCTGCCAGCGGATATAAATTTCCCGCCAGCGGAGATAAAAATTTCCGCCAGCGGAGATAAATTGTCCGCCAGCGGAGATAAGTTTTCCGCCAGCGGAGATAAATTGTCCGCAGCTGAGATAAGTTGTTTGTCAGCGGAGATAAGTTGTCCGCCAGCGGAGACAAGTTGTCCGCCAGTGGAGATGAGTTTTCCGCCAGCGGAGATAAATTGTCCGCCAGCGGAGACAAGATGTCCGCCAGCGGAGATAAGTTGTTCGCCAGCGGAGATAAGTTGTTCGCCAGCGGAGATAAGTTTTCTGCCAGCGGAGATAAATTGTCCGCCAGCGGAGATAAATTGTCCGCCAGCGGAGATAAAGTTGTCCGCCAGCGGAGATAAATTTCCCGCCAGCGGAGATAAATTGTCTGCCAGCGGAGACAAGATGTCCGCCAGTGGAGATGAGTTTTCCGCCAGCGGATATAAATTTTCTGCCAGCGGAGATAAGTTGTCCGCCAGCGGAGATAAGTTGTTCGCCAGCGGAGATAAGATGTCCCCAGCGGAGATAAATTTCCGCCAGCGGAGATAAATTGTCTGCCAGCGGATATAAATTTTCCGCCAGCGGAGACAAATTGTCTGCCAGCGGAGATAAGTTGTTCGCCGCCGGAGATAAGTTTTTCTGCCAGCGGATATAAATTTCCCGCCAGCGGAGATAAATTGTCCGCCAGCGGAGACAAGATGTCCGCCAGCGGAGATAAGTTGTTCGCCAGCGGAGATAAGATGTCCCCCAGCGGAGATAAATTTCCCGCCAGCGGAGATAAATTGTCCGCCAGCGGAGATAAATTTCCCGCCAGCGGAGATAAATTGTCTGCCAGCGGAGACAAGATGTCCGCCAGCGGAGATAAGTTGTCCGCCAGCGGAGATAAGTTTTCCGCCAGCGGAGATAAGTTGTTCGCCAGCGGAGATAAGTTTTCTGCCAGCGGATATAAATTTCCCGCCAGCGGAGATAAATTGTCTGCCAGCGGAGACAAGATGTCCGCCAGCGGAGATAACTTGTTGTTCGCCAGCGGAGATAAGTTGTCTGCCAGCGGAGATAAATTGTCCGCCAGCGGAGATAAGTTGTTCGCCGGCGGAGATAAATTGTCTGCCAGCGGAGACAAGATGTCCGCCAGCGGAGATAAGTTTTTCCGCCAGCGGAGATAAGTTGTCCGCCAGCGGATATAAGTTGTCCGCCAGCGGAGATAAATTTTCTGCCAGCGGAGATAAATTGTCCGCCAGCGGAGATAAATTGTCCGCCAGCGGAGATAAGATGTCCGCCAGCGGAGATAAATTGTCCGCCAGCGGAGATAAATTGTCCGCCAGCGGAGATAAGATGTCCGCCAGCGGAGATAAGTTTTCCGCCAGCGGAGATAAGTTGTTCGCCAGCGGAGATAAGATGTCCGCCAGCGGAGATAAATTTCCCGCCAGCGGAGATCCGCCAAGATAAATTTTCGCCAGCGGACACAAGATGTCCGCCAGTGGAGATGAGTTTTCCGCCTGCGGAGATAAGTTGTCCGCCAGCGGAGATAAGTTTTCCGCCAGCGGAGATAAGTTGTCCGCCAGTGGAGATAAGTTGTTCGCCAGCGGAGATAAGATGTCCCCAGCGGAGATAAATTTTTCGCCAGCGGAGATAAGATGTCCGCCAGCGGAGATAAGTTTTCCGCCAGCGGAGATAAGTTGTCCGCCAGCGGAGAAGTTGTTCGCCAAGTTGTTCGCCAGCGGAGATAAATTGTCCGCCAGCGGAGATAAATTGTCCGCCAGCGGAGATAAGTTGTCCGCCAGCGGATATAAATTTCCCGCCAGCGGAGATAAATTGTCCGCCAGCGGACACAAGATGTCCGCCAGTGGAGATGAGTTTTCCGCCTGCGGAGATAAGTTGTCCGCCAGCGGAGATAAGTTTTCCGCCAGCGGAGATAAATTGTCCGACAGTGGAGACAAGATGTCCGCCAGCGGAGATAAGTTTTCCGCCAGCGGAGACAAGTTGTCCGCCAGCGGAGACAAGATGTCCGCCAGCGGAGATAAGTTTTCCGCCAGCGGAGATAAGTTGTTCGCCAGCGGAGATAAGATGTCCGCCAGCGGAGATAAATTTCCCGCCAGCGGAGATAAATTGTCTGCCAGCGGAGATAAATTGTCCGCCAGCGGAGACAAGTTGTCCGCCAGCGGATATAAATTTCCCGCCAGCGGAGATAAATTGTCCGCCAGAGGAGACAAGATGTCCGCCAGCGGAGATAAGTTTTTCCGCCAGCGGAAATAAGTTGTCCGCCAGCGGAGATAAGTTTTCCGCCAGCGGAGATAAGTTGTCCGCCAGCGGAGATAAGATGTCCGCCAGCGGAGATAAGTTTTCCGCCAGAGGAGACAAGATGTCCGCCAGTGGAGATGAGTTTTCCGCCAGCGGAGATAAGTTGTCCGCCAGCGGAGATAAGATGTCCGCCAGCGGAGATAAGTTTTCCGCCAGCGGAGATAAGTTGTCCGCCAGCTGAGATATAATTATCCGCCAGCGGAGATAAGTTTTCTGCCAGCGGATATAAATTTCCCGCCAGCGGAGATAAATTGTCCGCCAGCGGAGACAAGTTGTCCGCCAGCGGATATAAATTTCCCGCCAGCGGAGATAAATTGTCTGCCAGCGGAGACAAGTTGTCCGCCAGCGGATATAAATTTTCCGCCAGCGGAGATAAATTGTCCGCCAGCGGACACAAGATGTCCGCCAGTGGAGATAAAGTTTTCCGCCAGCGGATATAAATTGTCCGCCAGCGGAGATAAGTTGTTCGCCAGCGGAGATAAGATGTCCGCCAGCGGAGATAAATTGTCCGCCAGCGGAGATAAATTGTCCGCCAGCGGAGATAAATTGTCCGCCAGCGGAGACAAGTTGTCCGCCAGCGGATATAAATTTCCCGCCAGCGGAGATAAATTGTCCGCCAGAGGACACAAGATGTCCGACAGTGGAGATGAGTTTTCCGCCTGCGGAAATAAGTTGTCCGCCATTGGAGATAAGTTTTCCGCCAGCGGAGATAAGTTGTCCGACAGTGAAGAAGAGAAGTCCGCCAGCGGAGATAAGTTTTCCGCCAGAGGAGACAAGATGTCCGCCAGTGGAGATGAGTTTTCCGCCAGCGGAGATAAATTGTCTGCCAGCGGAGACAAGATGTCCGCCAGCGTAGATAAGTTTACCGCCAGCTGAGATAAGTTGTCCGCCAGCTGATATAAGTTGTCCGCCAGCGGAGATAAGTTTTCTGCCAGCGGATATAAATTTCCGCCAGCGGAGATAAATTGTCCGCCAGCGGAGACAAGTTGTCCGCCAGCGGATATAAATTTCCCGCCAGCGGAGATAAATTGTCTGCCAGCGGAGACAAGTTGTCCGCCAGCGGATATAAATTTCCCGCCAGCGGAGATAAATTGTTCGCCAGCGGACACAAGATGTCCGCCAGTGGAGATGAGTTTTCCGCCAGCGGATATAAATTTCCCGCCAGCGGAGATAAGTTGTTCGCCAGCGGAGATAAGATGTCCTCCAGCGGAGATAAATTTCCGCCAGCGGAGATAAATTGTCTGCCAGCGGAGATAAATTGTCCGCCAGCGGAGACAAGTTGTCCGCCAGCGGATATAAATTTCCCGCCAGCGGAGATAAAATTGTCTGCCAGAGGACACAAGATGTCCGACAGTGGAGATGAGTTTTCCGCCTGCGGAAATAAGTTGTCCGCCATTGGAGATAAGTTTTCCGCCAGCGGAGATAAGTTGTCCGACAGTGGAGAATAAGAAGTCCGCCAGCGGAGATAAGTTTTCCGCCAGAGGAGACAAGATGTCCGCCAGTGGAGATGAGTTTTCCGCCAGCGGAGATAAGTTGTCTGCCAGCGGAGACAAGATGTCCGCCAGCGTAGATAAGTTTACCGCCAGCTGAGATAAGTTGTCCGCCAGCTGATATAAGTTGTTCGCCAGCGGAGATAAGTTTTTCTGCCAGCGGATATAAATTTCCCGCCAGCGGAGAAAAATTGTCCGCCAGCGGAGACAAGTTGTCGGCCAGCGGATATAAATTTCCCGCCAGCGGAGATAAATTGTCTGCCAGCGGAGATAATTTGTCCGCCAGCGGATATAAATTTCCAGCTAGCGGAGATAAATTTCGCCAGCGGACACAAGATGTCCGCCAGTGGAGATGAGTTTTCCGCCAGCGGATATAAATTTCCCGCCAGCGGAGATAAGTTGTTCGCCAGCGGAGATAAGATGTCCGCCAGCGGAGATAAATTTTCCGCCAGCGGAGATAAATTGTCTGCCAGCGGAGATAAAATTGTCCGCCAGCGGAGACAAGTTGTCGGCCAGCGGATATAAATTTCCCGCCAGCGGAGATAAATTGTCTGCCAGAGGACACAAGATGTCCGACAGTGGAGATGAGTTTTCCGCCTGCGGAAATAAGTTGTCCGCCATTGGAGATAAGTTTTCCGCCAGCGGAGATAAGTTGGCAAATAACTTATCTCAGCTGGCGGACAATTTATATCCGCTGGTGGAAAACTTATCTCCGCTGGCGAACAACTTATCTCCGCTGGTGGACATCTTGTCTCCGCTGGCAGACAATTTGTCTCCGCTGGCGGGAAATTTATATCCGCTGGCAGACAATTTATCTCCGCTGGCGGGAAATTTATCTCCGCTGGGGACAATTTATCTCCGCTGGCGGGAAATTTATCTCCGCTGGGGACATCTTATCTCCGCTGGCGAACAACTTTATCTCCGCTGGCGGAAAACTTATCTCCGCTGGCGGACATCTTAACCCGCTGGCCGACAATTTGTCTCCGCTGGCGGGAAATTTATATCCGCTGGCAGAAAACTTATCTCTGCTGGCGAACATCTTATCTCCGCTGGCACACAATTTATCTCCGCTGGCTGGAAATTTATATCCGCTGGCGGACAAATTCTCCGCTGGCGGACAATTTATCTCCGCTGGCGAACAACTTATCTCCGCTGGCGGAAAACTTATCTCCGCTGGCGGACATCTTAACTCCGCTGGCCGACAATTTGTCTCCGCTGGCGGGAAATTTATATCCGCTGGCAGAAAACTTATCTCTGCTGGCGAACATCTTATCTCCGCTGGCACACAATTTATCTCCGCTGGCTGGAAATTTATATCCGCTGGCGGACAAATTGTCTCCGCTGGCGGACAATTTATCTCCGCTGGCGGAAAACTTATCTCCGCTGGCAGACAATTTATCTCCGCTGGCTGAAAACTTATCTCGG
The DNA here is from genome assembly GCA_008121275.1 of Drosophila lowei. Taxonomy (NCBI): domain Eukaryota; kingdom Metazoa; phylum Arthropoda; class Insecta; order Diptera; family Drosophilidae; genus Drosophila; species Drosophila lowei. Next base: position 39,340,093 of record CM017781.1, on the reverse strand, counting down.
CTGGCGGACATCTTGTCTCCGCTGGCAGACAATTTGTCTCCGCTGGCGGGAAATTTATCTCCACTGACGGAATTCTTGTCTATTCTGGCGGAAAACTTATCTCCGCTGGCGGAAATCTTGTCTCCACTGTCGGAAAATTTATTTCCGCTTGCGGGAAATTTATATCCGCTGGTG
>CM017781.1:39308785-39339419 GCA_008121275.1 Drosophila lowei | reverse complement strand
ATCGAATGCAGCAATCGGCGCTTCTTTACGAAGGCGGCTTGTCGTGATTACATCTTGATCATCGGGAACCTCTGTAATTGCATAGAATGGCAGGAAATTTAGCAACGTAGAAATTTCAAATGTTGAAATTTGAATTTCATTTTAGCGTGGATATGTAGGTTTTAATATATCGAAAAGTTCGCGCTGCAGTTCCTGATTCTCCGATCGCAGTTTTTCCACTTGCACCTGGCACTCGAGCAGCTGCTTCCTGCATTGCTGCTCTAAGTTTTGGTACTCCAGCGTTGTGGGTCGAAAGTCGTCAATAGAGATGCAAGAGGAATTTTCAAAAGCGGCTAAAACTGCACGCTTATTCTCCGAGCTATCAATGCTTCCTGACACTATCCAACCAAGTTTTGTCTCCTGCAATGTTGGCAATTGGTCTGATAGTCGAATCTGTCCGACGCACATTAAATCGAAGAACAAACCAGAACCTATCAACAGATCGATACGTTGGAGCTTGGAGAAATTAGGATCAGCTAGTTTTAGATTATTCGGCATTGGCCAATCCTTTGCGTCTAGGTCGAAGTTAGGCTGCATTTCCGTAATTGAGTTGGTGACAATTGCAGCGAAGGAAGCTCGATTGCTTGCGTCCTGGGATTGTACAACTATATGTACAGACTTGCTCGAAGGTAGAATGGAATCTCCGATACCGGAGATGTTAACATAAGACGAATGATATTCCAATTGCAACTGATTAGCAAGTCTAGATGTTACAAAGTTTGTCTGTGATGCAGAATCCAAAATGGCACGACATGGGATAAGTGCTCCATAACGATCTGTTACATGGACGAGGGCAGTAGGTAGCAACACGTTCTGGCCACTGAGGCAATCTTTGGGGTCGGCTGGTTCTCCTCCCATTTCTCCTTGGTCTTGTGGTCCAATTTCGTGCCTATGATGTAGATCAGTAACCCATCCGAAATCTCTGAGGGGTCGCCAAGGTCTGAAGTGCACGCAAGTGCGAATTGATTTTGTCGGTGAGCGCGCGCAAGCCGATAGCCGAGCCCCTTCTCCACCCCTTGCAGCCCGAAAATAGCCTTGACGTGTGCCTGAAAATGTAACAGTTTATTATCGAATCGCAACTTTTGTAAATTCAACGCCTTGTCGTAATTTTCCTCAGAATGCTCCAAGGAATCGTATCCAGCGCAGCACCATCTAGACATCCACGAAGATATTGGAATTTTTCGATGATTGGTATAAGATGGTCTTTGTGCACCGTTGTCGAGAACATTGAGTGGAATTCTGGCCAATCCATGTAGTTCCCACCGAATCGCGAAAGCTGCAACTCGGGCATTCGAGAACGGCCTATACTATTATTGGCGAACAACGACGAATTCTCCTCGAGAGTATGCCGAGCCGTTGAATTGGCAACATTAACCGTGCGAGCAGCCATCAACTCCCGCGACAGCCTGGACCTAGTCTTCACATAAACATTCGAAAAGTCCAGTCGGACATCATGAGCTAACTGCAGGAAATCCAGCCTTTCAAGGATCGTTTGAGCGGCATCGAAATCCGCATTCATTCGCTCGATTTGCTCTAAGCGAGCTTGAAGTTCTGCCTCATCTAACTCGGCAAGCTCTTCCTTGGTGAGAAAGCGATCCATGGCCTTTAGTTCGCGCGCGATGGACTCGGCCTTGTGCTTGCAGAAATCTACATCACTCGGTATTGCGGCGTTCTCGACATTGGTAGGCTCAGGTGCTGCCATGTTGAGGTTTTAAAGAGTCACCAGCACGACCGAAAAAGGCATCCTGTATACGTATAATCGTGGGAACCGCGAGCAATGGGTTTACAGCTGCTGCGTTTTGCTGTGCGGCTGTGCGAGCTGTCCGATTCCGCTTTGTTCACTGCATTGTCGCGACAGAGAAATTAATAGCCAGCAATGCGTGTATGTAAGTATGTTTTAGCACCGAATTGCGCTTAAACGCCGAAAATTTGCTAAGGCTAACGAATGTCGATCGCGAACGATTATTAATTGACACTGCAATTCAGGTATCACGTCGGGGTCACCAAATTTTATGTGGAGATAATGTTTAATAATAATGAAATAATAATTAAATAAAACTCGGCGCAGAAATAAAATTACGATATGTACTTTAATGCGTGACATCAAATTGCAAGTGTGGCTTGCCTGCCCTTTACATTGCCGCTCCGATCGCTAAGCGCAGCTTTCGCTCGGCAGACGTCGGTAGGCAGACGCAAAGCGGAGATAGCGAAGAGCGAGCTTGCAGAGAGCGTTTAGCAGGGCAAGCAAGCGCAAAGCTTTAACAAACAAATGAGTGACATAGACATAAGTAACAAACAAAATAAGCGGCTGAGGGCAGAACCGCTATTTTTCCAACGGCCCTCTTGAAGATGCTTGCTTGGGCGCAGCTGGCGGCTACGCTGGGATGATCATCGAATGCAGCAATCGGCGCTTCTTTACGAAGGCGGCTTGTCGTGATTACATCTTGATCATCGGGAACCTCTGTAATTGCATAGAATGGCAGGAAATTTAGCAACGTAGAAATTTCAAATGTTGAAATTTGAATTTCATTTAGCGTGGATATGTAGGTTTTAATATATCGAAAAGTTCGCGCTGCAGTTCCTGATTCTCCGATCGCAGTTTTTCCACTTGCACCTGGCACTCGAGCAGCTGCTTCCTGCATTGCTGCTCTAAGTTTTGGTACTCCAGCGTTGTGGGTCGAAAGTCGTCAATAGAGATGCAAGAGGAATTTTCAAAAGCGGCTAAAACTGCACGCTTATTCTCCGAGCTATCAATGCTTCCTGACACTATCCAACCAAGTTTTGTCTCCTGCAATGTTGGCAATTGGTCTGATAGTCGAATCTGTCCGACGCACATTAAATCGAAGAACAAACCAGAACCTATCAACAGATCGATACGTTGGAGCTTGGAGAAATTAGGATCAGCTAGTTTTAGATTATTCGGCATTGGCCAATCCTTTGCGTCTAGGTCGAAGTTAGGCTGCATTTCCGTAATTGAGTTGGTGACAATTGCAGCGAAGGAAGCTCGATTGCTTGCGTCCTGGGATTGTACAACTATATGTACAGACTTGCTCGAAGGTAGAATGGAATCTCCGATACCGGAGATGTTAACATAAGACGAATGATATTCCAATTGCAACTGATTAGCAAGTCTAGATGTTACAAAGTTTGTCTGTGATGCAGAATCCAAAATGGCACGACATGGGATAAGTGCTCCATAACGATCTGTTACATGGACGAGGGCAGTAGGTAGCAACACGTTCTGGCCACTGAGGCAATCTTGGGGTCGGCTGGTTCTCCTCCCATTTCTCCTTGGTCTTGTGGTCCAATTTCGTGCCTATGATGTAGATCAGTAACCCATCCGAAATCTCCTGAGGGGTCGCCAAGGTCTGAAGTGCACGCAAGTGCGAATTGATTTTGTCGGTGAGCGCGCGCAAGCCGATAGCCGAGCCCTTCTCCCCTTGCAGCCCGAAAATAGCCTTGACGTGTGCCTGAAAATGTAACAGTTTATTATCGAATCGCAACTTTTGTAAATTCAACGCCTTGTCGTAATTTTCCTCAGAATGCTCCAAGGAATCGTATCCAGCGCAGCACCATCTAGACATCCACGAAGATATTGGAATTTTTCGATGATTGGTATAAGATGGTCTTTGTGCACCGTTGTCGAGAACATTGAGTGGAATTCTGGCCAATCCATGTAGTTCCCACCGAATCGCGAAAGCTGCAACTCGGGCATTCGAGAACGGCCTATACTATTATTATTGGCGAACAACGACGAATTCTGCTCGAGAGTATGCCGAGCCGTTGAATTGGCAACATTAACCGTGCGAGCAGCCATCAACTCCCGCGACAGCCTGGACCTAGTCTTCACATAAACATTCGAAAAGTCCAGTCGGGCATCATGAGCTAACTGCAGGAAATCCAGCCTTTCAAGGATCGTTTGAGCGGCATCGAAATCCGCATTCATTCGCTCGATTTGCTCTAAGCGAGCTTGAAGTTCTGCCTCATCTAACTCGGCAAGCTCTTCCTTGGTGAGAAAGCGATCCATGGCCTTTAGTTCGCGCGCGATGGACTCGGCCTTGTGCTTGCAGAAATCTACATCACTCGGTATTGCGGCGTTCTCGACATTGGTAGGCTCAGGTGCTGCCATGTTGAGGTTTTAAAAGAGTCACTCAGCACGACCGAAAAAGGCATCCTGTATACGTATAATCGTGGGAACCGCGAGCAATGGGATTACAGCTGCTGCGTTTTGCTGTGCGGCTGTGCGAGCTGTCCGATTCCGCTTTGTTCACTGCATTGTCGCGACAGAGAAATTAATAGCCAGCAATGCGTGTATGTAAGTATGTTTTAGCACCGAATTGCGCTTAAACGCCGAAAATTTGCTAAGGCTAACGAATGTCGATCGCGAACGATTATTAATTGACACTGCAATTCAGGTATCACGTCGGGGTCACCAAATTTTATGTGGAGATAATGTTTAATAATAATGAAATAATAATTAAATAAAACTCGGCGCAGAAATAAAATTACGATATGTACTTTAATGCGTGACATCCAAATTGCAAGTGTGGCTTGCCTGCCCTTTACATTGCCGCTCCGATCGCTAAGCGCAGCTTCGCTCGGCAGACGTCGGTAGGCAGACGCAAAGCGGAGATAGCGAAGAGCGAGCTTGTAGAGAGCGTTTAGCAGGGCAAGCAAGCGCAAAGCTTTAACAAACAAATGAGTGACATAGACATAAGTAACAAACAAAAGGTGTGAGAGTGAAATAGGATGGACGATTTACTTTTCCGAACACGTCTTTACTTAACTCATCCGCCATTTAGAATGAACGAGCGTCGATCTACATACTTTTCCATTGCCCGTATCTTCGGTATTTTTCTGGGGTGGCCGTACATTTATGGATTCTTAATAGTAGCTATTATATAGGCACATTGCTATGGGACAGTGTTAGGTACACAAAGGAGGAATATAAATTATAGAGAAAGTAGAAAGGTTCAAGAGCATCCAAACCGTTTTCAGGAAACACTTAAAAAATACCTCTAAACTATCACATTAGATTCATTTCAAAGGGATGACCTACCTGTTTGAGGGTTGTTGGAATCGCAACATGGAACCAACCGTAAAAAACAGGTCCATTGTCAGTAAGAGGGAGGAGAGAGAATATAAATGAGCGAAGGATCGATTTCGATTTGAGATTATTTTACATGAGTGAGAAAGAGGATTGAGATCGAAGTTAGTTTACATTATCGCCGATAGGGGCGCCACCAAGTAGTAAGGAAAAGGGACGGTTGGATCGAATTTTAGACTGAATTACCAAATTCGCAACATGCTGCTGCAGCATGTGCTTAAGCATGTACAGCTTGGCAACATGTTGATTGTAAGTGTGCATCGTGTTGCTATGTTATTACGTGATCATGTTAAATAAATACTTATAGGATATTTTATTAACATTGAATTGGGAAAAAATGGTTGCTATGTTATGAACTGATCATGTTAAATAAATACTTATAGGATATTTTATTACATTGAATTGGGAAACAAATGGTTGAAGTTTCTGATATTTACATCCTATACAAAAACATAGTAAGGGACTGGTTTTCTAGATGTCCGTATAGAGGGTTGAATAATAAGAAAACACATAATTAATGGAGATATATACAGGAGCACACAAAGAATAAAATTATAATAGGAAGACATACAAATTAAATAATGCTACTCATAGTAAATATACGACCGTCCCTTTTCCTTACTACTTGGTGGCGCCCCCTATCGGCGATAATGTAAGCTAACTTCGATCTCAATCCTTTTTCTCACTCATGTAAAATAATCTCAAATCGAAATCGATCCTTCGCTCATTTATATTCTCTCCTCCCTCTTACTGACAATGGACCTGTTTTTTTACGATTGGTTCCATGTTGCGATTCAAACAACCCTCAAACAGGTAGGTCATCCCTTTGAAATGAATCTAATGTGATAGTTTAGAGGTATTTTTTAAGTGTTTCCTGAAAACGGTTTGATGCTCTTGAACCTTTCTACTTTCTCTATAATTTATATTCCTCCTTTGTGTACCTAACACTGTCCCATAGCAATGTGCCTATATAATAGCTACTCACAGCTAACAGCTAGTACAGAAACTAGTCATCTTTTAACAACGATGGATGACCTCGAAATCATTTTTATCGATTCCCAACCGGAATCAACCATAAATCTGGACTCTCAGCCGAGTTCCGTAGACCTATCCCTGATTTTTTGGGATTAAGACCCAAACCTATCTCGAGAGCAATCTCGATAACTTCAACTGGTTAAGTCAGATTAAAGGGGATGATGACGACGATGACCCAAGGAATGCAACGCCTAATAATGATAATCCATCATACATTTTCCCGGATGATGACAGCATTTTCGATTTAGTAGATAATCAGGACCACGATAAAAGATCTCGACTCCAGGAACTACTTCGGGACGAAGATGATGATGATTTAATTGCTGCGGTAAAAATAACTGAGGCGAAATTGTAATAATACGAATACATATTTATATAATAAGAATATTTGATGTATTTTTCTTAAAATAATAAATACAACACATTTAAACACTATTTATTTTCAATGTTTTCTGTTTTACTTTTGATTGGTTGAATTTCACTTCCTCTTATTACAAGAGAATCATAGGATTCGTTTGAAACAGGTTTCTTCCAAGTGAGGATTTCACAAAAAGAATAAGTGGATTTCAGGTAGAATATAGGTACAGGTTATATCATATTATTAGATAGCCCAATAGGAATCGTTTGAAACAGGTTTGTAAACAGGTACAGGTCGTTTTGTATACGAAATATTAGGTAGGTGTTTGGGGCGATAAATAGGATGTCATTTAGAAAGAAAACCCTTAGTCCTATTTCAAAAGTGAAAGTGGTCAGTTCAAAAAAATAAAAAATAAAATGGCATCAGCAATTAAGTGCAACATGTGTGATAAGTCCGTCGACTTTATAGAGTTTCAATCTCATTATGCGAGATGCTCTCGTAATAATGTGGTGTGTGACCTTTGCTCTAAGTCCATAGACTTAATAGAGTTTGATTCTCATTATGAATCATGCTTGGGACCTCGAAATGCTTTTGAGGTTCTAATGAGCAGAGGATCTACTTCAAGTGATCTCCAAGGCCCTTCAACGTCAGGAGCTTCAAAACGGCCTAGATTGGATACTCCGATGGAACTAAGGATGATTGACTGTTCAATTTGCGGTGAAAGTTTTCCTCCGTCTAGGGAAAGACGCCATATGATGTCAGACAAACATAAGAATGCAAGAGCAGCGCAACTGGAGGAAAATGAAAAGTCATTTTAATTTCAACGGAGTCGCGATTTCCTTTAAAATCATATCGTGTTCACTCAAATAAAAGTGAACAGATTGATTTAAAAGAGATTTTTCATGATTGCAAAATGATATTATCCATTTATTGCGTCACTGTATGAGTGAGTACAGATCAATAAAATACAATTTAAAGGTATATGGATTATACGTTAAACAAACTGATGAATAAAGCTTAACGGAAACAATGAAGCATTTCAATACACCATACAAGCCAATATATGAAAACGAGCTGATTGATGAGCATCTAAATGATACCATCGAAAATTTAATAACTCTCAGCAGTGAATTCCAGGAGAAGGATTCAGGTTGGGCAATAAAAAGTTTTAAATATTTTGAGCTAACCATGATAAAACTGGAGCATATCGCTGCAAACAGATTTATCCAAGCTCCCAAAAAAATTAAGTCACGAAATGCACTAATAAATGTTAAAATGACGATGATTTTTGTTTCAAGTGGTGTGTTTTATCATCATTAGCCTATGGAAAACACCTTAAAACTGTATATCAAACGGCAGCATTAAAAAATTGCCACTCGTTATCTCGTTCTCTCGAAGGAAGCAGGGGTTCATCAAATTTATTAAAACTATCTAAATAATCATAGGGAAATACACCTTTTCGTCGAAGCATATCAAATTTTTAACCTTGATATTTAGTTTTCAAAATTTTAAAATTCGCTATGTCCATATAACTAGCGAGTTTTTCTAAGCTTGAATTTAAAAATCTATTTGAATCTATGTATCTGATTTTATATTGATGAAGATAAGATTCATCGAGTTTACAAATTTGAGTTAACGCAATATATAACTCTTTATTGCAAGGATGTAACAAATAAATGTATATCATAACGTGACAAGTTATGAAAAACTACAGGGAAAAAGGGATCGCTTAATCTAAATGTCTGTTTACACACCTTATGAATAGGCCCTACATACTGGCCTGTAAACTGATCAAAGAATTTTTCTCGATCATCATCAGAAATTTGTTTCTCGCAGGCATAGCACACGCCGTGCTCCTGATAATCCTCATCCCAAATGTTAAACTGGTAGATTGGTTTTATAGGACTTCCAGTACTTCTCATAAAGTCCATCGGTTTTCATCCTAAGCGCTTGACAAAATTTTTGGATACAATCCGGTCCTGAAATAACGAAATCATAATGCTTATGAGTTTATTACCTTTGTTGTATTGTGAAAATATTTACCTTCATATGTCCACATCGGATTTAGATGAGTATTGTATTTATGTACAATATAAAATGATGCTGCACATGCTGTATGCTTCTGAGCCATAGTAGTTGATGATTTTGATGGATCATTAAGGTTTATATGGTAATTTTCCAAAACTGCTTCGATGTCAGCATAAATTACTACTGGTGGTGATAGTTTTTAGAAAAACTTTTGAATACAGTTTTGGTATTAGGTTCAGGATACAAAGCAGCAACTTTTCCACACTCCTTAGTGTCATGAATAGTGTTTGTTGTACTATAAAATTGCAAACAGTTCTCGCAAAAATATGCAGTATTATGGGATTTACTATGTTGTGAATAACATAATTTCCTCATGCACGTTATATATGCATAATGCATCATTTGCGTATTATCACTATTGATTCCAAGCAAGTTTATGTGGTGAGTTCGAATTTTCTTAGTCCTCACTGTGGGTCCTACAACGTTTTTCCATATTCATCGACTTCATATACATTGATGCTAAAATCCTCATTAGCTGATTCGAAACGCTTGATTCCTTTGCTTGTTATTGGAAACTCAATTCCAGAAAAATTCAATCTTACTCCTTCATAATATATGATGTCTTGCCGTATGTTTCCGCACCGATAGGATGATGGTATTGTTAACGAGCTGCTGTTAGCAGCCGTAGGCAGCAAATACAATGCTTTTAGACAGCACGAAATCTCCTCTGCCGGCAGCGCTGCCGGCGCAATCGTCCATCTGGGGAAATCTCTCCACTCTGGCAGCAGTCCGCTAGCCAGAGGGGGGAGAGGGAGTGGGTAGAGCCAAAGCATAAAACACTCTTGACTTAAAGTAATTAATAATAAGGGGAACATTTTCGGTTGCCTTCATTGGCAGAAAAGGGAGACTATATGTGTATGTTATCTATACTATTTCTTATTTCATTATTTGTTTTGTTTTGTTCTCGATTCTCTTCTGCCCACTGGTCCGGGGCAGCCAGAGCTATTGTTTGTCCGCTTCGTTTGTCTCAGTGGTGGAAATGGTAGAAATGGTAGAAATCCACCGCCTGACAGTTGTTGTTGGCTTCTCTCTCACTCTCACAGGGAGTTCACTGGCGGGCATTTCGAGATCTGTAAGAGAAGGAGGAGACAGAAGGAGGAGACAGAAATTGCGCAGCAGAAATGCTGGCGCTCATAGTTTTGAACAGCAGCGCCTTGTTCGGACGCGTTTTTGGCAATCGTTAGCGTGAGTCTTCTACTCGTTTTAATAAATTGCAATAGCCATGTCGTTGGTTGATCGGCTTAAGATTTAGGTTTAGTTAGCAGTTTGGATTAATAATCCATCTGCAACTAACCGCGCGTATAAAAACATTAGTCCGAGTGATTATTCCGTAACGGCTATTTCGGTGTCTGCTTTGTCCGTGTCATTCGTCGCGCTCGCATATATATGTGTGTTTTGTTTTGTGCGTTTGTGTGTTTGTTTTAAGTGCGGCAGCCATGGTTGTTGCCTTCTTAGGGCTGGGCGAGAATGTATTGGCGATGAGACTTCACTGCTGCTGAGCATTTTTGTTGCTATTTTCGGTGCTTGTTGTTGCTGTTGCTGGTAGTGGTTGATTTCCATGGGCATTTGTGCTAGTGTGTGCGTGTGTGCTTTCATTGTCTTGGCTGACCTCGCTCTGCCGCGAATGTGGGTCAAGCGTCAGGTCAGTGGAGATATCGTTTAAAGCTGCACTAACTGCTAGGCCTAATCGCTCTAATCTCAGTCTTCTGCTGCTGACCGTCAAATCTATTGTCGCTATGGGAGCAGGCTCCAGTAGCCTTCTTCTTGGGAGTATGACCTCTGTGTAGTAGTTATACTCTGGTGATGGCGACACTGGGCGGTTCATCCTGATCAGCATCTTCCGCATGTCATCGAGGTTCCGGTCGTGGCTTATTTGATCCTCTTCCGTGTACGGGCGCTGATTTGGGATCATCTCGATGCGATCCCATTCATGCTTCGCGAGTTCCTTGGGTAAGTGTTTGCCAAGAAACTCGGAATACCGAGGTCTTGTGACTCTATGCGGTACATAAGGGTCATTGACCACTTTGGCTGCCTCAATGTTGACGTGGGATCTCATTCGTTCCTTGTATCTTTTGCATGCATTCTCATACACTGCTTCGACAGTGTCCACTTCCAGGTCCCTGTGAATGGTGTCGTTCCTCACATACCATGGAGCATTGCAGATCAGGCGAAGAGTCTTGTTTTGCTCAACTTGAATCCGTCCAAATTCCGCGCTGCTGGCTAGGGGACCCCATACAGCCAATGTGTACTGCCAGATAGGTGCAATCATTTGCTTGTACAGCATGACCTTGGTGTCGAGATTCAGTTGGCTGTTTGAGTTTAGGAGCCAGTGCAGTTTTTGGACCCTTGCCCTGACCTTTGTGATGACGTTTGTGATGTGCAGATGAAACTGGAGCTTAGCGTCCAGCTTGACCCCCAAATACGAATGGACAGCGGTGCTACTAATCCGCTGGTCAGCAATGTGCGGTTGCAAATCAGCCGCTGGCTGTTGGATCGAGCGCAATGTATGCACTATATGCACAGTTTTTGAGGCATTGATGGTGATGCCCCATTGCTTTGCCCAGTTGGAGATGCTCAGTAGGAAGCGGTTGAGCTTATTGGTAGCCATGAGCTGGTTCATGCCAGTGGCCAGGATTGCCGTGTCGTCAGCATAAGTGGCCAAGAGCATACCACGGTCGCATGGAAGCGGCATGTCATATGTGTACAGATTGTATAGTACTGGTCCAAGTACGCTGCCCTGTGGAACGCCTGCTGCAATCATTTTGTTACTGGATTTGACGCCGCCTGTGCATTAAACATGGAAGGACCGATCATCCAAGTAGTGGGACAAGACTTTATATATTGCTGTCGGTAGCAACTGCTTCATCTTATGTTTCAGGCCCGCGTGCCAGACTCGATCGAAAGCCTCCTGAATGTCCATATAGATGGCAGAGCAGTACAGGTTACTCTCATAGGTGGACAGGATGAACTTTGTGACTCTCCCCAATTGATGTTCAGCCGCGTGCACATGTCTGAAGCCAAACTGATGGTTTGGAATAGACTCAACAAAGCCATCAGCTTCCATCATCCTGGTCAAAATGAGTCGCTCAAACAATTTGGACAGGCCCGAAAGCAGGCTAATGGGTCGATAAGATGCCAGCTTATCGGCTGGTTTCCCTGGCTTGGGGATCATGCTAACTGTCGCGTGCTTCCATCTGTTAGGGAAACAACCAATCCTAAGGGAGCTGTTGCATATGAGCGCAAAATATAGTAGTGCAGACTTAGGTAGAGCCTTTATTGTCTGATTGTCGATCCTGTCCATTCCGGGAGCCTTTTTCATCTTTAGCACCTTGATCTGTGCCTCAATCTCAGGAAGAGTGATCGCCCTGAAGCCCAAATTGGGCCCAGGGATCAAACTCTTCAAGGGACTCTTCGACAATTCGTCTGTCGGCTGCCGCGCTGGTTAAAACAGGCTTAAATCTCTGCTCGAGATGCAAAGCAAAAGACTCTGCCTTCTCCTCGGTGCTCTTGCACCAGGGATCATCAGCATTATCCTCCCCATCGGAACAGAACTTCCTCACAGGCAAATTGGCTGCTGGCTGCCGCTTCAAGCCATTAGTCAGTCTCCATAGCTTCTGCATGCTATAGCGATCGGTAGGATCAATTGAGCCAATGATGGCGTCAGCGCGTCTGGCTTTGCCCGCTTCTAGCTCCTTGTGTATCCTATTGGCAAGCATGTTGTGCAGCTGTCGCACTGCCGGGTCATGGTTCTGTTTTCATCATGTTCATCACCTGGTGGCTCAGCCTGAACTCTAGGTTGGACGGGCCTCCTCAGACTGCTTGTGGCATGTTCGGCTGCCGCTATCACGTTCCTCTCGAGTATATTAGCTGCATCATCAACATCCTCTGCTGACCTGAGCTCAGTGTTCAGATGTATGTGCGAGTCGAGCCATGATTGGAACCTCGAAACGCTAGCCCCTGGGGGCAAGAGGCGTCTCTTGAACACCGTCTCCGCTGGAGACATGCTCAGCTCAATCACCATTGGGAGATGATCGGAAGAGGTCATTTAGATGGGAGATATGCAGCACTTCGTCCCTCACGCCCTTGTAGACCGCAAAGTCAATTGCCGATGGTGTATGCCGAGTATTGTAGGGGTAGTGAGTAGGAGATCCAGTGGCCAGGATGTTGCAGCTGCTTTTCTGAACGGCCCTGAGCAGCGTTCCGCCTCTTCTACACGCCCTTGCGTTTCCCCACCATGAGTTCTTCGCATTCCAATCGCCAGCAGCAACGAATCTCGGTCCCAGCTGACCAAACAATGCCAAGAAGTCGTCCTCAGACCACTCCTGCAATGGGGGGCAGTAAATGGATGAGACCAGTAGTCGGCCGCCATCAGGCAGGGTCAGGGCAGCAGATACACACTGAATGTGGTTTGTTGCTATATTAGGCAGGGCAATATGAAGGATTCCAGCTCTGATTAGGAGCAGGGATCCCCACGACCAGTCCCAGATGGGTGATTAGCACTGTAGGTGCAGTATCCATTAACGCTAAAGGTCTCTGAGTTTTAAAATGATGCTCAGAGACCATCAGAACGTCAACTTCGTGTCTGCGTGTGAATGCCGCAAGTTCGGCTGTCTTCCCTCGGAGTCCCGAGGCGTTCCAAAATACAATCTTTAGATTGCAGTGTTGGCGGGTAGAGTAATTAGTATTAGTATTATACATTCCTGGCATAAGAATTGGCCTGAATGCTAGCATATAAACAATCTGTTAGCTTTGTCATTTGTGCAATTAATACATCTATTTTCCCTTCCAGTTTCTGAGTAGATTCAGCAGCGGCGGCCGCATGCTGGATCCGCTCCTGTGTCAGCAATGTGATGAGGTTGTCCAGTTTCTGGCTGAGTTCATCGCTAGGGCGGACGCTCTGATTGCTCACCGTGGGCTGGAATCCGATTGTGGTCGCTGTGGGTGGCATTGACTGCCGTACTTGCCTCCCTGGAAGAGGCTGGGAATGACTTGCTGGCTGCCTTGAGCGAAGGGTCTCAGCATAACTGCTCATCTGAGCTGGAGGAGCAGGAGCTCTTGCGCCTGAGCGCGCTCGCCGGCGGCCCGGCTGCTGCAGTGCTGGAAAGCCCTGCTGGTTCATGGCGGGTGGCTGGCGGGGACGCCGCAAACCCTGAGCGGCGGGTAAGGTAGGCATCGAAAGTTTACTCAACATCCTGTTGGTCTGTTCTAATCCGTTTTTCCTTCTATTGCAGTACTCTTTATATTTGATGCAACCACGGTAGCTGGAAACATGAGGACCATTACAATTGGCGCATTTCGGCACATCCTCCCGCTTCTTGGGGCAGTCCTTGGGGTCATGCTTCTCCCCACACTTCAGGCATATAACTGCACGGCTGCAGTAGTTCTTGGAGTGCCCAAACATCTGGCACTTGTGGCACTGGGGAACGCCTGGCGCGCGTATGGGCTTCTCGACCTTGATCCGTTGGCTGCAAATTGCCGTTAGCTCATAAATACTATTATTGTTCTCATGAGGTTCAAGCTCGACCTCGAATAGGTCCAACGGCTCCTTTGTAAATCGTTTGAGTATATTGGCAATATGCCTCACCTTGTAACCAAGTCTACCGAGCTGTTCACGCACCCAGTCTGTGGGTGTGGAACGGTGCAGGTGACGTATAACGATACGCGTACCCCTTTCGCTTCGCAGGCGAAATGTATGGTATTCCACACCTTCCCCCTCAGATAAGAGCCGAATTAGGGCCCTATGGCCATCTATTGTATGGCACATGACTTTAAGAGACCCATTAGTAGCAGGCTTAGTGTCATATGTACCTGCGCCAATGGCATTGTCAATGCATTGGAGCAGGGGAACGATTTCAGAAACATTGGGAATGTATATAGGGGCTGGCCGCACAATTCTGGCGTCAGCAGTAGCAGCAGCATTGGGTGCGTGCGCAGTGGGGGGGCAGACGGGGGTGGTGGGAGAATTAGAGGGCCTGTTTGTGGGAACAGGTTCCTCGGCTTCCATCTCTTCCTCGTTGCAGTCAGTGTCAACATCCATACCGTCATTTGCTGTGTCGTCAGCATCCGAGAGTATATCGAAGTAGTTCGTTATAGTCCTCTGGTTAGAGTCAGGCTTTTCCTTGGAAATTGCTGTCCGTTTAATCTTCTTGGCCGACGCCTTTGTAATCGGCGAGCCCAAGGTGGTCGTCCGCTTCTTGTTCCGGGCCTCAGACTCCGCCCTCAGCTTAGCAATTAGTTTCTCCTCCATTGCCGATTTCTCCTGCTGCTCCTTGAGGAGCTCGTGCAGTGTCATCTGCCTCAGCACAGGTGCTGCAAGGGGAGTAGGAGTTGGCGGAGACAGACTTTTTGTCGTTGCGTGGGCATGCAGCGGCGGCAATACGTAATTAGGTCTGGCAGCCCAAGCAGCTTCAGCAGAGGCTCTGGTTAGCATGGCAGCAGGGGGTAGCAACGCAACAAGTTTTTGGTTAACCCAGCTCGAGCCTTAGCCTGATCCAGCAGGTTCAGTCTGGGGGAGCCAGTGTTACGTTACGCCATAGGGGGACTTTTTATTTTACACAGATACTATGCAGCGGCGGCAATTTTACGGTCGAGCCTTACTGATTATTGGGGCTGTAATAGCACGACAATTATTGGGGCTGTAGTTTACGACAAATATTCTGTAAATAGCTGCCTACGAGCTGCTGTTAGCAGCCGTAGGCAGCAAATACAATGCTTTTAGACAGCACGAAATCTCCTCTGCCGGCAGCGCTGCCGGCGCAATCGTCCATCTGGGGAAATCTCTCCACTCTGGCAGCAGTCCGCTAGCCAGAGGGGGAGGGAGGGGTAGAGCCAAAGCATAAAACACTCTTGACTTAAAGTAATTAATAATAAGGGGAACATTTTCGGTTGCCTTCATTGGCAGAAAAGGGAGACTATATGTGTATGTTATCTATACTATTTCTTATTTCATTATTTGTTTTGTTTTGTTCTCGATTCTCTTCTGCCCACTGGTCCGGGGCAGCCAGAGCTATTGTTTGTCCGCTTCGTTTGTCTCAGTGGTGGAAATGGTAGAAATCCACCGCCTGGCAGTTGTTGTTGGCTTCTCTCTCACTCTCACAGGGAGTTCACTGGCGGGCATTTCGAGATCTGTAAGAGAAGGAGGAGACAGAAGGAGGAGACAGAAATTGCGCAGCAGAAATGCTGGCGCTCATAGTTTTGAACAGCAGCGCCTTGTTCGGACGCGTTTTTGGCAATCGTTAGCGTGAGTCTTCTACTCGTTTTAATAAATTGCAATAGCCATGTCGTTGGTTGATCGGCTTAAGATTTAGGTTTAGTTAGCAGTTTGGATTAATAATCCATCTGCAACTAACCGCGCGTATAAAAACATTAGTCCGAGTGATTATTCCGTAACGGCTATTTCGGTGTCTGCTTTGTCCGTGTCATTCGTCGCGCTCGCATATATATGTGTGTTTTTGTTTTGTGCGTTTGTGTGTTTGTTTAAGTGCGGCAGCCATGGTTGTTGCCTTCTTAGGGGCTGGGCGAGAATGTATTGGCGATGAGACTTCACTGCTGCTGAGCATTTTTGTTGCTATTTTCGGTGCTTGTTGTTGCTGTTGCTGGTAGTGGTTGATTTCCATGGGCATTTGTGCTAGTGTGTGCGTGTGTGCTTTCATTGTCTTGGCTGACCTCGCTCTGCCGCGAATGTGGGTCAAGCGTCAGGTCAGTGGAGATATCGTTTAAAGCTGCACTAACTGCTAGGCCTAATCGCTCTAATCTCAGTCTTCTGCTGCTGACCGTCAAATCTATTGTCGCTATGGGAGCAGGCTCCAGTAGCCTTCTTCTTGGGAGTATGACCTCTGTGTAGTAGTTATACTCTGGTGATGGCGACACTGGGCGGTTCATCCTGATCAGCATCTTCCGCATGTCATCGAGGTTCCGGTCGTGGCTTATTTGATCCTCTTCCGTGTACGGGCGCTGATTTGGGATCATCTCGATGCGATCCCATTCATGCTTCGCGAGTTCCTTGGGTAAGTGTTTGCCAAGAAACTCGGAATACCGAGGTCTTGTGACTCTATGCGGTACGTAAGGGTCATTGACCACTTTGGCTGCCTCAATGTTGACGTGGGATCTCATTCGTTCCGTGTATCTTTTGCATGCATTCTCGTAAACTGCTTCAACAGTGTCCACTTCCAGGTCCCTGTGAATGGTGTCGTTCCTCACATACCATGGAGCATTGCAGATCAGGCGAAGAGTCTTGTTTTGCTCAACTTGAATCCGTCAAATTCCGCGCTGCTGGCTAGGGGACCCCATACAGCCAATGTGTACTGCCAGATAGGTGCAATCATTTGCTTGTACAGCATGACCTTGGTGTCGAGATTCAGTTTGCTGTTTGAGTTTAGGAGCCAGTGCAGTTTTTGGACCCTTGCCCTGACCTTTGTGATGACGTTTGTGATGTGCAGATGAAACTGGAGCTTAGCGTCCAGCTTGACCCCCAAATACGAATGGACAGCGGTGCTACTGATCCGCTGGTCAGCAATGGCAAATCAGCCGCTGGCTGTTGGATCGAGCGCAATGTATGCACTATATGCACAGTTTTTGAGGCATTGATGGTGATGCCCCATTGCTTTGCCCAGTTGGAGATGCTCAGTAGGAAGCGGTTGAGCTTATTGGTAGCCATGAGCTGGTTCATGCCAGTGGCCAGGATTGCCGTGTCGTCAGCATAAGTGGCCAAGAGCATACCACGGTCGCATGGAAGCGGCATGTCATATGTGTACAGATTGTATAGTACTGGTCCAAGTACGCTGCCCTGTGGAACGCCTGCTGCAATCATTTTGTTACTGGATTTGACGCCGCCTGTGCATTCAACATGGAAGGACCGATCATCCAAGTAGTGGGACAAGACTTTATATATTGCTGTCGGTAGCAACTGCTTCATCTTATGTTTCAGGCCCGCGTGCCAGACTCGATCGAAAGCCTCCTGAATGTCCATATAGATGGCAGAGCAGTACAGGTTACTCTCATAGGTGGACAGGATGAACTTTGTGACTCTCCCCAATTGATGTTCAGCCGCGTGCACATGTCTGAAGCCAAACTGATGGTTTGGAATAGACTCAACAAAGCCATCAGCTTCCATCATCCTGGTCAAAATGAGTCGCTCAAACAATTTGGACAGGCCCGAAAGCAGGCTAATGGGTCGATAAGATGCCAGCTTATCGGCTGGTTTCCCTGGCTTGGGGATCATGCTAACTGTCGCGTGCTTCCATCTGTTAGGGGAAACAACCAATCCTAAGGGAGCTGTTGCATATGAGCGCAAAATATAGTAGTGCAGACTTAGGTAGAGCCTTTATTGTCTGATTGTCGATCCTGTCCATTCCGGGAGCCTTTTTCATCTTTAGCACCTTGATCTGTGCCTCAATCTCAGGAAGAGTGATCGCCCTGAAGCCCAAATTGGGCCCAGGGGATCCAAACTCTTCAAGGGACTCTTCGACAATTCGTCTGTCGGCTGCCGCGCTGGTTAAAACAGGCTTAAATCTCTGCTCGAGATGCAAAGCAAAAGACTCTGCCTTCTCCTCGGTGCTCTTGCACCAGGGATCATCAGCATTATCCTCCCCATCGGAACAGAACTTCCTCACAGGCAAATTGGCTGCTGGCTGCCGCTTCAAGCCATTAGTCAGTCTCCATAGCTTCTGCATGCTATAGCGATCGGTAGGATCAATTGAGCCAATGATGGCGTCAGCGCGTCTGGCTTTGCCCGCTTCTAGCTCCTTGTGTATCCTATTGGCAAGCATGTTGTGCAGCTGTCGCACTGCCGGGTCATGGTTCTGTTTCATCATGTTCCTCAGGCGCCTCTTGGTGGCAATCATCAGCCGTATGCGATTGCTGACCTGGTACTCAGCCTGAACTCTAGGTTGGACGGGCCTCCTCAGACTGCTTGTGGCATGTTCGGCTGCCGCTATCACGTTCCTCTCGAGTATATTAGCTGCATCATCAACATCCTCTGCTGACCTGAGCTCAGTGTTCAGATGTATGTGCGAGTCGAGCCATGATTGGAACCTCGAAACGCTAGCCCCTGGGGGCAAGAGGCGTCTCTTGAACACCGTCTCCGCTGGAGACATGCTCAGCTCAATCACCATTGGGAGATGATCGGAAGAGAGGTCATTTAGATGGGAGATATGCAGCAATTCGTCCCTCACGCCCTTGTAGACCGCAAAGTCAATTGCCGATGGTGTATGCCGAGTATTGTAGGGGTAGTGAGTAGGAGATCCAGTGGCCAGGATGTTGCAGCTGCTTTTCTGAACGGCCCTGAGCAGCGTTCCGCCTCTTCTACACGCCCTTGCGTTTCCCCACCATGAGTTCTTCGCATTCCAATCGCCAGCAGCAACGAATCTCGGTCCCAGCTGACCAAACAATGCCAAGAAGTCGTCCTCAGACCACTCCTGCAATGGGGGGCAGTAAATGGATGAGACCAGTAGTCGGCCGCCATCAGGCAGGGTCAGGGCAGCAGATACACACTGAATGTGGTTTGTTGCTATATTAGGCAGGGCAATATGAAGGATTCCAGCTCTGATTAGGAGCAGGGATCCCCCACGACCAGTCCCAGATGGGTGATTAGCACTGTAGGTGCAGTATCCATTAACGCTAAAGGTCTCTGAGTTTTTAAAATGATGCTCAGAGACCATCAGAACGTCAACTTCGTGTCTGCGTGTGAATGCCGCAAGTTCGGCTGTCTTCCCTCGGAGTCCCGAGGCGTTCCAAAATACAATCTTTAGATTGCAGTGTTGGCGGGTAGAGTAATTAGTATTAGTATTATACATTCCTGGCATAAGAATTGGCCTGAATGCTAGCATATAAACAATCTGTTAGCTTTGTCATTTGTGCAATTAATACATCTATTTTCCCTTCCAGTTTCTGAGTAGATTCAGCAGCGGCGGCCGCATGCTGGATCCGCTCCTGTGTCAGCAATGTGATGAGGTTGTCCAGTTTCTGGCTGAGTTCATCGCTAGGGCGGACGCTCTGATTGCTCACCGTGGGCTGGAATCCGATTGTGGTCGCTGTGGGTGGCATTGACTGCCGTACTTGCCTCCCTGGAAGAGGCTGGGAATGACTTGCTGGCTGCCTTGAGCGAAGGGTCTCAGCATAACTGCTCATCTGAGCTGGAGGAGCAGGAGCTCTTGCGCCTGAGCGCGCTCGCCGGCGGCCCGGCTGCTGCAGTGCTGGAAAGCCCTGCTGGTTCATGGCGGGTGGCTGGCGGGGACGCCGCAAACCCTGAGCGGCGGGTAAGGTAGGCATCGAAAGTTTACTCAACATCCTGTTGGTCTGTTCTAATCCGTTTTTCCTTCTATTGCAGTACTCTTTATATTTGATGCAACCACGGTAGCTGGAAACATGAGGACCATTACAATTGGCGCATTTCGGCACATCCTCCCGCTTCTTGGGGCAGTCCTTGGGGTCATGCTTCTCCCCACACTTCAGGCATATAACTGCACGGCTGCAGTAGTTCTTGGAGTGCCCAAACATCTGGCACTTGTGGCACTGGGGAACGCCTGCCGGAATGAGGGTCGACCTCGAATACGGCTCCTTTGTAAATCGTTTGAGTATATTGGCAATATGCCTCACCTTGTAACCAAGTCTACCGAGCTGTTCACGCACCCAGTCTGTGGGTGTGGAACGGTGCAGGTGACGTATAACGATACGCGTACCCCTTTCGCTTCGCAGGCGAAATGTATGGTATTCCACACCTTCCCCCCTCAGATAAGAGCCGAATTAGGGCCCTATGGCCATCTATTGTATGGCACATGACTTTAAGAGACCCATTAGTAGCAGGCTTAGTGTCATATGTACCTGCGCCAATGGCATTGTCAATGCATTGGAGCAGGGGAACGATTTCAGAAACATTGGGAATGTATATAGGGGCTGGCCGCACAATTCTGGCGTCAGCAGTAGCAGCAGCATTGGGTGCGTGCGCAGTGGTGGGGGCAGACGGGGGGGTGGTGGGAGAATTAGAGGGCCTGTTTGTGGGAACAGGTTCCTCGGCTTCCATCTCTTCCTCGTTGCAGTCAGTGTCAACATCCATACCGTCATTTGCTGTGTCGTCAGCATCCGAGAGTATATCGAAGTAGTTCGTTATATTCCTCTGGCTAGAGTCAGGCTTTTCCTTGGAGATTGCTGTCCGTTTGATCTTCTTGGCCGACGCCTTTGTAATCGGCGAGCCCAAGGTGGTCGTCCGCTTCTTGTTCCGGGCCTCAGACTCCGCCCTCAGCTTAGCAATTAGTTTCTCCTCCATTGCCGATTTCTCCTGCTGCTCCTTGAGGAGCTCGTGCAGTGTCATCTGCCTCAGCACAGGTGCTGCAAGGGCAGCACCAGTAGAGACTAGGACGATTGGCGGAGACAGTTTTTTTGTCTTGCGCGTATGCAGCGGCGGCAATACGTAATTAGCATAACGCAACGTAACCCAGCTCGAGCCTTAGCCTGATCCAGCAGGTTAGTTGCGGGGGAGCCAGTGTTACGTTACGCCATGGGGACTTTATTGTACACAGATACTATCTAGCATTTTAGGTACACATTATTGGGGCTGTAATTTACGACAAATATTCTGTAAATAGCTGCCTACGAGCTGCTGTTAGCAGCCGTAGGCAGCAAATACAATGCTTTATTTTTAGACAGCACGAAATCTCCTCTGCCGGCAGCGCTGCCGGCGCAATCGTCCATCTGCCGGCAGTGGGGAAATCTCTCCACTCTGGCAGCAGTCCGCTAGCCAGAGGGGAGAGGGAGTGGGTAGAGCCAAAGCATAAAACACTCTTGACTTAAAGTAATTAATAATAAGGGGAACATTTTCGGTTGCCTTCATTGGCAGAAAAGGGAGACTATATGTGTATGTTATCTATACTATTTCTTATTTCATTATTTGTTTTGTTTTGTTTTCGTCTCTCTTCTGCCCACTGGTCCGGGGCAGCCAGAGCTATTGTTTGTCCGCTTCGTTTGTCTCAGTGGTGGAAATGGTAGAAATGGTAGAAATCCACCGCCTGACAGTTGTTGTTGGCTTCTCTCTCACTCTCACAGGGAGTTCACTGGCGGGCATTTCGAGATCTGTAAGAGAAGGAGGAGACAGAAGGAGGAGACAGAAATTGCGCAGCAGAAATGCTGGCGATCATAGTTTTGAACAGCAGCGCCTTGTTCGGACGCGTTTTTGGCAATCGTTAGCGTGAGTCTTCTACTCGTTTTAATAAATTGCAATAGCCATGTCGTTGGTTGATCGGCTTAAGATTTAGGTTTAGTTAGCAGTTTGGATTAATAATCCATCTGCAACTAACCGCGCGTATAAAACATTAGTCCGAGTGATTATTCCGTAACGGCTATTTCGGTGTCTGCTTTGTCCGTGTCATTCGTCGCGCTCGCATATATTTGTGTGTTTTTGTTTTGTGCGTTTGTGTGTTTGTTTAAGTGCGGCAGCCATGGTTGTTGCCTTCTTAGGGGCTGGGCGAGAATGTATTGGCGATGAGACTTCACTGCTGCTGAGCATTTTTGTTGCTATTTTCGGTGCTTGTTGTTGCTGTTGCTGGTAGTGGTTGATTTCCATGGGCATTTGTGCTAGTGTGTGCGTGTGTGCTTTCATTGTCTTGGCTGACCTCGCTCTGCCGCGAATGTGGGTCAAGCGTCAGGTCAGTGGAGATATCGTTTAAAGCTGCACTAACTGCTAGGCCTAATCGCTCTAATCTCAGTCTTCTGCTGCTGACCGTCAAATCTATTGTCGCTATGGGAGCAGGCTCCAGTAGCCTTCTTCTTGGGAGTATGACCTCTGTGTAGTAGTTATACTCTGGTGATGGCGACACTGGGCGGTTCATCCTGATCAGCATCTTCCGCATGTCATCGAGGTTCCGGTCGTGGCTTATTTGATCCTCTTCCGTGTACGGGCGCTGATTTGGGATCATCTCGATGCGATCCCATTCATGCTTCGCGAGTTCCTTGGGTAAGTGTTTGCCAAGAAACTCGGAATACCGAGGTCTTGTGACTCTATGCGGTACATTAAGGGTCATTGACCACTTTGGCTGCCTCAATGTTGACGTGGGATCTCATTCGTTCCGTGTATCTTTTGCATGCATTCTCGTAAACTGCTTCAACAGTGTCCACTTCCAGGTCCCTGTGAATGGTGTCGTTCCTCACATACCATGGAGCATTGCAGATCAGGCGAAGAGTCTTGTTTTGCTCAACTTGAATCCGTCCAAATTCCGCGCTGCTGGCTAGGGGACCCCATACAGCCAATGTGTACTGCCAGATAGGTGCAATCATTTGCTTGTACAGCATGACCTTGGTGTCGAGATTCAGTTTTGTTTGAGTTTAGGAGCCAGTGCAGTTTTTGGACCCTTGCCCTGACCTTTGTGATGACGTTTGTGATGTGCAGATGAAACTGGAGCTTAGCGTCCAGCTTTCCCCAAATACGAATGGACAGCGGTGCTACTGATCCGCTGGTCAGCAATTTGCGGTTAGCCTAAATCAGCCGCTGGCTGTTGGATCGAGCGCAATGTATGCACTATATGCACAGTTTTTGAGGCATTGATGGTGATGCCCCATTGCTTTGCCCAGTTGGAGATGCTCAGTAGGAAGCGGTTGAGCTTATTGGTAGCCATGAGCTGGTTCATGCCAGTGGCCAGGATTGCCGTGTCGTCAGCATAAGGGCCAAGAGCATACCACGGTCGCATGGAAGCGGCATGTCATATGTGTACAGATTGTATAGTACTGGTCCAAGTACGCTGCCCTGTGGAACGCCTGCTGCAATCATTTTGTTACTGGATTTGACGCCGCCTGTGCATTCAACATGGAAGGACCGATCATCCAAGTAGTGGGACAAGACTTTATATATTGCTTGATGTTTGTGTCGGTAGCAACTGCTTCATCTTATGTTTCAGGCCCGCGTGCCAGACTCGATCGAAAGCCTCCTGAATGTCCATATAGATGGCAGAGCAGTACAGGTTACTCTCATAGGTGGACAGGATGAACTTTGTGACTCTCCCCAATTGATGTTCAGACCCGCCTGCACATGTCTGAAGCCAAACTGATGGTTTGGAATAGACTCAACAAAGCCATCAGCTTCCATCATCCTGGTCAAAATGAGTCGCTCAAACAATTTGACAGGCCCGAAAGCAGGCTAATGGGTCGATAAGATGCCAGCTTATCGGCTGGTTCTGCGGTGAGGGGGATCATGCTAACTGTCGCGTGCTTCCATCTGTTAGGGAAACAACCAATCCTAAGGGAGCTGTTGCATATGAGCGCAAAATATAGTAGTGCAGACTTAGGTAGAGCCTTTATTGTCTGATTGTCGATCCTGTCCATTCCGGGAGCCTTTTTCATCTTTAGCACCTTGATCTGTGCCTCAATCTCAGGAAGAGTGATCGCCCTGAAGCCCAAATTGGGCCCGTTGGGGATCCAAACTCTTTGGGACTCTTCGACAATTCGTCTGTCGGCTGCCGCGCTGGTTAAAACAGGCTTAAATCTCTGCTCGAGATGCAACGCAAAAAGACTCTGCCTTCTCCTCGGTGCTCTTGCACCAGGGATCATCAGCATTATCCTCCCCATCGGAACAGAACTTCCTCACAGGCAAATGGGCTGCTGGCTGCCGCTTCAAGCCATTAGTCAGTCTCCATAGCTTCTGCATGCTATAGCGATCGGTAGGATCAATTGAGCCAATGATGGCGTCAGCGCGTCTGGCTTTGCCCGCTTCTAGCTCCTTGTGTATCCTATTGGCAAGCATGTTGTGCAGCTGTCGCACTGCCGGGTCATGGTTCTGTTTCATCATGTTCCTCAGGCGCCTCTTGGTGGCAATCATCAGCCGTATGCGATTGCTGACCTGGTACTCAGCCTGAACTCTAGGTTGGACGGGCCACCAGACTGCTTGTGGCATGTTCGGCTGCCGCTATCACGTTCCTGGGGAGTATATTAGCTGCATCATCAACATCCTCTGCTGACCTGAGCTCAGTGTTCAGATGTATGTGCGAGTCGAGCCATGATTGGAACCTCGAAACGGATGCCCCGGGGCAAGAGGCGTCTTTTGAACACCGTCTCCGCTGGAGACATGCTCAGCTCAATCACCATTGGGAGATGATCGGAAGAGAGGTCATTTAGATGGGAGATATGCAGCAATTCGTCCCTCACGCGACGGTAGACCGCAAAGTCAATTGCCGATGGTGTATGCCGAGCTCTTATTGTAGGGGTAGTGAGTAGGAGATCCAGTGGCCAGGATGTTGCAGCTGCTTTTCTGAACGGCCCTGAGCAGCGTTCCGCCTCTTCTACACGCCCTTGCGTTTCCCCACCATGAGTTCTTCGCATTCCAATCGCCAGCAGCAACGAATCTCGGTCCCAGCTGACCAAACAATGCCAAGAAGTCGTCCTCAGACTGACCTGCAATGGGGGCAGTAAATGGATGAGACCAGTAGTCGGCCGCCATCAGGCAGGGTCAGGGCAGCAGATACACACTGAATGTGGTTTGTTGCTATATTAGGCAGGGCAATATGAAGGATTCCAGCTCTGATTAGGAGCAGGGATCCCCCACGACCAGTCCCAGATGGGTGATTAGCACTGTAGGTGCAGTATCCATTAACGCTAAAGGTCTCTGAGTTTTTAAAATGATGCTCAGAGACCATCAGAACGTCAACTTCGTGTCTGCGTGTGAATGCCGCAAGTTGGTTGTCTTCTCCTCGGAGTCCCGAGGCGTTCCAAAATACAATCTTTAGATTGCAGTGTTGGCGGGTAGAGTAATTAGCTTATTAGTATTATACATTCCTGGCATAAGAATTGGCCTGAATGCTAGCATATAAACAATCTGTTAGCTTTGTCATTTGTGCAATTAATACATCTATTTTCCCTTCCAGTTTCTGAGTAGATTCAGCAGCGGCGGCCGAACTTGGATCCGCTCCTGTGTCAGCAATGTGATGAGGTTGTCCAGTTTCTGGCTGAGTTCATCGCTATTGGGCGGACGCTCTCGGATTGCTCACCGTGGGCTGGAATCCGATTGTGGTCGCTGTGGGTGGCATTGACTGCCGTTTGCCTCCCTGGAAGAGGCTGGGAATGACTTGCTGGCTGCCTTGAGCGAAGGGTCTCAGCATAACTGCTCATCTGAGCTGGAGGAGCAGGAGCTCTTGCGCCTGAGCGTTTCGCCGGCTCAGCCCGGCTGCTGCAGTGCTGGAAAGCCCTGCTGGTTCATGGCGGGTGGCTATGGGGACGCCGCAAACCCTGAGCGGCGGGTAAGGTAGGCATCGAAAGTTTACTCAACATCCTGTTGGTCTGTTCTAATCCGTTTTTCCTTCTATTGCAGTACTCTTTATATTTGATGCAACCACGGTAGCTGGAAACATGAGGACCATTACAATTGGCGCATTTCGGCACATCCTCCCGCTTCTTGGGGCAGTCCTTGGGGTCATGCTTTCCCCACACTTCAGGCATATAACTGCACGGCTGCAGTAGTTCTTGGAGTGCCCAAACATCTGGCACTTGTGGCACTGGGGAACGCCTGGCGCGCGTATGGGCTTCTCGACCTTGATCCGTTGGCTGCAAATTGCCGTTAGCTCATAAATACTATTATTGTTCTCATGAGGTTCAAGCTCGACCTCGAATAGGTCCAACGGCCCTTTGTAAATCGTTTGAGTATATTGGCAATATGCCTCACCTGGGAACCAAGTCTACCGGCTGTTCACGCACCCAGTCTGTGGGTGTGGAACGGTGCAGTGACGTATAACGATACGCGTACCCCTTTCGCTTCGCAGGCGAAATGTTTGGTATTCCACACCTTCCCCTGAGAAAAGCCGAATTAATGGGCCCTATGGCCATCTATTGTATGGCACATGACTTTAAAACCCATTAGTAGCAGGCTTAGTGTCATATGTACCTGCGCCAATGGCATTGTCAATGCATTGGAGCAGGGGAACGTTTTCAGAAACATTGGGAATGTATAGGGGCTGGCCGCACAATTCTGGCGTCAGCAGATAAAAGCAAAATTGGGTGCGTGCGCAGTGGTGGGGGCAGACGGGGGTGGTGGGAGAAAGATGGGCCTGTTTGTGGGAACAGGTTCCTCGATTTTCCATCTCTTCCTCGTTGCAGTCAGTGTCAACATCCATACCGTCATTTGCTGTGTCGTCAGCATCCGAAAGTATCATCGAAGTAGTTCGTTATATTCCTCCGGCTAGAGTCAGGCTTTTCCTTGGAAATTGCTGTCCGTTTAATCTTCTTGGCCGACGCCTTTGTAATCGGCGAGCCCAAGGTGGTCGTCCGCTTCTTGTTCCGGGCCTCAGACTCCGCCCTCAGCTTAGCTCGGGTTTCTCCTCCATTGCCGATTTCTCCTGACGCTCCTTGAGGAGCTCGTGCAGAATCATCTGCCTCAGCACAGGTGCTGCAAGGGCAGTAGGATTGGCGGAGACAGTCATGGCAGAGATGCCAGGGGCACAGGTAGCATTAGCCACAGCAGCACGAGCAGCACTAGTAGAGACTGGAGGACGTTCAGCGGCGTGGGCAGCTACACGAGCAGCACTAGCGGCAGCAGGAACTGATGCAACTGGAGGGCGTTTAGCTGCGGCGGCAGCTACACAGTAGGGGCCAGTGGCAAATGGCAGCAGCAGGTCTGGCAGCAAAAGCAGCTTCAGCAGAGGCTCTGGTTAGCATGGTTGCAGGGGGTATTCAATGGCTTTGCTGCTGAATGAGCTCACGAGGTTTTGGTTAACGGTGGAGCGGGGGGCCTGCATTGGTTTGGCTGCAGCGGCAGTTGAAGTTGATGGCATGTGCGATCAAATCTGCCAATGAGGTCGAGCGATAGCCCAAAGTGGGGTCAAATCAGCTGGGAAATTCCCGGCATTGGTTGCGGGGAATTCAGATCGTCTTCGTTGTCCGAATTGGGAGATCTTTTATCAGGCCAAAGTGGTCTTCTTTTTGAACCAGGACACGGTTTACGTACCATTGATTGATTTTTGCGGCTTTGCTGATTGCTGGGTCATTTTGTGAAAAAGACTGAGGGGTCAATGTGCAGCGGCTGCAATCATTATCGTAGACCCGTTTTAAGCTATCTTTCGGCACTTTCTCGTAGTTGGTCTCGGTCAGTGAAAGCCCTAATGCACGCTTCACCGGAGAGACGTGCCCGGAAGCAAATGGTTGAACTTTTCGATAATTGGAATACTTTCGTCATTTTCGAATTGAACTAGAGTTCAAATAAACCTATTTTGTTTTTGCAGCGGCGGCAATACGTAATTAGCTGAACTGCAACGTAACCCAGCTCGAGCCTTAGCCTGATCCAGCAGGTTGGGCCAGCCAGTGTTACGTTACGCCATGGGACTTTATTGTGTCTCAGAGCTATTCAAAGCATTTTAGGTAGACAATTATTTGGGGCTGTAGTTAACGACAAATATTCTTAAATAGCTGCCTACGAGCTGCTGTTAGCAGCCGTAGGCATCGTCAATGCTTTTGGACATCTTCAATCTCCTCTGCCGGCAGCGCTGCCGGCGCAATCGTCCATCAGCGTTTCCAGTCTGGCAGCAGTCCGCTAGCCAGAGGGTCAATAGGGAGCGGAATATCCCAAAGCATAAAACGGTCCTTAATAAACGAATAATAATAACACGGGGAACATTTTCGGTTGCCTTCTTCAAAGGGAGATATTGTTGTATTTTATCTATACTATTTCTTATTTCATTATTTGTTTTGTTTTGTTCTCGATTCTCTTATGCCCACTGGTCGGGGCAGCCAGAGCTAATGGGTTTGTCCAAACTTCGTTTGTCTCAAAGTGGTGGAAATTGGTCGAAATGGTAGAAATCCACCGCCTGTTCGTGGTTGTTGTTGGCTGAAATCTCTATCCCGAAAATTTTAGGGGAGTTCACTGGCGGGCATTTCGAGATCTGTAAAGAAGGAGGAGACAGAATGGGAGGAAACGAAATTGCGCAGCAGAAATGCTGGCGATCATAGTTTTTGAACAGCAGCGCCTTGTTCGGACGCGTTTTTGCAATCGTTAGCGTGAGTCTTCTACTCGTTTAGTTAAATTGCAATAGCCATGTCGTTGGTTGATCGAAAAAGATTTAGGTTTAGAATTAGCAGTTTGGATTAATAATCCATCTGCAACTAACCGCGCGTATAAAACATTAGTCCGAGTGAAATTCCGTAACGGCTATTTCGGTGTCTGCTTTGTCCGTGTCATTCGTCGCGCTCGCATATATTTGTGTGTTTTGTTTTGTGCGTTTGTGTGTTTGTTTGATTGCGGTTAAAATGGTTATATGTTGCCTTATTGCGTCCAAGAGGGTTAGAATGTATTGGCGATGAGACTTATATGCTGCTCTAACATTTTGTTGCAATTTTCGGTGCTTGTTGTTGCTGTTGCTGGTAGTGGTTGATTTCCATGGGCATTGTTTGCAGTGTGTGCGTGCGAGTTTTCATTGTTTTGTCTTGACCTCGCTCTGCCGCGAATTTGGGTCAAAGCGTCAGGTCAGTGGAGATATCGTTTAAAGCTGCACTAACTGCTAGGCCTAATCGCTCTAATCTCAGTCTTCTGCTGCTGACCGTCAAATCTATTGTCGCTATGGGAGCAGGCTCCAGTAGCCTTCTTTTGGGAGTTTGACCTTTGTTTAGTAGTTATACTCTGGTGATGGCGACACTGGGCGGTTCATCCTGATCAGCATCTTCCGCATGTCATCGAGGTTCCGGTCGTGGCTTATTTGATCCTCTTCCGTGTACGGGCGCTGATTTGGGATCATCTCGATGCGATCCCATTCATGCTTCGCGAGTTCCTTGGGGGTTTGCCAAGAAATTTCGGAATACCGTTTTTCTTGTAACTGAATATGACCAAAAACTTGGGTCATTGACCACTTTATTTGCCTCAATGTTGACGTGGGATCTCATTCGTTCCGTTTAGATTTTGCATGCATTCTCGTAAACTATTCAAACAGTGTCTTCTTCCAGGTCCCTGTGAATGGTGTCGTTCCTCACATACCATGGAGCATTGCCAAATCAGGCGAAGAGTCTTTTTTTGCTCAACTTGAATCCGTCCAAATTCCGCGCTGCTGGCTAGGGGACCCGATACAGCCAATGTGTATACGCCAGATAGGTGCAATCACTTGTACAGCATGACCTTGGTGTCGAGATTCAGTTTGCTGTTTGAGTTTAGGAGCCAGTGCAGTTTTTGGACCCTTGCCCTGACCTTTGTGATGACGTTTGTGATGTGCAGATGAAACTGGAGCTTAGCGTCCAGCTTGACCCCCAAATACGAATGGACAGCGGTGCTACTGATCCGCTGGTCAGCAATGTGCGGTTGCAAATCAGCCGCTGGCTGTTGGATCGAGCGCAATGTATGCACTATATGCACAGTTTTGAGGCATTGATGGTGATGCCCCATTGCTTTGCCCAGTTGGAGATGCTCAGTAGGAAGCGGTTGAGCTTATTGGTAGCCATGAGCTGGTTCATGCCAGTGGCCAGGATTGCCGTGTCGTCAGCATAAGTGGCCAAGAGCATACCACGGTCGCATGGAAGCGGCATGTCATGTGTGTACAGATTGTATAGTACTGGTCCAAGTACGCTGCCCTGTGGAACGCCTGCTGCAATCATTTTGTTACTGGATTTGACGCCGCCTGTGCATTCAACATGGAAGGACCGATCATCCAAGTAGTGGGACAAGACTTTATATATTGCTGTCGGTAGCAACTGCTTCATCTTATGTTTCAGGCCCGCGTGCCAGACTCGATCGAAAGCCTCCTGAATGTCCATATAGATGGCAGAGCAGTACAGGTTACTCTCATAGGTGGACAGGATGAACTTTGTGACTCTCCCCAATTGATGTTCTCTTTGGCTTTCTAAGACGAAAACAATTTCAATCTTGGGCCTCCGCACAATTTCAATCTTGGGCCTCCGCCTAATTGTTTTTCTTCAAGATATAAACAATCTCAATCTTTGGCTCCCACCACAAGCTCAATCTTTGGCTTCCGCCTAATTGATTTTTAAGATACACAATCTCAATCTTGGGCTCCCGCCACAATCCCAATCTTTGACACTCGCTTAAGTGGAAAAACAATCTT
>CM017781.1:39239005-39308285 GCA_008121275.1 Drosophila lowei | reverse complement strand
AATATAACTAGAGGTCCTGTGCCTCTCTCCATGCTTTCCTATCTTCATGACATGTGCAAGCACAATTGAGAGAGATCACGGTCTGCGTTGGCTGTCCAACCAAAAGCACCTTCCCCGCAGAGGAACTCCAACCAAAGCGATACCAAAAGACAGAGAGAGGGAGAGCACATATACCGATTATACGTATGAAATATATACCGACAGAGCATCGGGGTATATAAGGTTTAGAACCTAAAAATCTAGGAAAACTGTGGGAAAAAATTCACAGCTTGCCCTGAATCTCAGGATTTGTTTACAAATGCGCATGCCACAGACAAATTTTTAACCTGGAAAAACAAGAATAGCAAACACCGAAAGAGATTTTCGCAATTATACCAACTTTGCCAAGTTCCATTCTTGTGGAAAATTGGCAATTAGGCCCAGAGACGGAGCAATTACAGGCGAGCCAGAGAATTGTTCGATTTTTGAATGCAGGCAAAGCAGGAATGATTATTGAAATTTCAAAGTCCAGTCGTTCGCCTCGTCCTCTGTCAATAGTGTATCGGGGGCGAATACATAAATCTAAAATTCGAAAGCGCCAATAAATTTTCATTTTGATAAACCCCCGTAAGCCTTTTCATGGCCAAAACAAACTTCTGTGATTTATGAAGTTCTCACGAGCCCACGTCCTGCTCCTTGGGCAATAAAACACCCGAACTCGTCAGAGCCGTCTATAAACACGATACAAGCTTTTTACCCCCCTCCATCCTGTGCTCATGGTATTCACGTTTAAAGACTCCATTTCGCAAATAAAAAGATACATATAGTATTCACCTAATCTTTATGGGCCGAAGAGTGCTTTTCTGCCCATAAAACGGAAACTTCTCCAGAGTGTCAAAACAAATTACTTTTTTAGTGTTCCTAAAGAAAGCCGTGGGAGCTCCATAAAAGTTATTATAATAAAACTGTTCATCTGTTAATACAATTTCCATGAAAAATCATCGATTTCAATTACAATATTGTTTGAGAGTCCGCCTGGCATTGGGCTGGCTTGCTGATGTAAATCCATGGCAGAACAGAGACGTGCTGATTTTACTCTCAGATATTGCTATATTGCATGCGGTTTTCGCATGTAGTGGAGATGGAGCACCATGGAGGCGGCACGGGGCACATGTCTCAGGCCTGGCATACCGTCAGCTGGCGATCAAAGTCAAATTAAATTGAAACAACTTTGTGATGTCACGTAGGCCTTGCCTCTTTGTACTGTTTGTTCTAAACAAAGAATTCTGCTTATGCCAATTATGGATTTGTTACGGAAACGTGGCCAATATGTGGGAATAATTTTCGACGGCATTATTTCCGGGGCTTAGAGAAGTCTCCCTGGCAGCAGACTATTTAATGGCACCACTGGCAAGGGAGCACATTATATGCATCTGAAAGGGGAAACAAGCTTTTACCATAATGCCGCTTTGTGCGGATAATATAATGCGTAAATTGCGCTTCAACCTGGATTTTTCCACACGAAAAACCCGGCGAATGCTAATCCATGGTTAGCTCGAAATGTATTCACAGACGCATTTTATCTAATTTGCATTTACATTAATCGATTGACTTGGTGTTCCATTCATTTTATTAATGTGTTAATTACTTCCATTAGTGGTCGCAATACCACTGCGTATGCGATATCAAGCGCGGTATCAGTTGTTCAGAATGCCGCTTGGGGCTTCGACCTGCAAGGAAACAGAAATATTACAAAACTATTTTTTGAAAGGAACTGCTAAAAGATTGCTTATGTCCCAACGACATGGAGGGCCAGGTACTACCTCGGGTTGCTCGAAATGGTCACCCCGACCCGCTGCTGATGCCCGCGTGGTCCCCTTTGCGACTGCTTCAATAGGTTATCGATAACTTCAGCTGAGTCGTCAGATCCTTCGAAGCTTTGGCGATGAACATTTTTGCTCGAAGATTCCAAGGTGTTGCTTTTCGGGCTAAAAGTTGTCGAGACAGTCCAGCACATCTAGGCGAAGTGCATGCCCCACAACAAGCGCCTTTTTATGATACTTCAGATACCCACGCTCCACGGTTTGATCTCTTCAAAAACCACCACTTTCTCTATTGGCTACGTCTGCGTCTGGACAGATGTGCACTTCGAAGTACATGAAAACTGATAGCTGTCTTTTGATATATGTTCACAAATGAAAGTTATACGCACAGGTGTCTGGTGCATGGCTTAGGGTCAGCACTCAGCACTCTTTGCTGGCGTCCTCCATGCGGCTCATGGACAAGTTGGAAACCTGCCTCTAGACGCTCTTAGGTTTGCTGCTCCTTGGCCTAGCCAACGATCGATTCAAGCGTCTTAAACTCGAACCTTTGAGAAGATCTATCTACCATCGAGCCGCTGCCAGCACCAGAGAATCATTTGCTACTCCGTAAATTTGCCAGGCCTTTGGTAAGGTTCGTTCATAGATAAGTGAATAAATATCCAGAATTACTGGGAACAGTAAGCATGCCTCCTGCCACTGAAACACTCTCACTTCCGATTCGCAACTTTCTCTGGGATAAAAGCACGATATGCAACCGGGTGCTGGTGGTGGATGCCACGACCTATCTGCCAGATTTGATCAGAGGGGACTCCAGCTTTAGCTAGTTTCAGCTGAGTCATTTAATAATTATAAATGGAATGCAGAACCCACTCCGGCATGACAGTTACAATCGTTCCATCTGATAAATAGTTGCCTCGAGTGCCTCGAGTGCCGTTCAGACCAATCACTTCGAGTTCTGACTACAGTATGAAATCATCTGAGTGTCTCACGCGACGTTGTCTGGCCGGAGTGTTCTGGCTAATGGGGCTAGAGCCGCTGCCCCCCAGCTCCCAGCTCTTTTCCCCTGCTACTGTCCTTGGGGATTCGCTGCTGTTGGACTGTGTACCTGGTATACCTGCTGTCAATCGGCATCGGCTTCCAGTCGGTGGCCACGGAGTGTGGGCAATGTCGTGGCACCCTGCTCTTCATGGGCAACTCCGTTTTGGGTCTGCTGCTCCTCCTGGAGAGCGTGCTGAAGCAGAAGACCCACAGACAGCTGGAGGACCTGCGCTTCCAGTCGCAGCTCCAGTTGCAGCGCCTCGGGAGGTTCGGAAGAGGTCGCCAAGCCGCGTACCTGCTGCGCCTGATTGGGACCCAGTTTGCCTGCGATCTTTGTGAGAGTCCTGATCAGCGCCAAAGTCGGGACAATGATATCCCCAGTGTTCCACATCTCCCCTGCCGCTCATGTGGCTGCTCCGCTTCCGCTACGTGCAGCTGGTGCAGCACGTGATGGATCTCAACCAGCGCTCGCTCCAGCTACGCCGCTCCCTGCTCGCGCACTGGGCGGGCAACGAGCTCTGGCAGCCCTACGGGGTCCAGAGTGGGCCAGCTGCAGACCCTCCGCAAGACCTACGAACGCATCTTCGAGTGCTACGAGGTGCTCAGCGATTGCTACGGCTGGGGCATGCTGGGGCTGCACCTGGTGACCAGCTTCGAGTTTGTGACCAACGCCTACTGGATGCTCATGGGACTGTACGAGGAGCAGAACCTCTTGTTCCTCACCTTCAACGGAGCCACCGCCGTGGACTTTGGCGCCCATAGCCACTCTCTCCTGGTACGGCGATGCGGGGGGCCGAAAAATGTAAAGTACGGAAGTGTCATATGGTCTTTGCCAATTAACAATGACAATGATGGATCTGTTTTACACACCACTTGAGTGCACGTCTGACTGTCTCCACAGCCAAGGGGTATGGTTCGTGTCAGTAGTCATGTTCCCTTGAGCAGGAAGCAAGCCTTTTCGCGAGTGGTCCTCAAATTGCTCCACCTGATGCTCTTCGCCCTTGGCCTCAGCTCCAGGCGACACAGTCGGCCTGTCCAGTGGCTTCCGTTCTGCTGGAATTGCAATTTAGAGCCAAAGCCAGAGCCAGAGCCGGACCCTTGCCCTGCCATAATGCCCATGCTTAAATCGATTATATACTATTAGGGCAGAACCTACGCAGTCCGCAATTAATGCTTTTTGGATTTCCAAAATGCCATTCCATTCCCATTCCCATCTGGGGTTTGGGGCTCTAACGGGGTTTTATTTGGGGGTTTGAGGGTCTGTGAGTGCGCTGCATCTGCAATTTTATTGGCTGTAATTAAAAGTTGTAGCGCCAACTGTGTCAGGCTTCTGCGCACCCCTCCCCACTTATTTTAATTCAAATTGAAGTGGCGTTTGTGTGAGGGCCAAGTAATTAGAACACATAGGGTGGAGTACTGGTACACTCGCAAAGAGGAACTGGAATCAAGCTCTCCCCAAAGCCAAATTACATTTTGGCGAGTCCATTTCCGCCGACTCCCACCCGATGAACAATCGGAGATAAAGTGCAGGCGGGCAGGCATGAAAATATAGCAAATAAAGCACTGGCCTGTGACGCCCCCCCACTGTGGCGGGGGCCTCTCCTCTCCATTCAAATAAAATGTCGCCGGCACGCAATGTTTTCATTTAGCTAATAGTCATTAGGCAAGCGACGAGTAACAATTCGAATAATTACAATTCCTTTGTGGCGGCCGTAAAGAGGGAACGGGAAGGGGCTGCGATTGGGACCACCTCTGAGTGGGGGACGGCTTTGTGGCTCGAAAGGTTTTCCCCCTTTTTAGAAAAATTGATTAAAACTCGCTGGGGCAGATGGGACACGCTTAGCCCTGGTTCCCAGCCCCGGAGTCTGGGCAACTTTTGTCGTTTTTCCTTTTGGCTGCGGAGCTCTTCAATCCGATTGACACATTAATAAATGTGTTGCCAACTAACTGACAGTTTTCCTCCATTCCTCTATTCCTTTTTTCCGTTTCCTTCCTTCGGTTTCCCTCGAAGCAGAGTGTTAAGTGCATTGGAAAGTTCGCCCACTTCTTTTGTTTTTTATGAACTTTTTCTTTCTTTTCTTGCACTTTTTCCACGCATGAAGTCACCATGGGGGAGGCCCAGGCTGGCCCCCTCCACCCCACCATCCAAAAGCTCAAAGGAACTTGGCAACTCTGCCCGCTCTGCCGCTCTGCCGCTCTGCCGCTGTCGTCGTTGTTGCTGAAGGTGTTCATGCGTGCCAGAAATCAATAGAAAAAGTTTGAAATTACAAAATTGGAAAAAACAAATAGTGGGACGTACGAACAAAATAGGCAAACAATCAAGACGGACGGACGGACCCCATTGGGGGTGGTAGAGGGAGGAAGTAGATATTGAAGGGGTTTCATTCCCTCTGGATGGGGAGGCGTGGTGCCTACCAGGCCCAAAGACAAACAAATCCTCTGACTCTGACAAATGTTGAAAAGTTTAACTGCAACTTTTTATGGATTTTTCCCTTAACCCTCTCCCGCTCCTCTCCCTCCCTTCTTTTCCCTCGTCTGTGTGTACTTTTCTACTTGTACTTGTGATGGACCTATTTCAGGCTGAGGTAAGCTCCAGTCGTCAGGGGTCAATCACAGAAATTTGTAGAAATGATGGAACGTCAAGGAGACGTCGAAGGTGGCCTATCGTAGAGTAGATGGATCGGGGGGCTCGGGCGGGCGTTGCAAGTGTTGCGTATCGAAGGGGGTATGTGGACGTAGAGTAGAGTGGGGTTGGTGCCTCGGCTGCTTTGAAATGACTTACGCGGTGGATATTATTCGGGGGTAATTGGATACTTTATTATAGATGAATTAGATGAATACTACGTCGATGTTCTAGGCCGGGTTCAGCGTAAGTTCTTGGTACGACGTCCCGTGCTCAGGGCCGGGTTCTGCGTAAGTTATTTTTTCTTGTCTTGGTGGGCGTCTATTTATACGCTTATTGCTGCGTCAAGCGGACCGAAAGTGCATTTCCGCGTCGGGTCGCATTTCGCCGTTTGGTGACTTGGCGGGTTTTCCGTTGGCGGGCGACGTGAGCTTTTCGTGGTGCCGTCTTCTCGCGGTTGACGAACCCGGAAGACTGCACCTGATCCTCGCTGGGCCTGGAGTGGGGAAGTCCGCGTGACCTGGCGTGTTTGGTCAGCGTTTGTGGAGTCGGCGCGTGTCGGTAGCTAGAGGAGAGGGTGGAGGGTGTTCGTATGACGAGTAATATATGTAAGATTAATAATGTATCGTTTTATTAATAGTGTTTTCGAATAAGAGTACAAAGTGTATGATTTAAGATGTGTAATTAATGAGTCTGTTCTTCCGACTTTTGTTCAACTTTTTGCTTCTACTTCCAACAACCGACTGCCATATCGATAACCCCTATCGATTAGCTCTTTAAATATCAATTACGTCTGGTTATATCGCTTAGGTCTTATCGATGGTATCTTAAGTTCAAATGTTAATTTAGCTGGGATAGTGCTAACTACTTGATACCCCCTGTCTTTATTTCAGCCCTCCTGCTCATCTTCATCTGTCCCAGATGATAATATATCCTCGTTCTCTGAGAGAAAAACGCCATAGCTTCATATTGTCACTGCTCGTTGCGGTGATGTTTGGCCCCTCGACTTGAGCAACCTTTCTGACGTCGTAGCGACCGTTCCGCTTTACCTTGGTGACTTCATATGGGCCTAGATACTCGCTGGCCAACGCGTCCTGCGACGAACTGCGTCCTCTTGATCCCGACCATGTCTCCTAGTCTGTAGTCGTGCTCAGCTCGTCGTTTTTATCATAATTGCGCTTGTATACCTCTTGCGCCTTCTCAATGTTTTGTTTCGCTTGTCACGCAGTTCTTGGCGCTTGTTGTTAAACTGCGTAACAACTCCTCGTTGAGCACCTCCAATAGTCGACTTTCAGCTTGTCTGTGCATCTTTGTCCCAAACATGACCTCGAATGGCGACGACTTCAGCGTAGAATGCATGCGAATTAATCGCCATCTGGACCTGTGGCATGCTTGTACCACTTCGTTGACTCCTGAGCTGAGAGCTTTTGCGATGATACCCAAAATTGAACGGTTCACCCGCTCAATCTGACCGTTGCCTCTTGCCACACCTGTCGTTGTACACACATGTTCGACTTTGTTCTCGTTGAGAAACTCGCTGAATGCGTTGGATGTAAACGCTGCTCCTCTGTCGCTGACTATGCGCTTGGGAAAACCAAACACAAATGACCAATCGCTCAGCCTCTTCACAACTTCTTCGTGACCTGTTGACTTAGTTGAACAGCCATACAAACTTGGAGAACGCATCTACCACAGCAAAATGTACTTGTATTGCTTGGCTGTCGCATCCATTGGTCCCAAATGATCAACGTGCAGCGTGTGTAGTGGTGTGTCACCCTTGTCAATGCAATGAAGATAGCCTTCTTGTTTGCCCAACTTTTTTGCTGAAAATTATACAACTGGATACAATTAGTAATCAACTTGTTTACTTTCCGTTCAAGGTGCGGAATCCAGTGCATTGCTGCTGAACTGAGTGCATTGTCTTCGCTGTGGAGAAATGACCAACTTCATGCGATCCTTGAATGATTTCCCTTTCCATCAGCCTTGGAACCACCAATACGTCATTGCCATTTTACAGATTTGAAGAAGACCTCCTTTAGCTTGTAGTCTTGATATGGGTGCTGCTTCAGGATCTCAACTGTGGCTTTGATGAAATCGTCATCCTGCTGTGCTTTCTTTATCCGGGCTGTTAGCTCCGTCGTCACGAACAGCCATGTCTGCGGAAAACGACTGAGACAGTCCACGTGTCTCATTCTGTCCCCTGGGCGGTGTACTGCTTTGAATGTAAAGTCCTCCATATACAAAATCCACTGGGAAACTTCTCTGGGTATATCTGCTTTCGTTGTTGTCTGTTTAAACGCCGCACAGTCAGTGGCAAGATCAAATTTGATCCCCAACAGGTAGTGACGAAACTTCTTGAGTGCGAGGTATGCAGCTTTGACCTCCAAATAGTAACTGTGACGTTTGGACTCAGCTTGTGTAGTCTTTTACTCCAATAGTAAATCGGGTGGAAATTGCCATCAAACTGCTGCAACAAAACTGCTCGAAACCTTCTTTGGATGCAACATCCGTGTGGAGTTCCGTTGGCGCTTCTCGTGAGTATAAATGTAATACGGAGTGCGATTATTACAGATTCTTTTTAAAGGTTTTGTAGCGACTGTTGCTCTGCTTCGCCAATGTTGAAAACTGCTTCCCTTCCTGAGTAGATTCGTGAGCGGCCGGGCAACTTGTGCATAGCCAGGGATGAACTTTCTGAAAAAGCCTGTGAGTCCCAGAAATGCTTGAACTGCTTTAATGTCTTTGGGCGTAGCAAACCGACTGACAGCTGTCTCTTTTGCCGGGCCAGATTCTCCCGTCCTCAATGATATGGCCAAGAAAGCTAATGCGTGGCTGCATGAAGCTACATTTCTTCCACTTTGATCTTTAGGCCAAACTGCGCAGCTGTCTCCAGAACCAACTTCGTCTTCCCTCATGCATACCCTCGGGCGACGCGGCGTAAACAATTATGTCGTCCATATATAAAGCTGCATAATATCAGAGTTGATTAATTCTTGAAAAATAGCTTTACGAACCGAATGAACGCAGCTGGCGAGTTCTTGAATCCGAAAGGCGCTTTATTAAACTCGAATAATCCCTCCTTTGTGACGAAGGCCGTATACTAATTTGCTTTGCTCTTCCATAGGCACATGGAAAAATCCGTTTTTCAAGGTCCATTATGGTAAACCACTTAGCCGACTGCAGCTTTTCCAAGACTTCCTCCATGATCGGGACTGGGAAGCAGTCCAGCAATACCATGCTGTTTAACTTCCTGTAGTCTACGCAAACTCTAAGTGTACCATCTTTTTCTTCACGACGGCAACTCTGCTCGCCACATTTTGAAGACGACTTGCGCACGATTCCTTGCTCGATCCATTCTTCGACTTGCTTCTTTACGGCACTGGCTTCGTCTGTTGATAAACGACTCGGTGAGTGATGAAACGGTTTTACTCCGTCGCTTAAACTATCTTCAGTTGGATTGGAGACTGCTTTGCAACTTCTGTGGGCATTTGGTAACTGTTTCTTATCATCTGTTCAACGTCTTTTCGATATTGCGGCGGAACTACAAAGGATGACTCTTCAGTTACATTATATATAAGAGCATGCTCATCTGTTGGCACAGGATCTGCGTCAAACTTCAAAAACGTGTATCCTTGCATATCAGCGACGAAACGGAACTTCTTAATGAAATCATGCCCCAAAAGTGCGTGAAATCAATCTGGCTACTGGGGACTACTAAAACTTCTGTGTGGTCTGCAACTTATCCACGGTAACTTCTGCATTAAAAAGTATCAACAGGCTTTGTTGATATCTGACCCAGACCGCGCAACATAGTTGTGCACTTCAAAGTTTAATGTTTTCATGGTCTTCCAACATACTCTCTTTGATTATGGTTACATCTGACCCTGTATCCACAAGACAGTCAACTACAATGCCGTTTATTTGAATTTTTTCATGCGACTGCGATCCAAAATGACGCGAACTTTATCAACTTTATCAGCTTCATAAGGACAGTTACGCGAAATGTGACCATTCTGATTGCGCTTAAAACACTTCGTTTCGGCTTTGCAGTCTTTGCGTTTGTGTTCTCCTGATCCACAGTTATAGCAATATTCTTTTTACCGCTTTGCCCACTTTGCTTAGCGAAACTCTTTTATCCTGTTCTTTATTGCCCTTCTTCTCCGATATGTTCAAACGATCATAGATATCGAACTCTTCTTTCAAGGCCTGAAGGTCTTACAGCGATACATGGCATACTTATACTCGTTTCTTATGTCCAGACCGTTCACAATATATTTATAACAGCCGCGTCTTCAACATGTCCGACTGCTGCTATTTTTCTCATCTGCAGCAGCAGAGTACTCGTGCATCGACTCACTACTCTTCTTTCTTTCTTGCAGCAGCTTATGAATGTCTGCACTCGGTTATAGCTACATGTGAATTCATCTAATAATACGTTCTTGGAGTTCCTCATAGGTGCACACGCATTCAGCTTCAAGGGAAAAGCTTAGCTGCACCAGTCATTTTCCTCCTGGCCTGTACATACTTTTGCTTTTCACTAAGCTCATATGCGTCGGCATTTTTTCGAAAATCTCAAACCATTTTCTATGGGAACGATTTTCCATCACAATCGCTCACAACTTTTGTAAAATTATCTGGAGCGATCTTCATTTGGATTTCTCGTTGCTCATCACCAAAGCACTTTCAAACTTATCAGCTTTATCATTTGATCAATTTTGTCCTCAGTATTGTTTTCCGCATTTTCAAAATCTTCCATCTCGTTTTGCACTCTCGGACGCGACGTTCCTGGTACAGCTTCTTCCTTCTCTCTCTCTTTCCAGTGCAACGGCGGCGGTGTTTGCATCATTTTGCGGCTCTTTTTCGACTTGTGTCTGTTTACCCGACGAGTGCTTGTCTTTTCTGTTTATAAGTGTATCGCATACAACGTGTCTACAGCGTGTTTTTCTGCTTATGTACGTACTGCGCACGGACAAGGCGACGCTGCGGCGCGACTATGAATTTCACAATTTTCCAACCGAATTAAACGACCGATCTTTTATTAAACTCCGTGTCTACTGTTATGCTCACAGAATT
Organism: Drosophila lowei; assembly: GCA_008121275.1. NCBI lineage: Eukaryota > Metazoa > Arthropoda > Insecta > Diptera > Drosophilidae > Drosophila > Drosophila lowei. The sequence goes on along the minus strand of CM017781.1, from coordinate 39,297,752 downwards.
TGGATTGTTCAACTTAATGTTTATAGCCACCAACAACAACTTTATAACTTTATGTAGCTACAAACAACAACTTTAACAACTTTTCAACATATATGTAAAGACGGGGCATCAAGTAGTTAGCACTATCAGCTAACTACTAGAGGTGTGTATCACACACAACGTGTCTGTGCGTGTTTTTCTGCTTATGTACGTACTGCGCACGGACAAGGCGACGCTGCGGCGCGACTATGAATTTCACAATTTTTCAACCAGATTAAACGACCGATCTTTTGTTAAACTCCGTGTCTACTGTTATGCTCACTGCCATTTGGATTGTTCATCGATTAATGTTTATAGCCACCAACAACAACTTTATATCTTTAGGTCTTACAAACAACAAGTTCAACAACTTTTCAACATATATGCTAACTACAGGATACCCTGTCTTTACACTATCAGCTAAATTAACATTTGAACTTAAGATACCATCGATAAGTTTGTTTAAGCGATATAACCAGACGTAATTGATATTTAAAGATTTAATATGTCTACGGGGGCTATCGATATTGCCATTCATTGTTTTTAGGGTTGTATTTGTAAACCATTGAATATAAAAGTCGGAAGAACAGACTCATTAATGAACATCTTAAATCATACACTTTGTACTCTTATTCGAAAAACACTATTAATAAAAACAATCCATTATTATTAATCTTACATTTGGGGGCTCGTCCGCGTAAAAATTGAGCTCGGGTGTTTGAAAAAAAAAACCTTGGCTGCGAAGCTGATGCAAGAAGAGCTTTGTTTCCTGTTGTTAATCTTGTTGTTTGTAGCTACATTCTGTTGTAAAGTTGTTTGTTGGTGGCTATAAACATTAAGTTGAACAATCCGCTTTGTGAGCATAACAGTAGACACGGAGTTTAATAAAAGATCGGTCGTTTAATTCGGTTGGAAAATTGGAAATTCATAGTCGCGCCGCAGCGTCAAATGTTCCGAGCGCGAGTACGTACATATGCAGAAAAACACGCACTTTGCGTTGTTTTGGTTTATTTATAAACAGAAAAAGACAAGCACTCGTAAAAAAAGAACACAAGTCGAAAAGAGCCGCAAAATGATGCAAACACCGCCGCCGTTGCACTGGAAATTTTGAAGGAAGAAGCTGTACACCAGGAGTTTCGCAACGAGTGCAAACGAGATGGAAGATTTGAAAATGCGGAAAACAATACTGAGGACAAAATTGATCAAATGATAAAGCTGATAAGTTTGAAAGTGCTTTGCGATGAGCAACGAGAAATCAAATGAAGATCGCTCCAGATAATTTTACAAAAGTTGTGAGCGATTGTGATGGAAAATCGGTTCCCATAGAAAAATGGTTTGAGATTTTCGAAAAATGCCGACGCATAGGAGGCTTACTGAAAAGCAAAAGTATGTACAGGCCAGAGGAAAAATGACCGGTGTAGCTAAGCTTTTCCTTGAACTGAATGCGTGTGGCACCTATGAGGAACTCAGAACGTATTATTGGATGAATTCACATGTAGCTATAACAGTGCAGACATTCATAAAGCTGCTGCAATAAAGAAAAGGAAGAGTAGTGAGTCGATGCACGAGTACTTGCTGCAGATGACAAAAAAGCAGCAGTCGGACATGTTGAAGACGCGGCTTTTAGTAAACCATATTTGAACGGTCTGGACATAAGAAACGAGTATAAGTATGCCATGTATCGCTGTAAGACCTTGAGGGCCTTGAAAAAAAGAGTTCGATATCTATGATCGTTTGAACATATCGGAGAAGAAGGGCAATAAAGAACAGGATAAAACGAGTTTCAAGCAGCAAAAAGTGGGCAAAGCGGTAAAAAAAGCAATATTCCAGTTATAACTGTGGGTCCGGGAGCGAACACAAACGCAAGACTGCAAAGCCGAAACGTTGTTGTTTACAGTGCAATCAGAATGGTCACATTTCTGCAGCAACGTCATATGATTCTGATAAAGTTGATAAAAAGAACATGTCATTTTTGGATAGAAGTCGCATGAAAAAAATTCAAATAAACGGCATTCAACAGTTGACTGTCTTGTGGATACAGGGTCAGATGTAACCATAATCAAAAGAGTATGAGTTAGACCATGAAAAACATTAAACTTTTTGAAGTGCACAACTATGTTGCGCGGTCTGGGTGAATATCAACAAAGCCTGTTGGATACTTTAATGCAGAAGTTACCGTGGATAAGTTGCAGACCCACAGAAGTTTTTAGTAGTCCCCAGTAGCCAGATTGATTTCGCCACTTTTGGGGCATGATTTCATTTAAAAGTCCCGTTTCGTCGCTGTATGCGGAAGGAAACGTTTTTGAAGCTTGGCGCAGATCCTGTGCCAACAGATGAGCATGCTCTTATATTATGTAACTGAAAAGTCATCTTTGTAGTTCGTGACGCAATATCAAAAAGACGTTGAACAGATGATAAGAAACGGAACCAAATGCCCGAAGTTGCCAAGAACCGTTTAGCGCCGCGATGAACCCATTTGAGCTTTTAAGTCCGTTTCATCTACTATATGGAGTCGTTTATCGTTGCAAAGCATGCCGTAAAAATATGCACAGATAAGAATGGACTGGGCAAGGAGAATCGTGCGAAAGTCGCATCCATATTATTCAGCAAAGTCCAGTCCGTCGTCGAAGAAAAAGATATTGCCTCGCACTTAGAGCTTTGCGTTAGCTGGCAGCGCTCCCATCAGCTGTGTTGCAGCGAGCGGCCGACGACGAAAGCATGGTATGCAGCCACGGATCACCCTGCGGGCTTCGTGAAGTTTACCATAATGCAATTGATTACGGTTTTCCTGTCGCAAAAGGCAAAGCAAAGTCGTATACGGCCCCGGCATGTAAATTATTCGATGAGTTCAACAAGCGCCTTTATTACTTTATGGTCGCCAGCTCGGCATTCCGGTTGGATGCTATATTTTTTTCAGGAATTAATCGGCATTGACATTATGCAGCTTTATATGGAATACCAATAGTTTACGCCTCTTCCTCTTGTAAAAACGGGCTTAAGACTGAATTTGGTTTTTATCACCTGCGCAGTTTGGCTTAAAGAATCAAATGCAAGCTCAAATGCTGCACATGCAGCCACAATATAGCGCAATCCGCCATCCATTTGATAGCTTGGGAGAAGGTTGCCCGGCATTTGAGTTTCTGATCCTCAACGATTTGCTACGCCAGCGAAAAAAAGTTCAAGCATTTCACCAGGACTCGCTGCAATTTGAGTTCATCCATTTGCAAATTTGCCCAGCCCCACGACATCTAACTTCTCATTCCTTTTTCACCTTCCAACCGTGTCAGCGAGAACCTTTAGAATCTGCCTGTAATCTGAACTGTTTGTATTTTATACTCAATTAAATTTGGTCCAGTCATCTGCGGATGCGTCCATTGTTTAAGGAGCGGACCGTTCCACCATTTCGTTGACTTTCCAACCCGATTTACTATTGGAGTAAAAAAGACTACTACGCTGAGTCCAAACGTCATGCCACTATTTGAGGTCAAAGCTGCATACCTCGCACTCAAGAAGTTTTGTCACTACCTGTTGGGGATCAAATTTGATCTTTGCCACTGACTGTGCGGCGTTTGCCAGACAACAACGAAAGCAGATATACCCAGAGAAGTTTCCCAGTGGATTTTGTATATGGAGGACCTTACATTCAAAGCAGTACACCGCCCAGGGACAGATTTTGAGACACGTGGACTGTCTCAGCCGTTTTCCGCAGACATGCATGTTCGTGACGACGGAGCTAACAGCTCGGATAAAGAAAGCACAGCAGGATGACGATTTCATCAAAGCTGAAGTTGAGATCCTGAAGCAGCACCCATATCAAGACTACAAGCTAAAAGGAGGTCTTCTTCAAATCTGTAAATGGTAGCGACGCATTGGTGGTTCCGCGCTGATGGAAAGGGAAATCATTCAAGGATCGCGTAGCTTGCTGGTCATTTCTCCAATCCTGCTTTAGAAGCCAAAGTTCCTGAACAGATCTGCCCAAGATCACTGGATTCAAGAACCCTAACGATCAAACACCTGGAGTTAATTCGACAGCACTGATCGCTTCGTAGCGTAATTTTCGGAAAAAGTATGTTAAAACAAAATTGAATTTGTCTTCATTGACTTGACCAATATATCCCAAAGTTTTACGCGTCCTGTTTTTAGCATCAGGGACCTAGGATGCGTTGTTGTCCATTCCTTGATTTTGCTGTGGCCATTTGTTCCTCCAAGTTCGTATGGCTAGCCCTAATAATCAACGGTCACTTGTTGTTTCAAGTTTGTCAGTTGGTCATTTGATTCGGCTCCACACAGCATATCATCCATATAGAAACTTTCTGCTTTACTGCAACGCATTAACGGAAATTTTTCCGCGTACAAAATCGAACATGTGTGTACAGGCGACAGGTGTGCCAGGAACGGCAACGGTTTGTTGGAGCGGGTGAACCGTTCAATTTTTGGGTATCATCGAAACGTTGCAGCTCATAGAATCAACGATAGTGGTACAAGCATGGTGCCACAGGTCAGATGGCGATTAATTCGTATGTTTATTCGGCCGTTGAAGTCGTCGCCATTCGAGGTCATGTTTGGGACAAAGATGCGAACAGATCAAGCTGAAAGTCGACTATTGGAGGTGCTCAACGAGGAGTTGGTTACGCAGTTTAACAACGAGGCGCCAAGAACTGCGTGACCTTGCGGAAACAAAACATTGAGAAGGCGCAAGAGGATACAAGAGCAATTATGATAAAAACGACGAGCTGAGCACGACTACAGACTAGGAGACATGGTCGCGATCAAGAGGACGCAGTTCGTCGCAGGACGCAAGTTGGCCAGCGAGTATCTAGGCCCATATGAAGTCACCAAGGTAAAGCGGAAACGGTCGCTACGACGTCAGAAAGGTTGCTCAAGTCAGAGGGCCAAACATCACCTCCAAACGAGCAGTGACACAAATGAAGCTATGGCGTTTTGTCTCAGAGAACGAGGATATATTATCATCTGGGACAGATGAAGATGAGCAGGAGGGCCGAATGTAAAAGACAGGGTATCAAGCAGTTAGCACTATCCCAGCTAAATTAACATTTGAACTTAAGATACCATCGATAAGACCTAAGTGATATAACCAGACGTAATTGATATTTAAAAGAGCCTTTGAAGGGGCTATCGATATGGCAGTCGGTTGTTGGAAGTAGAAGCGAAAAGTTGAACAAAAAGTCGGAAGAACAGATGTCATTAATTACACATCTTAAATCATACACTTTGTACTCTTATTCGAAAAACACTATTAATAAACGATACATTATTATTAATCTTTACATATATGCATTATTATACGATGGGGAGAGGCGTCATGTAGCGAACCCATTTAGGTTCGTTACACCCTCCCCTTTCTTCCCCGACGAGAGTTACGAGGACTCGTTCATCGGGTGTGCGGCGGTGAATCCGGTAGTGTTACGTTGCTTCTCTGGCTGGTGTCCGGGTTCTGCTGACTCTGCGGTGCCGTGGTCGGGGCGTCGGGTTGATGCCTCATTGGTTTCTTCGTCGATGTCAGCATTCCTGTGTAGGTCAGTGGGCTCGTCGGGCTTGTGGTCGTGGAACTCTCTCAGGTCGTTGATATTTGCGGTCTTCTGTTTCCGGCTTTCGCAATGTTGTAATTTGGCGATGTTTGGCGATGGAAAACTTTTTGACCCGGTAGGGGCCGTCGAACTTCGGAGCTAAGCTTTGCCGCAAAGCCCTCGGCGGCGTTTGAGAGGTGGTGTTGGCGTAGTAGTACCAACGACCCGATGGCGGGGGCGCCATAGTCGCCGGCGGAGGTTGTAATGTCTCCCTTGCTCTTGGCTGGCTCTCGGATGTTGTTTCGGACGATGGCGAATGCTTCTTTAGCCTCGTCGCTTTGCTGGTGGCCGTCTCTGGGTGTACTTCCTGTCGGGCGTGACTTCATCGTAAAGGGTGCCGGGGAGTCGGGGTTCTCTTCCTTGCAGTAGGGAAACGGGGCTGAATCCGGTCGTCGGAGACGCTGGAGTTGATTGCCAATGTCATCTCGGGTAGGAGTTCGTCCCATGTGTTCTGGTGGTCGTCGACGAACTGGGCGATCATTGTTTTCACAGTTCGATTGGCTCTCTCCGTCGGGTTTTCTTGGGGGCAATACGGGGCGGTGTGTTGTAGCTCCACGCCTGCGGTTCGCAGGAATGTTTTAAACGATCGGCTGGTGAACTGGGTTCCGTTGTCGCACACGAATAGTTTCGGCACGCCGAAGCTGCTCAGTATTCGTTCTCTGAAGGCTCGTTCGAGGTTCGCCGTTGTCGCTTTCTTTAGGGGTACCAGTTCGACCCACTTGGAGAAAGTGTCGAAGAATACCAGTAGGATGGTGTTCCCGTGTTTGGACCGTGGTAATGGTCCGACGAAATCGGCGCACAGGGTGGCGAAAGGGTTCTTCGGCTTTGCGCGTGAGCATCCGGCCCACGGCCTTGCGCTGTGTGGCCTTGAACTTCTGGCAGCTTACGCAGCCTGCACGTACCGTCGTACGTCTCGGTGTAGTCCTGGCCAGTAATATCGTTGCGTTGTCCTCCAGGATGGTTTTCCGGACGCCAAGGTGTCCTGCTGTTGGTTCGTCATGGCATTCGCGGAGTACTCTCGTTCGGCCGTTTTTAGGCGCATAGTTTCCACGGTATGTGGTCGTCGTCGTCGGCTCCGTGTCCTAGATAGCGGTATAGCTGCCCGTTTTCGTGCGTGTAGTCCGGGTATTTCTGGGGTTCGTCTTGGACTTGCTGGATCCTTTGTTTAAGCCAGGTGCATGCCGTGTTGTCTCCCTCCTCGATGCGGAGAGGTTTTCCAATGGTTGTCTTGACAACGCGTCAGCGACACGTTCTGGTTGCCGGCCCGATAGTGCACGTCGTATTGATATTGCTGCAGTTCGAGCGCCCACCTTGCTACTCTACCGTAAGGGCTCTCGAGGGTATTCAGCCACTTAGGGGCGAGGTGATCGGTTATGACATCGAATCGGTAGCCTTCGAGATACGCATCGCAGTTTTCGGATTGCCCAGATGACGGCGAGGCATTCCTTGTCGGTGGCCGAGTAGTTTCCCCTGCTTTGTTGAGGCGTCGACTGACATATGCGATGACCCGCTCTTTCCTTCGATCTCTTGGGTGAGGACTGCGCCCACTCCAAGGTTGCTTGCGTCCGTCTGCAGGGAAACTTGACGTTAAAGTCTGGGCAGGGCGATTACTGGTGCGGTGGTGAGTAGTGTTTTCAGCTCGTTGAAGAAGGCGTCTTGTTGTTCTTGGCCCCATGTCCATGCTTTCCCTTTCTTCAGCAGCAGTGACATTGGTTGGACCACGGTGGCAAAGTTTGGGACAAATCTTCGGTACCAACCGGCCATGCCTACGCACTGTCGTAACTCCTTCAGGTTGGTCGGCGGCCTCAGATCCTTTACGGCTGCGATTTTGTCGGGTTCGTGTGGATACCTTCTTCGCTGATCATGTTCCCAGGTATTTTATTCGGCGTTGGAAGAAGGCGCACTTTTCCGTGTTGATCCGTAGGTTTGTCTTGCGTAGTCGTGCGAAAACTTCTTTCACGTTGTTCAGGTGCTCCGTGAAGCTTTTCCCGACGATGACGATGTCGTCGAGATATGCGAATGCGAACGGTTCCATGTCCGCGCCGATAACGGCGTCGAGGGTCCGTTGAAACGTGGCTCCCGCGGAATGTAAACCGAAAGGCATTACTTTCCATTGGTATAGTCCTCTGCCGGGGATCGTGAATGCCGTGGCTTCCCGGCTGTCACGGGCCATCGGTATCTGCCAGTACCCGTTCTTCAGGTCCAGGGTCGTGATGAAGTGGGCATTTCGGAGTCGCTCTAGTATGTAGTTGATCCTGGGTAGCGGGTACGCGTCAGGATAGAACGCTCGTTTAGCTGCCGAAAATCTACACACATGCGCCACCTCCCGTCCTTTTGCGGACCAGGACGATTGGCGCGCTGTGGGGCTCAGGATGGTTCGATTAAGTCCTCTTGCTATCAGTTGGTCGACCTGTTCATCGATGATCCGCCGCATGGCTGGATTTTTCAGGAAGTACCGCTGTTTTATGGGTCGGTTGTCCCTCGCGACGATGGTGTGTTCTGTTAGGTCCGTCGTCCCTCGGAGGCCTGCGAGTGTTGGCAATTCTTCGTCCAGAAATTCCTGTATTTTTTCGGCGCGATGTCGGGGAGCCATGGGTCGGAGATTCGTTCCGAATCGTCCTCCGGTGGTTCGTCGATTCCTGGGTCGCACGTGTGGTCGGGGTTCTCAGGGAGGATCGTTGTGTCGAATGCGCTTGGTGGTTCGACTTCGCGAGTGTATATTCGCTTATGCTGGCGACGACGGCGGGTGCGATCAGGTGTGGAGTGCTCGTTTTGTCCTGGGGGGTGCTGGCGCGACGTTGTATTCAGCGTGATGTACGAACGATGCGGGTCTCGACGCTAGCGTTTGACCAACAGCTAAGTTTGGGCGATGAAGGTGTACCGACATGGCTCCAGGCGTGTTGCTGGGCCGCATGCCGGCGCCGTACGAGGTGTTGCCAGGGAGGCGTTCCATGATGTCGGTGACGATCGATGGTTTAATCGGCTCCAGGTGCGTCAGGGGATCCGATGGGTGCCTCGTGTGGCAGTGATCGCCTTTCCGGTTCCTGCCTGAGAGGACGCGGGGGTAGCGGGGTCGGTCGGTGTCGTAGGGGTTGTTTTCGTGTCGAGGGCGTTGTCGACGCGTTCGTGGGCCAGAGGTGGCGGTTGGAGGTGGTACCTCGAGCGCCTGGCTGCTGCGTGGCGGTTGTCGTTGCTGGGGCCGGGTTGTCTTCTGGAGGGGCGTCCTGGGTTCCTTTCCCATTTCGTTGGTGGAACCGCGTCGGTGCCCTCGGGAGACCGGCTCGCTTTCTTCGTTGCTTTGCTTGGTTTTTGGGTTTCTCGGGTGGGCCTGGGGCTAATGTGCCTCGTCGGGGCCGTGGGTTCTGTGTTCCTTGTTCCTTGTGCTCGTATCTCGTGTCGTGTCGGGGAATTCGTTGGCGGCGGGGTCTCTCGAGTTCTTGGGTCCGGGGGCGTGAGAGCCCGGCTGGCGGTGATCACCGGCGTGCTCGGGATGGGGCGTTGGGGGCCTTGGAGATGGAGGCGTGTGGTGCCACATTGTATTGTGGTTTCGATGGCGCACGGGAAATCCATCCCTATGATAATTTGCTCTAGCATGTCGGGCAGTACCAAGAGTGGCATCTGTACCTCTTGCTCGTCTAGTTTGACGCGCGCTAGCAAGATCTGGAGTTATCTCGCGTGCTGGAGCCGTCTGGCAGGCGTATCGGGACGCAAGCGTCGCACAGGTCGTTATCGTGGCCGAGTTGGCGGGCGAGGTCGGCGTTGATGAAACTTCAGGACGCCCCGGTGTCGACTGTGGCTTCCGTGCGCCGTCCTCCGATGGTCACTCTCGCCACTATCCGGCCTTCGTGTATTTGTAGCGGGTTTCTTAGTTGGTTGTCTGAGGAAGCGTCGTGCCCGGCTGTTCCGTGTCAGCTGGGGACGCGAGTCGTTTCCGACGGGTCCTGGCGGCAACAGCCCACGGTGCGTGTTCCGCGTTTGCCGCATTCCCAACAGAAGAGGATCGATGGGTTGGTGCAGTTGCGAGAACATGTCCTGCTTCCCCGCAGCGTCGACGGGCTGCGTGCGGGTTGGCCGGAGGGGGTGGTGATCATTCGATGTGTCGCTTCCTGTGCCGGGATGCCGGCGGGTGCGGCTTCCTTGTGGGTTCCGAGGTGTTCCAGTGGGGTTTTCGGGATTGGGTCCGATTCGCCCCGTTTTCGTTTTGCACTTGTTGTGCCGCTGGCCGTGTGTACCTAGGTGGTTGTCCGGGGGATGAGGGTCGCCGGTATGTTTCGCTCCTGGATGCTCGAACTCTGGGAGCCAACATTGTCAGTTGCGTCAGACTTCTCAGTTCGTGTCTTCGCACGTACAGTTGGTACGCCGGGAGGGTGTTGTCATAGATCCGGCTAAGCTCCGGGCGTCGTCGGGCGCCGGCGTGGTGCATGAGCAGCCGGGCTCGATGACGAAAATCTTTGACGAGCTCGCCCACCGCTTGTTTTGCGGTCTTTTGATCTCTTCAATTGTTCGAAGTACCGGGGAGGCAGGAAAAAGGTTAGGAATTCCTGGCGGAAATCGGCCCATGAGGCGCTCTGGAGTCGGCTGGTGCGGAACCAACGGTTGGCTCGGTCAGTGAGGAGTTCCGCCATGGCTCGCGGCAGGTAGTTCATGTCTACCCCGTACGAGAGGGCACGCTCTTCCAGCAGTTCGACGAAAGACAGTGGATCGTCTTGCCCGTCGAACTGGATTCCCCTTCCGGATCCGTTCCGCCATCTGCGCGGCGTGACTGTAGTAATGGCTGTCTGTGGGGCCATTCCCTCTGTTGTCGGCAAGATTCTTCTTGTGGGCGAAGGCCTTGGCCCTGGAGACGGGGGCCTCGGGAGATCTGCTGCGGTTATCGTGATCGGTTCGGGGTCGATCCTGCCTTCCATGACTCCAGGAACTTGTAGGCTGAGTTTGGGGGTCTGTCTTCCGCTTCTCCGTTAGCGCTGAGGTGTCGGGCTGCGGCGATCTTGCTCGTCCTGGGGATCTGGGCGTACTGCCGCTCGAGCTCTGCCAACCTGACCCAGGCATCGTGTTCGAGGGGCCCGGCGACTAGTTCGGCGAAATTTCTCCGCAAATCTTCCACGTTACCCTCGCGGCTGAATCGAATTCCTCCGCGAAGGACTCCAGCTCCCTCGGCGGCGTTTGTGTATCCAGCCGGTACTCACCCTGGGTTGGCGACAAAGTCTCCGGGGTAACCCCGCTGGCCTGTTCCTCTGTATGGGAGTTCCATTGCTCCGATCGTTACTTGAGCTGGCTATTTCGCTGGGCTCGCGCTTTTTCCTTCACTAGGGCACTGTGTCGGGCTTCGTGGTTGACGCTTGAATTTCTTCTCGGGGGTGACGGCGCTGTTTGCGTTTCGCTGACTGCTCGTTGCGCAACTCTGCCGTTGGTATTGTGCGAGGTCGGGGTTTCTTCGTGTTGTATTTTTCTTGTACCTCTAGCAGCCGTGGGGTTTGTTCCACAAGCCCTCGTTGACGTTCCTTGGGTCCCTGCTCGGGCGCCACTTGTGATGGACCTATTTCAGGCTGAGGTAAGCTCAGTCCGTCCAGGGGTCAATCCACAAGAAATTTGTAGAAATGATGGAACGTCAAGGGAGACGTCGAGGGTGGCCTATCGTAGAGTAGATGGATCGGGGCTCGGGCGGGCGTTGCAAGTGTTGCGTATCGAAGGGGTATGTGGACGTAGAGTAGAGTGGGGTTGGTGCCTCGGCTACTTTGAAATGACTTACGCGGTGGATATTATTCGGGGTAAGTGGATACTTTATTATAAATATTTTTTAGCACTTTCTTAAACTCTTAGATGAATACTACGTCGATGTTCTAGGCCGGGTTCAGCGTAAGTTCTTGGTACGACGTCCGTGCTCGGGGCCGGGTTCTGCGTAAGTTATTTTCTTGTCTTGGTGGGCGTCTATTTATACGCTTACTATTGCTGCGTCAGCGAGACCGAAAGTGCATTTCCGCGTCGGGTCGCATTTCGCCGTTTTGGTGACTTGGCGGGTTTTCCGTTGGCGGGCGACGTGAGCTTTTCGTGGTGCCGTCTTCTCGCGGTTGACGAACCCGGAAGACTGCACCTGATCGATCGCTGGGCCTGGAGTGGGAAGTCCGCGTGACCCGGTGTGTTTGGTCAGCGTTTGTGGAGTCGGCGCGTGTCGAGTGGCTAGAGAGGGTGGAGGGGGTGTTCGTATGACGAGTAATATATGCATTATTATACGTGGGGAGAGGCGTTGTAGCGAACCCATTTAGGTTCGTTACACCCTCCCCTTTCTTCCCGACGAGTTACGAGGACTCGTTCATCAGGTGTGCGGCGGTGAATCCGGTAGTGTTACGTTGCTTCTCTGGCTGGTGTCCCGGGTTCTGCTGACTCTGCGGTGCCGTGGTCGGGGCGTCGGGTTGATGCCTCATTGGTTTCTTCGTCGATGTCAGCATTCCTGTGTAGGTCAGTGGGCTCGTCGGGCTTGTGGTCGTGGAACTCTCTCAGGTCGTTGATATTTGCGGTCTTCTGTTTCCGGCTTTCGCAATGTTGTAATTTGGCGATGTTTGGCGATGGAAAACTTTTGACCCGGTAGGGGGCCGTCGAACTTCGGAGCTGGCTTTGCCGCAAAGCCCTCGGCGGCGTTTGAGAGGTGGTGTTGGCGTAGTAGTACCAACGACCCGATGGCGGGGGCGCCATAGTCGCCGGCGGAGGTTGTAATGTCTCCCCTTGCTCTTGGCTGGCTCTCGGATGTTGTTTCGGACGATGGCGAATACTTCTTTTAGCCTCGTCGCTTTGCTGGTGGCCGTCTCTGGTGTACTTCCTGTCCCGGGCGTGACTTCATCGTAAAGGGTGCCGGGGAGTCGGGGTTCTCTTCCTTGCAGTAGGGGAAACGGGGCTGAATCCGGTCGTCTCGGGAGACGCTGGAGTTGATTGCCAATGTCATCTCGGGTAGGAGTTCGTCCCATGTGTTCTGGTGGTCGTCGACGAACTGGGCGATCATTGTTTTCACAGTTTTAAACGATCGGCTGGTGAACTGGGTTCCGTTGTCGCACACGAATAGTTTCGGCACGCCGAAGCTGCTCAGTATTCGTTCTCTGAAGGCTCGTTCGAGGTTCGCCGTTGTCGCTTTCTTGAGGGGTACCAGTTCGACCCACTTGGAGAAAGTGTCGAAGAATACCAGTAGGATGGTGTTCCCGTGTTTGGACCGTGGTAATGGTCCGACGAAATCGGCGCACAGGGTGGCGAAGGGTTCTTCGGCTTTGCGCGTGAGCATCCGGCCCACGGCCTTGCGCTGTGTGGCCTTGAACTTCTGGCAGCTTACGCAGTCCTGCACGTACCGTCGTACGTCTCGGTGTAGTCCTGGCCAGTAATATCGTTGCGTTGTCCTCAGGATGGTTTCCGGACGCCAAAGGTGTCCTGCTGTTGGTTCGTCATGGCATTCGCGGAGTACTCTCGTTCGGCCGTTTTTAGGCGCGCATAGTTTCCACGGTATCTGGTCGTCGTCGTCGGCTCCGTGTCCTAGATAGCGGTATAGCTGCCCGTTTTCGTGCGTGTAGTCCGGGTATTTCTGGGGTTCGTCTTGGACTTGCTGGATCCTTTGTTTAAGCCAGGTGCATGCCGTGTTGTCTCCCTCCTCGATGCGGGAGAGGGTTTCCAATGGTTGTCTTGACAACGCGTCAGCGACTACGTTCTGGTTGCCGGCCCGATAGTGCACGTCGTATTGATATTGCTGCAGTTCGAGCGCCCACCTTGCTACTCTACCGTAAGGGCTCTCGAGGGTATTCAGCCACTTTAGTGCGAGGTGATCGGTTATGACATCGAATCGGTAGCCTTCGAGATAGCATCGCAGTTTTCGGATTGCCCAGATGACGGCGAGGCATTTCCTTGTCGGTGGCCGAGTAGTTTCCCTCTGCTTTGTTGAGGCGTCGACTGACATATGCGATGACCCGCTCTTTCCCTTCGATCTCTTGGGTGAGGACTGCGCCCCTCCAAGGTTGCTTGCGTCCGTCTGCAGGGAAAACTTGACGTTAAAAGTCTGGGCAGGCGAGTACTGGTGCGGTGGTGAGTAGTGTTTTCAGCTCGTTGAAGGCGTCTTGTTGTTCTTGGCCCCATGTCCATGCTTTCCCTTTCTTCAGCAGCAGTGACATTGGTTGGACCACGGTGGCAAAGTTTGGGACAAATCTTCGGTACCAACCGGCCATGCCTACGCACTGTCGTAACTCCTTCAGGTTGGTCGGCGGCCTCAGATCCTTTACGGCTGCGATTTTGTCGGGGTCCGTGTGGATACCTTCTTCGCTGATCATGTGTCCCAGGTATTTTATTCGGCGTTGGAAGAAGGCGCACTTTTCCGTGTTGATCCGTAGGTTTGCCTTGCGTAGTCGTGCGAAAACTTCTTTCACGTTGTTCAGGTGCTCCGTGAAGCTTTTTCCCGACGATGACGATGTCGTCGAGATATGCGAATGCGAACGGTTCCATGTCCGCGCCGATAACGGCGTCGAGGGTCCGTTGAAACGTGGCTCCCGCGGAATGTAAACCGAAAGGCATTACTTTCCATTGGTATAGTCCTCTGCCGGGGATCGTGAATGCCGTGGCTTCCCGGCTGTCACGGGCCATCGGTATCTGCCAGGACCCGTTCTTCAGGTCCAGGGTCGTGATGAAGTGGGCATTTCGGGTCGCTCTAGTATGTAGTTGATCCTGGGTATCGGGTACGCGTCCGGGATAGAACGCTCGTTTAGCTGCCGAAAATCTACACACATGCGCCACCTCCGTCCTTTTGCGGACCAGGACGATTGGCGCGCTGTGGGGGCTCCGGGATGGTTCGATTAGGTCCTCTGCTATCAGTTGGTCGACCTGTTCATCGATGATCCGCCGCATGGCTGGATTTTTCGGGTAGTACCGCTGTTTTATGGGTCGGTTGTCCCCCTCATGACGATGGTGTGTTCTGTTAGGTCCGTCGTCCCTCGGAGGCCTGCGAGTGTTGGCAATTCTTCGTCCAGAAATTCCTGTATTTTCGGCGCGATGTCGGGGGCCATGGGTCGGAGATTCGTTCGAATCGTCCTCCGGTGGTTCGTCGATTCTGGGTCGCACGTGTGGTCGGGGTTCTCGGGGAGGATCGTTGTGTCGAATGCGCTTGGTGGTTCGACTTCGCGAGTGTATTCGCTTATGCTGGCGACGACGGCGGGTGCGATCAGGTGTGGGGTGCTCGTGTGTATCCTGGGGGTGCTTGCGCGACGTTGTATTCAGCGTGATGTACGAACGTGCGGGTCTCGACGCTAGCGTTTGACCAACGGCTAGTTTGGGCGATGAAGGTTACCGACATGGCTCCAGGCGTGTTGCTGGGCCGCATGCCGGCGCCGTACGAGGTGTTGCCCGGGAGGCGTTCCATGATGTCGGTGACGATCGATGGTGTGTCGGCTCCAGGTGCGTCGGGGATCCGATGGGTGCCTCGTGTGGCAGTGATCGCCTTTCCCGGTTCCTGCCTGAGAGGACGCGGGGGGTAGCGGGTCGGTCGGTGTCGTAGGGGTTGTTTTCGTGTCGAGGGCGTTGTCGACGCGTTCGTGGGCCAGGGTGGCGGTCGGAGGTGGTACCTCGAGCGCCTGGCTGCTGCGTGGCGGTTGTCGTTGCTGGGGCCGGGTTGTCTTCTGGAGGGGCGTCCTGGGTTCCTTTCCCATCGTTGGTGGAACCGCGTCGGTGCCCTCGGGAGACCGGCTCGCTTTCTTCGTTGCTTTGCTTGGTTTTGGGTTTCTCAGGTGGGCCTGGGGCTAATGTGCCTCGTCGTGGCCGTGGGTTCTGTGTTCCTTGTTCCTTGTGCTCGTGTCTCGTGTCGTGTCGGGGAATTCGTTGGCGGCGGGGGTCTCGAGTTCTTGGGTCCGGGGCGTGTACTTGGCTGGCGGTGATCACCGGCGTGCTCGGGATGGGGCGTTGGGGGCCTTGGAGATGGAGGCGTGTGGTGCCAAATTGTATTGTGGTTTCGATGGCGCACAGGAAATCCATCCCTATGATGGCTTGCTCTAGCATGTCGGGCAGTACCAAGAGTGGCATCTGTACCTCTTGCTCGTCTAGTTTGACGCGCGCTAGCAAGATCTGGAGTTATCTCGCGTGCTGAGCCGTCGGCTAGGCGTATCGGGACGCAAGCGTCGCACAGGTCGTTATCGTGGCCGAGTTGGCGGGCGAGGTCGGCGTTGATGAAACTTCAGGACGCCCCGGTGTCGACTGTGGCTTCCGTGCGCCGTCCTCCGATGGTCACTCTCGCCACTATCCGGCCTTCGTGTACTTGTAGCGGGTTTCTTAGTTGGTTGTCTGAGGAAGCGTCGTGCCCGGCTGTTCCCGTGTCAGCTGGGGACGCGAGTCGTTCCCGACGGGTCCTGGCGGCAACAGCCCACGGTGCGTGTTCCGCGTTTGCCGCATTCCCAACAGAAGAGGATCGATGGGTTGGTGCAGTTGCGAGAGACATGTCCTGCTTCCCCGCAGCGTCGACGGGTTGGCGATGGGGTGGTGATCATCCGATGCGTGGCTTCTTGTGCTGAAGCGCCGGCTTGGTGCGGTTTCCTTGCGGGTTCCGAGGTGTTCCAGTGGGGTTTTCGGAATTGGGTCCGATTCGCCCCGTTTTCGTTTTGCACTTGTTGTGCCGCTGGCCGTGTGTACCTAGGTGGTTGTCGAGGGGGATGGGGGTCGCCGGTATGTTTCGCTCCTGGATGCTCTCGAACTCTGTGGCCAACATTGTCAGTTGCGTCAGACTTCTCAGTTCGTGTCTCCGCACGTACAGTTGGTACGCCGGGAGGGTGTTGTCATAGATCCGGCTAAGCTCCTTGGCGTCGTCGTACCCGGCGTGGTGCATGAGCAGCCGGAGCTCGATGACGAAATCTTTGAACAGCTCGCCCACCGCTTGTTTGCGGTCTTTGATCTGGTCTTCCAATTGTTCGAAGTACCGGGGAGGCAGGAAAAAGGTTAGGAATTCCTGGCGGAAATCGGCCCATGAGGCGCTCTGGAGTCGGCTGGTGCGGAACCAACGGTTGGCTCGGTCAGTGAGGAGTTCCGCCATGGCTCGCGGCAGGTAGTTCATGTCTACCCCGTACGAGAGGGCACGCTCTTCCAGCAGTTCGACGAAAGACAGTGGATCGTCTTGCCCGTCGAACTGGATTCCCCACTTCCGGATCCGTTCCGCCATCTGCGCGGCGTGACTGTAGTAATGGCTGTCTGTGGGGCCATTCCCTCCTGTTGTCGGCAAGATTCTTCTTGTGGGCGAAGGCCTTGGCCCTGGAGACGGGGCCTCGGGAGATCTGCTGCGGTTATCGTGATCGGTTCGGGGTCGATCCTGCCTTCCATGACTCCGGGAACTTGTAGGCTGAGTTTGGGGTCTGTCTTCCGCTTCTCCGTTAGCGCTGAGGTGTCGGGCTGCGGCGATCTTGCTCGTCCTGAGGATCTGGCGTACTGCCGCTCGAGCTCTGCCAACCTGACCCAGGCATCGTGTTCGAGGGGCCCGGCGACTAGTTCGGCGAAATTTCTCCGCAAATCTTCCACGTTACCCTCGCGGCTGAATCCGAATTCCTCCGCGAAGGACTCCAACTCCTCTCGGCGGCGTTTGTGTATCCAGCCGGTACTCACCCTGGGATGGCGACGAAGTCTCCGGGGTAATACCCGCTGGCCTGTTCCTCTGTATGGGATTCCATTGCTCCGATCGTTACTTGAGCTGGCTATTTCGCTGGGCTTGCGCTTTTCCTTCACTAGGGCACTGTGTCGGGCTTCGTGGTTGACGCTTCGAATTTCTTCTCGGGGGTGACGGCGCTGTTTGCGTTTCGCTGACTGCTCGTTGCGCAACTCTGCCGTTGGTATTGTGCGAGGTCGGGGTTTCTTCGTGTTGTATTTTCTTGTACCTCTAGCAGCCGTGGGGTTTTGTTCCACAAGCCCTCGTTGACGTTCCCTTGGGTCCCTGCTCAGGCGCCACTTGTGATGGACCTATTTCAGGCTGAGGTAAGCTCAGTCCCGTCAGGGGTCAATCCACAAGAAATTTGTAGAAATGATGGAACGTCAAGGGAGACGTCGAGGGTGGCCTATCGTAGAGTAGATGGATCGGGGCTCGGGCGGGCGTTGCAAGTGTTGCGTATCGAAGGGGTATGTGGACGTAGAGTAGAGTGGGGTTGGTGCCTCGGCTGCTTTGAAATGACTTACGCGGTGGATATTATTCGGGGTAATTGGATACTTTATTATAAATATTTTTAGCACTTTCTTAAACTCTTAGATGAATACTACGTCGATGTTCTAGGCCGGGTTCAGCGTAAGTTCTTGGTACGACGTCCGTGCTCGGGGCCGGGTTCTGCGTAAGTTATTTTCTTGTCTTGGTGGGCGTCTATTTATACGCTTACTATTGCTGCGTCAGCGAGACCGAAAGTGCATTTCCGCGTCGGGTCGCATTTCGACGTTTTGGTGACTTGGCGGGTTTTCCGTTGGCGGGCGACGTGAGCTTTTCGTGGTGCCGTCTTCTCGCGGTTGACGAACCCGGAAGACTGCACCTGATCGGTCGCTGGGCCTGGATTGGGGAAGTCCGCGTGACCCGGTGTGTTTGGTCAGCGTTTGTGGAGTCGGCGCGTGTCGAGTAGCTAGAGGAGAGGGTGGGGGTGTTCGTATGACGAGTAATATATGCATTATTATACGTGGGGAGGCGTTGTAGCGAACCCATTTAGGTTCGTTACACCGCCGACGAACAACTTATCTCCGCTGGCGAACAACTTATCTCCGCTGGCGGACAACTTATCTCAGCTGGCGGACAACTAATCTCCGCTGGCGAACAACTTATCTCCGCTGGCGGAAAACTTATTTCCGCCGACGAACAACTTATCTCCGCTGGCGGACAACTTATCTCCGCTGGCGGAAAACTTATCTCCGCTGGCGGACACTTTATCTCCGCTGACGAACAACGTTTCTCCGCTGGCGGAAAACTTATCTCCGCTCTTGAACAACTTATCTCCGCTGGCGGAAAACTCATCTCCACTGGCGGACATCTTGTCTCCACTGGCGGACATCTTGTCTCCGCTGGCAGACAATTTATCTCCGCTGGCGGGAAATTTATCTCCGCTGGCGGACATCTTATCTCCGCTGGCGAACAACTTATCTCCGCTGGCGGAAAACTTATCTCGGCTGGCGGACATCTTGTCTCCGCTGGCAGACAATTTATCTCCGCTGGCGGAAAATTTATCTTCGCCGACGAACAACTTATCTCCGCTGGCGGGAAATTTATATAAGCTGGCGGATGACTTATCTGCGCTGGCGAACAACTTATCTCCGCTGCCAGAAAACTTATTTCCGCTGGCTCCTCGGAAGTTCGTCCGTTGTCCGACACGATTCTCTTGGGGACTCCTCGACGGGCTACGAACATTTCAATTTTAGCATTCAATGAGGCACGTGAATAGTACTCCCCATCGTTTCTCGAGTCGTCTTCCTACGTTTACATCCTGTGGTCCGAAGTAGTCGGTACCTGTGTTTGTGAATGGCAATTCGTTGATTGCTAGCCTCTCTGGTGGTAAGCTTCCCATCTCCGGTGCCTCTGGAAGCGCTCTTTTATTGCGACATCTTTGGCGGGCTTTCCGCAACGGCGCGAACTCTTGCTCGCAGTCCTGGTATGTGGTACAATTGTCGCATCTCGTTGACGACGATCTCAGTAAGCTGATGCTGAAACTTCCGATGGAAATAATCAATGAGAAGATTAGTGACGTTATGTCCTCCGGTTAGAATTACTGGCCGTTTCAGGTTCCTCGTTATGCCGATCGACTTATCTATGCGGCCGCGTATTCTCAGTACGCCTGTTTCATCGAGGTACGGCGATAATTTGTAGATCGAACTTTTCTTACTCACGATTCTTCCTTGTCGTAGAAGAGCCATTTCTTCAGAGTAAGCCTCTTCTTGGACCATCCGGTATATAACGATGTTGACATCTTCCATGTTGCGAAAGCGTGCGGCTAAATTTGCCTGCTCTGATGCGAAATCTCCAAAAATGTTGTGAAATCCTCGATACGAGATTTCAATGTTGAGCAGAAATGCTCTGGGGAATCTTTGCGTTTAATAATGTACTACACGATATAGACAATTCGAGATTTATTCATTTGGACTTCAATCAACTTAAACTTTAATCGTAATCGCGTATAGAGTACAATTTAATGGGTAATACGGGTTTAAGCGCGGCCGGCTGCAACTGCTAATTGTCGTTGTGATTTCGTCGACACGCAAACGAAGACTCTTCTAGGTGATCGGAGACGAGGTTACGCCGCCCTAGCATGAAACGACGCCGTTCTCCGAGTGGGCAATCGCAGTTAGAGCGCTCTCACTCTCTTTGTAGTTTAACCCTTAGAAAACCGTCCATGCCGCCCCCAATACTGGGACCAGTATTAGAAACCAAAGGATGTCACCTGTGAATGCTCTGTGAATAAATAAAGTGTTCGTTATGGTACATGTATGGTCGAAAGGAGCTAGCAACGGTGGTAGGATTATTCTGAGGTCTGTGGCAACGGTAGCCGACATAGTTTAGAGACCGATCGTTTGTATACGCCTGATGCTGTTTTAACAGTTGCGACTCTGACTAAACTGTCAGCTCCAGGGTGAACTTCTATTATCCTTCCCAGTTTCCACTCGTTGGGTGGCAGTCGGTCATCCTTGACAATTACTAGATCGCTGACTTGTAGATTGTCGGTTTCATGTCGCCACTTTGGACGGGCTTGAAGATGTGATAGCCAATCCGAACTCCAACGCTTCCAAAATTGCCGGATCATTTTCTGTCCTTCCAGAAATTGGACTGTGAGTGGAACATCCCTTGTCGTTACATCCGGCGGGGCTAATAATGAATCTCAATAAGAAAATGTGCCGGGGTGAGGACAGCTAGGTCCTCCGGCTCCGCGCTTAGTGGACATAATGGCCTGGAATTTAAACAGGCTTCAATTTGTGTTAGCACGGTAGCAAGTTGTTCGTAGGTCATTTTATATCCTGAAAAGGCTCGATAGAGATGTGTTTTGACAGACTTTACATTTGCCTCCCAAAGGCCTCCGAAATTAGGACTATGCGGTGGATTAAAATGCCATTGGACGTTTCGGGCCGCTAAAGCAGGTATTACAGTTGTGGGTAGTTCCCGGTCGGCACCAATGAAGTTCGTGCCGCAGTCGCTATACATGTGTTGACAGTAGCCCCGACGCGCGATGAAACGTTGTAGAGCCATGAGAAAGTGTTCGGTGGTTAAGCCCGTGACCGCTTCCAGATGAATTGCCTTTGTAGCCAAACAGATGAAAACTGCGATATACGCCTTGTAGTTTGTGTGTCCACGGAATCTGGATGCTTGAATTTCGAACGCGCCTGTATAGTCCACTCCGGTGGCGATGAATGCACGAGTTGGCGGATTGACTCTATGTAGGGGAAGATCGGCCATCAATTGTGCTGCTGGTTTCGGTCGGTGACGAAAACATCGGACGCATTGTCGAAGAATGCGTTTGACAGTTTGTTTTCCGTTGACTATCCAGAATTTGTGTCGAATAGTGGCCAGCGTTAATTCGGTGCCGATCGGTGAAATGATGATGATTGGGAATGATCATTGGTTGTCGCTGGCTTATTGGAAGGTGCATTGCATTTCGCAGTCGACCTCTGACTCGTAGAATTTGTTGGTCATCTAGAAATGGGGATAATTGACACAGTTTGTGTGTGCCCGATAGTGCCTTGTTTCCCTTCAACCTCAATATTTCTGTCGCGTAGACCTCCTGTTGAATGCTGCGAACGAGATGAATTAAAGCGTTGTCGAGCTCCTGCACACTTAGTGGTCAGACAGTTTGTCCCCTTTGGCTTGAATGTTATGTATAAACCGTAGAACATATGCCATGACTGATATTAACCTGTCGTATGAGGAAGAGTTTTGGATGAAGGTTTCTGGAGCCTCGAGACTTGCACAGCATTCTGGAACAAAACTGATGGTTTCTCCTCGATTATGGTCCTGTCGATGTCCTGACTGGGAACTCCGTTTGCCGGCCATTGGCTTTCCGGCTGCTGTAGCCTTGATGGTCCAGCCCACCACAATGGATGTACTGCTAACTCTTGTGGTGTTAGGCCACGAGTTGCGCAGTCCGCTGGGTTTACCGCAGTAGGTACATGTCTCCACTGAGTTGATGTACTATGCTCCAAAATCTGTCCAACGCGGTTTGACACAAAGGTTTGCCATCGGTGGGGATCTCCATTTATCAAAACAAAACGATAGTAGCATCTGACCAATAGAAGGTTGACATAGGTGGTCCTGCTGTGCGAAGTTGGTCCCGGATCCATTTTGCCAGTTTAACTGCCAGCAGCGCACCCGAAAGTTCGACTCGTGGAATTGTGATCGGTTTCGTGGGTGTGACTCGACTGCGTGCAGCTAGCAAATGAGTTTGAATCCTTCCGTTTGGTAGCTCTGCACGAATATATGCACATGCTGCATACGCCAGTGATGATCCATCGCAGAAAACATGTAGCTGTAATGACGCAAGCTCGTGGATGTTGAAGCGTAGCCATCGTGGTATTTGAATTTGCTCGACATATGGCAAGTTCTGTATGAATCCTGCCATCTATCAAGCAGTTCGGTTGGCAGCGGTTCATCCCAGTCCAGTTATGCTAGGCTGCCATCGTTGCGTTTGATGCGGGCCATCCATGAGTCCTTAATTATCGCCTTCGCGGTCATGACACAGGGCGTAATGAAACCTAAAGGGGTCGTACAGTCGGGCGACTGTGGAAAGTAAAGAACGTTTAGTATGTGCGTGACTGATTTCAAAATTTATCTTGAACCCAAAATAGTCTTGATGTGGATGCCAATAGAGACCTAAGGTTTTAACGGGATCTTGGTACTCAAACTCTAATAATGTCTTACGAGATAAATGGTCTGGAGGTATGTCTTGTAGCAGCGAAGCGTCATTCGCGAACCACTTTCGAAGTTCCATTCCTGCTGATCGTAAGGCTCCGATCAATTGATTTTGAATTTCTAATGCTCCTTCGCGAGTGGAAGATCCGCTTTGTACGTCATCAACGTATATCTCGTGTCGAAGGACCCTTTCCGCGCGAGTGGGTATCGGTCGCGTTCATCCTGCGCCAGTTGATGTATGACGCGAATGGCTGTGTAAGGAGCTGAAGCGGTTCCAAACGTAACTGTGTTGAGATAATACTCAGCTACCTGGTTGTGCTCGTCATGCCAAAAAATGCGTTGATATTGCGAATCCTCTGCATTCATGTCAATGCATGTTGGAATACGCCTATTCCCACATTCAAATAATAACATTAAATAATATTATCGATATGTTAGGTATTATTATTATGAGTTAGTCTGGTCACACTTGAAGTGTCGACCCTCTCTCTTCTTTGTGATCTCAAGTGTGTGGACCGGTGTTGCAGCAAAAAGTAATCCAAGAAATACATAATTAATCTTTAAAGCAAAACATAACTTGGTACTGTTATTCGTTTACTAATTGTCATAGCTAGTCTACCAATAGGTTATGGGCCCAGTCCACGCCAATTTAAATAAATTAAATTAATAACAAATAGTTGGGAAATTAGTTCCGCGTGCGTTCCTGTGTGGTTTTTTTTTTTTTTGTAGTGTGTGTGTGTATAATATATACATACATAGAAAATGGAAAGAAATAAGCAACATATTAAGCCTTTTGTGGCGAGAAATATTCTATATGGAAATTTAGAATCAGAGCTTTGTTTGCTGAATTAGAGGTGCTCCAAGTAGTCGATAACATAATGCCTAACGAAGTAGATGATAGTGGAAAAAGGCAGAGCGATGTGCGAAGAGCATTTTAATTCAATATTTAGGCGACGCATTTCTAAACTTCGCGGCAGGCGACATTTCGGCACGTGATATTCTGAAAATTTAGACGCCATATATGAGCGTAGAAGCCTTGCGTCGCAATTAGCTGCACGTAAACGTTTAATAACACTCAAACTCTCAAATTGAAATGACACTTTCGAGTCATTTTGTTATTTTTGATGAAACAGTGAGTGAGTTGTTAGGGGCGGGCGCTAAAATGGATGAGATGGACAAAGTGGCACATTTGCTGCAGACTCTACCTTCAACCTATAATGGTGTCATCACGGCAATCGAAACTTTGTCAGATGAAACTCTATCATTAGCGTTTGTAAAAAATAAATTGTTCGACTACGAGACCAAATTAAGAAATGAAAGTACAGATACAAGTAGTAAAGTCATGAAGGCGGTTGTAAGAAATAATAACAATTTTAATAATCGTAAAACGTTTGGATCTAGAAACACACGGCAAAAGATATTATTTAAGGGGAAAAGCTAGAAGTAACATTAAATGCCATCACTGTGGCAAAGAAGGGCACATGAAAAAAGACTGTTACCAGTTTATAAGGTTAAATCAAAACAAAGAAAATTATAAACATAATAAACAAGCTCAGCTTGCAGCATCGAGCCACGGGTTCGCATTTTATGATGCGGAAAATGACAAAAGAGTGATCAAATAAATAATGAACTCGGTTTTATACTCGATTCTGGTGCAACGGATCATTTGATCAATGATGACTCGCTGTACGCCGATTGCATCGAATTGGGCAACCAATTAAAATCGCTGTGGCAAAAGAAGGCAGTTTTTATATGCCACTAAGCGTGGAATTGTGCGGCTGCACAATGGACACAATATCACACTGGAGGATGTGCTCTACTGCAAAGGAGGCAGCAGGAAACCTCATGTGTGTCAAGCGTCTGCAACAGGCAGGGATGTCAATTAATTTTGACTGTGGTGGTGTCTCCATATCAAAAATGGAGTAATTGTTGTTAAACATACAGGTATGTTGGATATACCTGTAGTCAAATTCCAAGCATACAGTGTAGATGCTAGGAACAAAATAATTATCGATTATGGCATGAGAGGTTGGGTCATATAAGCAATGCAAAATTGCTTGAAATAAAGAATAATAATTTATTTAATGACAGTAATCTTCTTGTTAATTTAAAAATATCAGATGAAGTTTGTGAGTCATGTTTTAAATGGGAAACAGGCTAGGTTGCCATTTAAGCAATCTAAAGATAAAAGTTATATAAAACGACCCTTGTTTGTAATACATTCAGATGTATGTGGCCCCATTAAACCAGTTACACTAGACGATAAAAATTATTTTGCGATCTTCGTAGATCAATTTACACATTATTGTGTAACCTATTTGTTAAAATATAAATCAGATGTATTCAATGTATTTAAAGATTTTTGTAGCAAAAGAGCGAGGCCCATTTTAATTTCAAGATTGTCAATTTGTACATTGACAACGGTAGAAATACTTATCGAATGAAATGCGTGAGTTCTGCGTTAATAAAGGAATAAGTTATCATTTGACAGTGCCACATACACCTCAGTTGAATGGTGTTTCGGAGCGAATGATAAGAACCATTACAGAGAAAGCTCGTGCTATGGTAAGCGGTGCAAAATTAGACAAAAGTTTTTGGGGTGAAGCTGTGCTAACTGCAACATATCTAATCAACAGAATTCCAAGCAAAGCACTTGGTGATTGTAAAATGACCCCATATGAGCTGTGGCACAATAGAAAGCCCAATTTAAAATTTTTAAGAGTGTTCGGTTCAACCGTGTATGTGCACAACAAAATTAAAAAAGGTAAATTTGATGAAAAATCATTCAAAGCTATCTTGATAGGGTATGAACAAAATGGACTCAAATTGTGGGATGTCATTAAAGGAAAAGTTATTGTTGCAAGAGATGTTGTCGTAGACGAGACTAATATGCTTTTATTCTAGAAGTAAAATTTGAAACAGATTTCCCGAAAGAGAGTAAGGAAAAAGTCAACAAAATTCCTGAATGAGAGTAAGGAATCTGATCAGCTTAATTTCCCGAATGATAGTACGGAATGTGGAATCCTGAATGAGAGTAAGGAATGTGATCAGTTTTATCTCCCGAATGATAGTACGGAATGTGGAATCCTGAATGAGAGTAAGGAATGTGATCAGTTTAATTTCCCGAATGAAAGTACGGAATGTGAAATCCTGAATGAAAGTAAGGAATGCGAAAAGCTGAATTTTCCGAATGAAAGTAGGAAAAGAAAAACTGATTTCCTGAATGATAGTAAGGAATTATATATCCCGAATGAGTAAGGATTGTGAAAAGCTGATCAGCCAGATAATTGTCGTGAAGAAAATAAGGATACTAATATAATTAGTAGAAAAAGTGAGAGGTTAAAGTCTAAGCCGAAGGTGTCTTATAAAGAACATGATAAAAGCTTTAACAAATTTATATTAAATGCCCATATAATGTTTGATGAAGTTCCAAATTCTTTTGATGAAATAAATTTTAGGAATGATAAATCTGATTGTGAGGAGGCAATAAATACAGAGTTAAATGCCCATGAAATTAATAACACCTGGACAATTATAAAGAAGCCAGAAAACAAAAATATTGTAGACAGTAGATGGGTATTTTCCATTAAATATAATGAACTAGGAGTCCCAATAAAATACAAAGCTAGACTGGTTGCAAGAGGATTTACTCAAAAGTACCAAGTAGACTATGAAGAAACATTTGCTCCCGTTGCGAGAATTGCCAGTTTTAGGTGCGTACTATCATTGGCAGTCCAGTTTAATTTGAAAGTCCATCAGATGGATGTTAAAACAGCTTTCCTCAATGGTACATTAAGTGAGGAGATATATATGCGGCCTCCTCAGGGCGTATCATGCGGTGCTGGGCATGTATGCAAACTGAACAAAGCCATTTATTGGCTCAAACAAGCAGCTAGATGCTGGTTTCAAGTATTTGAGCAAGCATTGAAAGAATTCGATTTTGTAAACTCTCCGTGGATCGTTGCATATATATTCTTGATAGAGGTGACATAAAGAAAAACATATATGTATTATTATATGTTGATGATGTAGTAATAGCGACAAAGGGATATGGATAGAATGAATAATTTCAAAAATTATTTAAGCGAAAGATTTAGAATGACTGACTTAAATGAGATAAAACATTTTATCGGTATCAGAGTAGAAATGTTTGAAGACAAAATATATTTGAGTCAAGCTGCATATGTAAAAAAATTTTAAATAAATTTAACATGGATAGTTGCAATTCAGTCAGTACTCCATTACTAAATAAACTAAATTATGAGTTACTTAACTCAGATGAAGACTGCAATGCTCCATGTCGTAACCTTATTGGCTGTTTAATGTACATAATGCTGTGTACACGACCAGATTTAGCTACCGCTGTAAATATCTTGAGTAGATATAGTAGCAAGAACAATGCTGAGTTATGGCAATGTTTAAAAGGGTTATTAGATATTTAAAGGGAACTATTGATATGAAGCTTATATTTAAAAGAATACATCATTTGAAAATACATTAGTTGGCTATGTAGACTCCGATTGGGGTAGTAATGAGATTGATAGAAAAAGTACAACGGGTTATTTGTTTAAAATGTTCGATTCAATTTAATTTGTTGGAATACAAAAAGACAGAATTCAGTGGCAGCTTCATCAACTGAAGCTGAATATATAACCCTATTTGAAGCTGTAAAGAAGCTTTATGGCTAAAGTCTCTTCTAAATAGTATTAATCTTAAACTCGACAGACCCATTAAAATTTATGAAGACAACCAAGGCTGTATTAGCATTGCAAATAATCCCTCATGTCATAAAAGAGCAAAGCATATTGATATAAAATATCATTTTTTCAAGAGAACAGATAGAAACTAATGAGATTTCTCTTGAGTATATTAATACAGACAACCAACTTGCTGACATCTTCACGAAGCCACTACCTGCTGGAAGATTTGCGGAACTGCGGAACAAATTAGGACTACTACAAGAAGAATGATTCCAATTTAATGAAAACATGAACATGATGCTTTATTAACGAATTTATTACATTAATTCATATTTTTTTTTTTTGATTTGAACCAAAAGAACCAATGAATTGTTAAAAGTAATTTAATTTTATGTTAATCTAATTTTAAAGTGATCTGATCGGGTTTTTCTGGGTTTTCCCGTATCCTTAGAGCAAATGCTAGATCACATAACACTTCCCAGAATGCACACCAACCACATTAGAATAACAATTGAATGTTACCTTTTTGATTTAATGATGAAAACTTTTTATTTTTTTTTATTTTTATGATTTTGATAATTAATGTTATTTTTTTGGGGGCGTGTTGGAATACGCCTATTCCCACATTCAAATAATAACATTAAATAATATTATCGATATGTTAGGTATTATTATTATGAGTTAGTCTGGTCACACTTGAAGTGTCGACCCTCTCTCTTCTTTGTGATCTCAAGTGTGTGGACCGGTGTTGCAGCAAAAAGTAATCAAGAAATACATAATTAATCTTTAAAGCAAAACATAACTTGGTACTGTTATTCGTTTACTAATTGTCATAGCTAGTCTACCAATAATGCATTTATACATCTTCTGAATGTCGGCAGCAAAAACAAAACGATGGAAACGCCAATTCAGGACCACGCCTGCTAGATCGTTTTGGAGCGCTGGTCCGGTGCATAGGACGTCATTGAGCGATTTTCCGTTTGACGTTTTACAGGAGGCGTCATATACTACTCTAACCTTAGTAGTGACACTTTCCTCCTTGAATACTGCGTGATGAGGCAAAGGTGCATAATGTGGACTCGATTCCATTCTCCTTGCTAATGATGCAATGCTGCTGTTCCTTGGTTGTTACTTTGGTCACCTGGCCTAGTTGAAAGTACTCATCCATGACTTCCGAATATTTGGCTTGCAGCTCCGGCTGCCTTTGGAATCTTCGTTGAAGCATTTGGAATCGATTGATTGCGATTTGACGTGATTTGCCTAGCACCTGCGAAGGGTCAAACAAACGCTTAAGTGGTAATCGTACCAAATACTTGCCGTTCCGTTGACGGATGTGAGTTCGTTTAAAATGCTCCTCGCACCATCGCTCTTCTGGTGTGAGCTGTTTCGCAGAACCGAGATGCTCCATTTCGAAGAATTTCTGGACGAGATTCTCTAGCCTGTTGTGGTGACATCTAATGGTGACAGCGTGTGAGCGTGTGGAAGTGGCTCGACCAAAGACTATCAGCCCAGCTGGGTGTGTTGTGCAATTGGTTGGTTCTCCTTTCCTCTGCGGATATCTGAAAGCAGGATCTGTGGGATTACGTCCGCTCCCAGCAGAAGATCAATCCGTTGTGATTTGTAGAACCTGGGATCGGCGAGTTCTATTCCGTTCAAATGAGGACATTGCTGCAATTTGATGGATTGTGAAGGTAATTGCGATGTAAGCGTCTTAAGTATAAACGCAGTATCAATGGTAGTACAAAACTGTGAAGTACAAGAACTTAATGACAATTCTGTAGTGTAGGTACACCTGTTCTTGGAGGTGGTCCCAACTCCAGCAATTTCTGCCGAAATTGGATGCCGCTTGAGGTTAAGAGCCTGCACTGTGTGCTCTGTGATGAGGGTTCCTTCCGAGCCTGAATCCACTAACGCACGTACCACAGCTGATTGGCCAGTGTGGGGGTTGTGGATTGTGACCAGGGCAGTGGCCAGAAGGACAGTGCTGGGTCCGTGATGCGTTGCCGTGGCGGAGACTAGTTGCGCAGTGTGTTCTCACAGACGAGTCGGTCGCTGCAGACTGTGGATGACCACCGGAACTAAGGTTGGGAACAACTGGGAGAGGCTGTGCAGTGCTCTGAGTAGGAAGTGGGGTCCTAGCGTAGAGTTGCGTAGGTGTAGCCCTGCCAGACGAGTCGCTCGTTGTATACTGCCAGGAGTTACCGGAACGAGCGCTATGGGAGGCTGCGTGAGGCTGTGTTGCCACCTGAGCAGGAGTTGGGAAGTGCAGCAGTGTATGGTGTCTTTGACCACACTGCGTGCAGTTCCTTTTACTGGTACATTTTGAAAGTGCATGGGAACGGCTCAGACAGTTGAGGCATGCCTTTGCATGATCGACGATGGCTTTCCTTGCAAAGCAGTCCTTGGACAAAAGGTCCGGGCAGTGCCGAAGATTGTGACTGTCGCTACAGTGAGGGCAGCGAGTGTGTTCGGCAACCGCAGTCTTGGCGTGGAAACTGTTGCCCTTGTATGTTACGTTGCCAACTGACTTCTTCGGGTGCCTTTGGTTGACAGGCTGCGGCACAGGTGTCCGCGTTGTGGAGTGGCCTCGATTTTCGAACACATCGATGCTGACGAGACGGTCGTTGAGAAATGATTCCAGCTGAGAAAATGTGGCAAGTTCGGCAGAGCTACCGAGATGGAGCTCCCAAGCTTGCAGTGTCGTGCTTGACAGTCTGGAAGTGAGATGATGAGCCATCCAGTGCTGAACATCTAGATTCTTGAAAGCATTGAGACAAACCGTCGCAACATTAAGCATATGTTTTATATCAGCAGACTGCTCCTTTGTCAACTGTGGCAAGTCATACAAACCGTTCATATGGTACATAAACTGCAGCCGTTTGTTGTCGTATCGCTTGAGGACGAGACTCCAAGCTGTTGCATAGTTATTTCCCGCAAGCGCCATCTGCTGAATATCCTCGTCGCGATCCGAGGGAAGAGCTTGCTTCAGAAAATGAAACCTTTGGACGTCGGACAGTTTCTGGTTGTTATGGATGAGTTGAACAAATGCATCGTGAAATGCCGGCCAATCCACAAACTTGTCTGTAAATGTCGGTACAGGTAGCTTGGGCAATTGCACTGATGATACAGATGGATTTGCTGGCTCTGGATTCTGCTGTACCGGTGGTGCTCTTGGACATACATTTTCGTAGGCCTCTGATATGATGCT
This sequence comes from Drosophila lowei, assembly GCA_008121275.1. Taxonomy (NCBI): domain Eukaryota; kingdom Metazoa; phylum Arthropoda; class Insecta; order Diptera; family Drosophilidae; genus Drosophila; species Drosophila lowei. The sequence continues at coordinate 39,267,389 of CM017781.1, read as the reverse complement.
GAATGCCGTTGTATAGTCTTCATCAAAGCGAAAGGCCACTTCGCTGGACACATAACTATGCGTACTTGAACATCGAAGTATTAGTAAACGTTGATGATTTTGCTCAAATTCACCCAAGAACCGTTGCAAAGTTTGTAAGCGCGTTTGAAAATAAGCTTTTGTTTTCCGATCTGCGCCATCCTTTCGGAAATTACGCACCGTTTGATTAACCCTCGCAATGAGATTTGTCTGAATAACACTGAGATTGTCGATCTCCACCTGAGGATTGGCTTCGAGGTCGTGGGACTCGGCTGTTGACATGTTGCTGTTATATGTGTATGTACCTTTCTCACCCTTAGTTGCACTCTCTTTGACCTTGTACAAAATACACACAACGAAACACTTACTCTGGTACTCGGGAGTGCTTCTCTTTGCTTAAAGCGTAGCTTAAGAGAACTTGCGTGGCGTTGTTGTTGGTGTTGTCAAGCGGAGAGCAGAAACTGTGCTGATGTGAGCGTTGAGTTGAGGCCTTGTGTCTAGAGATGACGAGCAGCAGCAGAACGATCGTTGTCTTCTTGGTCTCTGCTTTGCACGTTGCCCTTTGTGTGCTGCAGTGAGGCTACTGTCCAGGCGCAGAGCTATCGTCTGGTCTTCTTTGTCCCTGCTTCGTGCGAGATAACGGCTGCAGGATAAACCGTTGGTTTGCGTTGTGTATGCCGTTTACAGTCGCAGCCGGTAAAATATGATTTTATATGTACATTTAACTGAACGCGGAACGAGGTAGAATCATATGCGGATAGTACAGAATTAAACGCTGTCCCCTCATGGGCCACCAAAATGTTGTGAAATCCTCGATACGAGATTTCAATGTCGAGCAGAAATGCTCTGGGGAATCTTTGCGTTTAATAATGTACTACACGATATAGACAATTCGAGATTTATTCATTTGGACTTCAATCAACTTAAACTTTAATCGTAATCGCGTATAGAGTACAATTTAATGGGTAATACGGGTTTAAGCGCGGCCGGCTGCAACTGCTAATTGTCGTTGTGATTTCGTCGACACGCAAACGAAGACTCTTCTAGGTGATCGGAGACGAGGTTACGCCGCCCTAGCATGAAACGACGCCGTTCTCCGAGTGGGCAATCGCAGTTAGAGCGCTCTCACTCTCTTTGTAGTTTAACCCTTAGAAAACCGTCCACGTATTTTGTCCAGAAATCTCATCCCGCATCTCAAAACTCCGTGAACTTTTCAAATTTGCTAAAGCGACATACATTTGGGATTATGCTACTCAGCTTTGATGGCGGTTTCGGCGTATCTATCCATTCGTGTACGTGTATCCGTTCCAGATTACTCGAGTTGAGCTGTGTAGTTGGCCAGTATTCTTCCTCGTCAAATAGGAACGGCGGACCGGAGAACCATCTTGCTTCTGGTTGGAAACTCGATTCTTTGGTCCACTTCGTTCCATCGTCTGCTACGTTCAGAGCGGATGGAACCCATTTCCATTCTGGTATGCCCGAGGTTTCCAAGATCTCTCCAATTCGGAGCGCAACGAACTGGTGGTACTTTAGAGCGTCTGAACATATCAATACAACACGTTCTTGGAGTCGATCCAAAAACACGTCGCTTGACCTCGACGGAGAGCTCCTGTGTTATGAGTTTAGCCAGTCGTAGGCCGAGGATCGCTGCCATAAGCTCCATCCTGGGGATCGAAATTGGTTTCAATGGTGCCACTCTTGTCTTGGATGCGAGTAGTGTGCACCGGACTTCTCCTCTTTGTTCGATCCTTATGTTGGCGACAGCTGCAAAGGCGTTTATGCTCGCGTCTGTAAAGATGTGTAATTGGATATTGGATGTTTCTTTCGTTAGACCGAGATATCGTGGAACCCTTAATTCTTCGATGTTTTGAAGTTGCCGTGCCCATATCGTCCAACGTTGACGTTCGTTTTCTCCGACCTGTTCATCCCAGCCTACGGCCGACCTCCATACGTCATGCAGTATTATCTTTGCCTGTATAATATGGTCGCTGACTATACGAAGAATTGACCGCTTCGTCACAGTTTTCGATTCGTCGTATATGTCATCCCGACTTATTGACGAAGGTGAAGTAATCATTCTTGGATGCCACCACATACCAAGCACTCGTTCTCGTCTTGTCGAGTCCGTCATCTCGATGGGGCGTTCTTGATGATCTCCATCTCCTGAGAGCGCTCTCATCACGGTGCTCGAGTTAGATATCCAACCTCTCATCTCGAAGCCTTCTTCTTTGTGTATGTTCCTCACTGCCAGCGCTAGGCGGACCATTTTGTCTTCTGAGTCACAGCTTTGGAGCCAGTCATCTACAAAGGTGTTGCGAAGTATGGCCTCTACTTCCTCTCTTTGTTCCTTAATGAACCTTTCTGCGTTCCTATCTCTCACGTAGGTCGCTGCTGCTGGGGAACAAGAAGCACCAAAGGTCATTCCGCTCATTGCGTACCTATCCGGTTCTCGACTGGTGTCACCATATCTCCAGAGAAACTGCTGTGAGCTTTGATCCTCTGATCGTATCCTGACATGGTGAAACATTTCTATAATATCTCCGCAGATGCCAATAGACTTCTCTCGAAAGCGCGATATTACTCCTACCAGCGATGGCAATTGGTCGGGGCCTTTTAGTAGCATTGAATTAAGAGCGATGCCTTCCACTTTGGCTGCTGCGTCCCATACGAGTCTTAATTTGCCCTTGTTCGGGTTCTTAGTCACGAATACGGGCAGATATCAGGAGCTTTGCCTTCGACCATTTCATCTTTTTGAGTTTTCGGACGTAGCCGATGTCTTCGTACTTCTTAATCTGTTCATTTACAAACTCTCGTAGCACCTTATCGCGTGACATACGAGATTCTAGGCACCAGAAGTCGTCGACCATTGCCATCTCTCTAGAAGAAGGAAGTTCAACGTTGTCGTACCGCCAGAAGTCCTGTCTCCCATCTCTTCATTCCGCTGCTAAACCTCATGGAATTGTCAGTATTGTTTTGCTCTTTCATCCTCTTTGGACCTGAGTGTGCTCTTAGCAATATTTATGCCAACCGCGTCTAATGAAACTCTCTTTTACAAGAGTGTCCAGCTGTGGGTGTTTATTACATTCACGTAGCATTACCCGCGGACTCGCCGGCCCGCCGCCCTTTCTGCGGCCATAAACAGACCCACCCAACCTGGACTTGGCGGCGATAAATTCGGAATCCTCGCGTTCTTTGACACTCAGTGGCACTCCAAGTTTCACGTTGTCAATCCGATGATCAATGACGCTCTCACGTCCTTGTAGCTGAGTATCGGGAGCTTTTCCAGGTGCGAATGGGATCTTAGGATAGAGTCGTCCAGCGTCTGCTTCGGCAGATCCAGGTTTTACTGTTCTCACGTTTTGAAGCGTGAATCTGCGAACCACATTGTCCTTGGGAGATCGCTAGGCTTATCCATTTGGATTGAGATTGTCTCTGCTTGGTCGGCCAAGTTTAAACTTCGAGCAATCTACAGAACGCTGCGGACGAGAGCGATCAAGAAAATCTCATGAGGGCTGCAAAGTGCCTGAAACGTGCCGCTTTGGAAGCAGTACGAGGAAAATTAATGATGCCCGCAATAGTTCGACTAGCCATCTATATATCACACCCTACAAACGAAGCTAAGAATGGAGCCGTCCGTGAGCGCCTGGCGCTGTCGGTGCAAAACTATCGCGCTACTGTCGACGCGATAGGACTGTCCGCCTATCTGAACGACCCAATGTTACTTCGCGACCTTGTGGAGAAACTCCCATTCGACTTATAAATGGATTGTGTGTAGAAGCTGCACAACCAAAAGCTATAGCCACTCAATACCTAAAGAAGACAAAATATCATCAATGCCAATCTGGATGGCAATAATTCTGCTTACCTTTATTTACAGGCAAATATCACAGCTACTGACGGCCTCTTGGTGCATCAAGGCAAATCTGGCGCCCAGCAGTCCATCCGTTGGCCTGCTATCCTGCTGTAATTCCTATGGCTGCCTGCGGCGAGCGGCCTCCACGCCATCTTCTATAAAGGGCCTCGCCACTGCCGGGATTGACCTGCGTATCCGGAATGACTTTTTGGCAACTTCTCGAATCCACTCCGCAGCCTGCAGCAGCCTATCGCTTACTCCAAAACCTGAAGAAGACGAAAAATCATCAATGCCAATCTGGATGGCAATAACTCTGCTTACTTCTATCTACAGGCAAACAGCACAGATACTGACGGCCTTCTGGTGAATCCACGGCGAAAGCGGAGGCGAGTAGTCCATCCGGTGGCCAGCTATCCTGTTGCGAATCCTCTGGCTGGGCGCAGCGAGCCGGCTGCAATGCTCCCTTCTGCACGGGCCTCGTCCATTGCCGATGCACATTTCCGCCCCTGGAATCGCCTTTTGGCTGTCTCGCCAAATCCGCACCGCAGTATATCCAGCATCTAACGAAGGCCTGTCAACAGTTACAACAGCAACTGGTGAATCTTCTTCTCATTGGCCTAATGCTGGATCCATGGCAGTTGCAGCAGCCTAATGACGTCACGTGGCATTTACTCAGACCGCTCCCAGGTCACCTTCTGAAATTTCACCGCCGTCCAGTGCGCCAATGGTGGAAAGGCGCACACCGAAAGACACGCCCTCTGGAAGCATATAGGCGAAGCAATTTGTAACAATCGAATACTTACTCACTTACGGTGCGGCTTTATACTTCCCCTGAGACTGCAGCAGCCTGATGAAAACACCGGGTCCTTTATTTTGACACCTGCTCAAGCCAACTTCTACAGACTCAATTCCATCCAGTGAGCTGATGATAGAGGTTCATACCTATATATACGTCCGCTGTAATTAAATGGGCAAAGAAATTATAATTAATACAGCTTCTATTTGTTAAATTTATAATTTTATTACTTACAATGCAATTTCAAATGTAAACAAGCGCACGGCGTTGCCAGAAAATGTTGATTTCTTGTAATGTAAAAGTGCCTTATCCATTTCTCTGTAACATTATGTAAAATTTCCCAACCATGTTAAGTAGTGGTTCCGCTGTTAAAAGAACAGCTTTTAAAAATATTTGTAAAGGCGTTTAAATGTAAAATTGCGAAAACAAATAAACTTAGCTGAGGGTCACTTGCTGTGGCCAATCAGTCCTATTGTCCTATCGACACACAACCCAAACGACACACAACCCAAAAAAAATCTAAAAAATCTAAAAAAAAAAAAAAAACTCTATACATATACATTTGTATGCGCTGAATAGCTTAATGCTTACAAGACTTTTCGCGCCAAATTACACACCAATACACCGTCTATGTAAACGTATACGCGTCAATATAAATCCGTGTGCGCTGAATAGCTCTAATACTTATAAGATTACTCGCGCAAAATTACACACCAATACCAATGAAACCCCGCACTAAAACAAATACTATCAACATGGCATCAAACCGGGAGAAGAGAATCACTCAATCTCAGATGATTTATTTCCTCAATCCACAAGAAATTTGTAGAAATGGATGGAACTTTAAAGGGAGGCGTCGGGGTCGGCCTGTTGCAGAGTAGATGGTTCGGGGGCTCGGCGAGGACTGCTTCGTGGCACGAAGGTAGGGGCAGAGTGGGACGATGTTGGTGCTTGGGCTATTTGAAATGAACTTACGCAGTTGATGTTACTTGGGTATTTAGTCTGATATCTTCCTTTATTATTCGTATTACTTTACACTTAAAACACTGATTCTTAGATTCGTATCGCGCCTGTACTTTGAGTCAGGTTTGCACGCAAGTTTAAGTTATATAATGTATTGGCTACGGGCTGGTTAAATCTTGTTGGCAATGCAGCCTCAGCAGGAAAGGGAATCGGGGTTAGTGCACTATACTGCGCTCTGGGCTCAGCTCGCCGGATGGGGTCGGCGTCTTTCCTATCCCTATACTTCCTTGTTATCGCCATTTTATAAAATTTAAGTGCACTTACACAGAATCTACTTTAATCAAAACAAAAAAAACACAAAGGTAATCAATCCCCGGTCGGCATATGACACTCGATGTATCATTGGCATTATGTACTTAGACAGAATCGTGGTTATTTATTCAAAATTCATGTTAATTCAAAATGGTTCTATTAATCAAGATTTAAGAGATTCATATATAACAAAAGGTTCATTAACTTAAGAATATAAAATACAATTCATAGCAAAAACTGAGCCTTACTCAATGAAGGTCAATTTCCATTCAATACGAAACTAATGATCATTACCAAATTCAAACACTTTCCCTTGACGAGCCTGTTGGGCCCAATGAACTGCTTCGGTAGCTGTGGAACAAGATTAATTATATAAAAATAGTAAAGAATTAAAGAATGATATTTTGGCCGACATTGCCAGAGTTAATCAAGGCTTAACATTGAGTTGATTAGAAATGAACTTAAGACATAATATGCTAAAGAAATTAATTCTATAAGAACGATATTCCTTAATATAAATGTATATGTTTAAATGATTTTACATTTAAAGTCAAATTTAATTGAAGTGCAAAACACAAGAATGCAAGCAAAGAAAAGAACAAGACAAAGCAAAGAGAATGTCGATGATCAAATTAATGCACGTTTATAGGTGTGTGCATACGCACGCCTATGTTCGAATTCTCTCTTCGAACGAAAGCTCGCTCTTGGCGTGTGAGTTATCACGCTCTCCTTTCATTACGTTGCACGCTACCATACCCCGCTATTTCGCGGGTATGTTCGTATCACGAATCGATGATCACATGCTGTCCACGACACAGGTCACCCTAGATTCCGATTCCTGATCTTGGATTCACATCTTCTGCACAATTTTAGCTGACATAAATTTCCACTCCCTTAATTCCTAGGCAATGATTCCGCAGCAAAGATGTTGAGTTGCATCTCGTAAGATGCAGATCGTCCGTGTACAACGGAACGCTGGTAATCTGAAGCGGCCAAAAAATAAGACACTGGAGGTTGCGTGGGGGTTCCTTCTGGAGCGCCAAAGCACGGCATTTCTCCAGTGACCAAATATACGTAATAGATTTTGGAATTCGTGAATAAACCAAACCTACTTATATCTATACTCACCTTTAATCTCTTACAAAAAACAACAAAATGTAATCACCCCCACAATATAGCTTGAGATGGCAGTTAGTCGATTCTCCGCTGACTTGCAGTATTTAATTTAGTGATCATAGGTGTAGGAGATCTAGTTCCTCTATACCCACACCTACCTTCGGCAAGGCGTGGAACGATGTTGGCATGGCCCCTAACGTAACTACCGGGTTATTTATTCAAAATTCATGTTAATTCAAAATGGTTCTATTAATCAAGATTCAGATTCATCATATATAACAAAAGGTTCATTAACCTAAGAATATAAATACAATTCATAGAAAAACTGAGCCTTTTACTCACGAGGTCAACGTTTCAATTCAATGTGGAAATGATCTCGACCAAAACTATCAGCCCACTGGGTGTCTTGACGAATTGGGCCCAATGAACTCTTCGGTAGCTGAAAACAGGATCTGTGGGATAAAAATAGCGGGTTTGAAGAATAATACCCGACATTGCCCAGTTAATCAAGGCTTAAAAATTGAGTTGATTAGAAAGAAATATAATATGAAAAACGAGGGGAATTCTAAACGATATTCCTGACTAAATGTACATTTATAATGATTTTACATTTAAAGTCAAAATTTGAAAATTTTTAAACACAAGAATGCAAACACCAGCCAGAACAAAACAAAGCAAAGCAATTCTGATCAAATGGATGCCGTTAGTTTTGCCTGCAACTTAAATAACTGCGATAGCGGATTCCTTTTCGCCTGAATCCACTAACGCTAGCAACCACAGATATTGGCCAGTGTGGGGGTTGTGGTTTCCGGACAAAGGGTTTGTGCGATCTTAAAAGCTCGACAGTGCAGATTTCCGTGATGCGTTGCCGTGGCTTGAACTTTTGCGAAATTTCGTCATCCGACAGGTCAGTTTCTATAAACATCCCGATTGACCATCCGGAAAATTGGATTTCGTCAAAAAAGTTTGAGGCTGTAAAGAGGAGCCAAATGCTGAATCTGGGGTCCGGGCGTGAGATTGTTTATGTAGCCCTGTGGACCAGTCGCTCGGGTTTTATACTTAAGCGAAACCGTCAAGGTCCGATATTGGGCGGGAGTGTGGGGGCTGTGTTGCCACCTTAAAAGGAATTGGGAAGTGCTAAAGACGAATGGTGTGGTGGGGCCACACTGCGTGCAGTTGTTTATACTTGTGTGAAAAACAGTTAGGCGGACGGCTCAACGGTTGAAATTGTGCGGCTGCATGATGGCAAAATAATGTTTTCGTCGCAAATCCAAAGATTGGACAAAACAAAAGGAGTGCCGAACCATTGTGACGTTCGCTCCAGTGAGGGCTTAAGTGTGTTCGGCAACCTTTAAAATGGCGTGGAAACTGTTGCCCTTTGTATGTTACGTTGCTGATGGCTTCTTCGAAATGCCTTTGGTTGACGGGCTGCGGCACAGGTATTCGCGTTGTGTAGTAAGTACAATTTTTTTCGAACACATCGATGCTGACGAGGACGGTCGTTAGAAATGATTCCAGCTGACAAAATGTGGCGGAGTTCGGCAGACGCTACCGGATGGAGCTCCCAAGCTTATAGTGTCGTAATTGACTCGTCTGGAAGTGAGATGATGAGCCAAGGTTCTGAACATTAGATTCTGGAAATATTAGGGGACAAACCGTCGCAACATTAAGCATATGTTTTATATCAGCAGACTGCTCCTTTGTCAACTGTGGCAAGTCAGCACAAACCGTTCATATGGTGCATAAGCTGCAGCCGTTTGTTGTTGTATATGAGGACGAGACTCCAAGCTGTTGCATAGTTATTTCCCGTTTTTGCCATTGCCTGAAAATCCTATGTCGCGATCGAGGGGAAGAGCTTTTCAAAAATGAAACCTTTGGAGTGACAGTTTCTGGTTGTTATGGATGAGTTGAACAAATGCATGGTGAATTGCCGGCCAATCCACATTTGTTTGTCTGTAAATGTATTTTGAGGTCACTTTTTAAATTATTGATGATACAGATGGATTTGCTGGCTCTGGATTCTGCTGTACCGGTGGTGCTCTTGGAATTAACATTTTCGTGAATCGGGCCTCTGATATGATGCTGAATGCCGTTGGCAAGTCTTCATCAAAGCGAAAGGCCACTTCGCTGGACAAATAACTATGCGTGACGAACATCGAAGTATTTTAACCGTTGATGATTTTTGCTCAAATTCACCCGAGAACCGTTGCAACATATTTGTAAGCGCGTTTGAAAATAAGCTTTTGTTTCATTTTCTTTAAAATCCTTGATTAAAAGTACAGGGCCCGAAAAATATTAACCCTCGCAATGAAATTTGTCGAATAACACTTTTTTTGTCGATCTCCACCTGAGTAAAATCAGGGCTTCGAGGTCGTGGGACTCGGGCTGTTGACATGTTGCTGTTATTATGTGTTCCAGAAATCTCATCCCGCATCTCAAAACTCCCGTGAACTTTTCAAATTTGCTAAAGCGACATACATTTGGGATTATGCTACTCAGCTTTGATGGCGGTTTCGGCGTATCTATCCATTCGTGTACGTGTATCCGTTCCAGATTACTCGAGTTGAGCTGTGTAGTTGGCCAGTATTCTTCCTCGTCAAATAGGAACGGCGGACCGGAGAACCATCTTGCTTCTGGTTGGAAACTCGATTCTTTGGTCCACTTCGTTCCATCGTCTGCTACGTTCAGAGCGGATGGAACCCATTTCCATTCTGGTATGCCCGTGGTTTCCAAGATCTCTCCAATTCGGAGCGCAACGAACTGGTGGTACTTTAGAGCGTCTGAACGGACGTCCGTTTGCGTCCCATACGAGTCTTAATTTGCCCTTGTTCGGGTTCTTAGTCACGAATACGGGCAGATACCAGGAGCTTTTGCCTTCGACCATTTCATCTTTTTTGAGTTTTCGGACGTAGCCGATGTCTTCGTACTTCTTAATCTGTTCATTTACAAACTCTCGTAGCACCTTATCGCGTGACATACGAGATTCTAGGCACCGAAGTCGTCGACCATTGCCATCTCTCTAGAAGAAGGAAGTTCTACGTTGTCGTACCGCCAGAGAAGTCCTGTCTCCCATCTCTTCATTCCGCTGCTAAACCTCATGGAATTGTCCAGTATTGTTTTGCTCTTTCATCCTCTTTGGACCTGAGTGTGCTCTTCGCAATATTTATGCCAACAGCGTCTAATGAGAAACTCTCTTTTACAAGAGTGTCCAGCTGTGGGTGTTTATTACATTCACACGTAGCATTACCCGCGGACTCGCCGGCCCGCCGCCCTTTCTGCGGCCATAAACAGACCACCCCAACCTGGACTTGGCGGCGATAAATTCGGAATCCTCGCGTTCTTTGACACTCAGTGGCACTCCAAGTTTCACGTTGTCCAATCCGATGATCAATGACGCTCTCACGTCCTTGTAGCTGAGTATCGGGAGCTTTTCCAGGTGCGAATGGGATCTTAGGATAGAGTCGTCCAGCGTCTGCTTCGGCAGATCCAGGTTTTTACTGTTCTCACGTTTTGAAGCGTGAATCTGCGAGCCACATTGTCCTTTGAGAGATCGCTAGGCTTATCCATTTGGATTGAGATTGTCTCTGCTTGGTCGGCCAAGTTTAAACTTCGAGCAATCTACAGAACGCTGCGGACGAGAGCGATCAAGAAAATCTCATGAGGCTGCAAAAGTGCCTGAAAGGTGCCGCTTTGGAAGCAGTACGAGGAAAATTAATGATGCCCGCAATAGTTCGACTAGCCATCTATATATCACAACCTACAAACGAAGCTGTGTCACTTGCTGGGGCAAAAGAAAAGAACAAGACAAGCAAAGAGAATGTCGACGATCAAATTAATGCACGTTTATATGTGTGTGCATACGCACGCATATGCTCGAATTCTCTTCGAACGAAAGCTCGCTCTTGGCGTGTGAGTTATCACGCTCTCCCTTTCATTACGCTGCACCGCTGCCATACCCTGCTATTTCACGGGTATGTTCGTACTCATGAATCGATGATCACATGTTGTCCACGACACAGGTCACCCTAGATTCCGATTCTGATCTTGGATTCACATCTTCTGCACAATTTTAGCTGACATAAATTTCCACTTTAATTCCTAGGCGTTGTCGATTCCGCAGCAAAGATGTTGAGTGGCATCTCGCATAATACGATTAGAGGGCATTCAAAAGTCGATGCAAATCGTCCGTACAACGAAACGCTGGTAATTCGAAGCGGCCAAAAATAAGACACTGGAGGTTGCGTGGGGGTTTAGGCGTGAGAGCGCCAAAGCACGGCAGACCTCCAGTGACCAAGAGATTCTGTAATAGATTCGGAATTCAGTGAATGTACCAAACCTACTTTCCTCTATAATCACCTCCTTTTTCTCTACGTAGCACTTTGCACTTTCACCCCACAATATAGCTTGATATTGCTGTTAGTCGATTCTCCGCCGACTTGCAGTTATGTAATTTGGTATGTATTAGGTAATACAGGGACACGTGAACTTTCACTAGAATTGGGCACTAATGGCACAGGCACAACCGAAGTGTTTTGGGAGAAAAATGGAATTGATCCGCGTGTTCACCGTCGCTGTCGGCTTAAGCGGCATAGACGAGCTTTAACGGGACCCTTCCATGGAATTCGGTCTCGAGAGACGAAAAGAACATTCGAGCCCATATTCGAAGTAGCTGTTTTAAAGCCTTGGTGTTCGAACGAATCAAGTTGGCGCGTGATTTGAATCTGCTTTGTATCTGAGAAATTCTTAGGGAATTTAATCTGGGTTTGCTTCACTGGCCACTACACTCTCCACCACCAGATTATGTCCCGGGTGATCGTGAGGGATCGTAATCGAAAAGAAAAGAAGGACAGTGAATTAGCGGGTTTGAATATCCTTTACGTGGTATACTCCCATTTTCTTTCCTTTCTCGGATAACACAGCCCCACAAAAAAAAAACGAGGGGGAACGTTGTGAGTTGCTGCTCCGACCGCAACTCTACATTTATACCCGATACATAGTCAGTATGGCTACATTAAACGACAAAGAGTGCGTGCGAAGAGACAGAAAATCAGTCAGAACGATGTCGACGGGCGCTGCGTAGCCACTGCAAATTGATTTGTTACTTTTGGCTATAATAATAATCCGATCTTACTCGGATTCGGCAAGGTTCGGCAATCTGGTAGATATGGCCATTCTCTATGATTGTGCGTTTTTAATTTTCTCCTATCTCCTATCTTCAAAATTGTGGTTGCCACAGATTTTCGTTGTTTATGGCTGCGGAAGGGGGTGGGGCGAAATTTTGAAACACACTTGTAGCAGTGAGCTATCAACAGTGAGTTCTGCAGTGAAAAATTAAAAATAGTTTTGTAGCAGTGAGAGCTCTACAGTCAGGTCTAATAGTCTCTGAGATCTGTGGATGCTCCAGATTTTCGTCCTTTGCGGGGCCGGAAGGGGTGTGGCGAAATTTTTGAAACAAACTCGTCAAGGTCCGATATTTCAGGAGTGTGGATACCAAATTTGGTTGCTCTAGCTCTTATAGTCTCTGAGATCTAGGCGCTAATGTTTTGCGCTATGCAAAAGCCGGCTATGCTACGTGTGTGTGTTAGAGAGAGACAGGGCGAGAAAAAATGAAATTGTTTTCTGCATTCTGGCTATAATAATGCTACGATCCAATTCAGATTCTGCAGTCTAGAAGATAAACTCATTCTCTACGATTCTGCGTTTTGGTTTTCTCGTATCTTTAAAATTGTGGATGCCACAGATTTTCGTCCTTTGTGGGGGCGGAAGTGGGCGGGGCGAAGTTTTGAAATACACTTGTAACAGTGACATATTACAGAAGTCTGGATACAAAATGTCGTTGCTCTAGCTCTTATAGTCTTTGAGCACTAGGCGCTAATAGGGACGGACAGACGGACAGACGGACAGACGGACGGACGGACGGACGGACGGACGGACGGACGGACGGACGGACAGACTGGACAGACATAAATCGACGACTCGGCTATTGATGCTGATCAAGAATATATATACTTTATGGGGTCGGAAACGCTTTCTTCTGGACGTTACACACATCCACTTTTACCACAAATCTAATATACCCCAATACTCATTTTGAGTATCGGGTATAAAAACGGACGGCGCGGCTGACCAGAGTATCATATCCCTATGTATTTTGGGGCCCTGAACACGAATCAAGGTCAGATTTGCTCTATCACGTCAGGTTTTTTCTAACCTCAAAAACCAATATGATCGAAACATGGTGGAAATTCATTTAAAAATTCATCGGATTTGCTTGAAATTCGTCACTCGATGGCTTTTGGGGTCGCTGATTACGAATTTGATGTCAGTTTTCTTGTTTCGAGATGTATTGAGTTCTTTTCTCTTCAAAAGATCTATTTAAAGGGGAAGATGTAGATGTAGAAGTAGATGTAGCAAGGCCGGGGAGTTATTCGTTTTAAGTGAATCGGGCCTTACTGGATCCGCCATTTGGAATTTTTAAAACTGACTTCAAATTCGTAATTATTGACCCCGAAAGCCCCCGAGTGACGAGTTTCAAGCAAATCCGATGAATTTTTCAAATGAATTTCCACCATGTTTCGATCATATTGGTTTTTTGAGGTTAGAAAAAAGACCTGACGTGATGGAGCAAATCTGACCTTGGATTCGTGTTCAGGGCCCGAAAATACATAGGGATATGATACTCTGGTCAGCCGCGCACGACACTTTTTTGTGGGGCTGTGTAATTCGTAATAAACAGGACTTAGCTTTTTCGTTACTGTTGCTGTCACAAACAACTGCGCTTATTTATGGCTGAATTGTTTAGACGCGTTGCTTTGGGAGAAATTGCGAACGTAAACCTGATCTCCGACGTTGAATTGTATGTTTCTACTCCTCAAATTGTATACCCTCGCGTTGGTTGCATGAGCCTTTGCATTGTTGACCTTTGCTGCATACCTTGCCAACTGCAGAGCATCGGGGTAATTAACTCTAGAATCATCTGATAGCAAGTTTAGTTTCCTGAGCAATTCGTAATCCTTACCATTCAAAATCATGTTTTGCCCAAACGTAAGGAAGTAAGGAGAATATCCGGTGGTTGTATGTAGACTGGATCGAATAGCACCGTTAATCTCATTCAGTCGTTGATCCCAGGTAGTGTGATCTTTCCCCACGTACGCACGGATCGCCGCCAAAACCGATCGGTTTAAGCGCTCGCTTGCATTCGCTTGAGGCGAATAAAAGCGGTACAAATATGTTTAATTGAAAATCGAGTTAGAAAAGCCTCAAAGAATCCTGATCGAAATTGAGAACCATTGTCCGTTAAGATGGATTCCGGCACTCCAAACGTAAAGAAAATGGAATTTTCTAAGTACTCGCAAATCTTTTCGGAAGTGAATCGTTTCAATGGACAGAGGAAATGGAATTTTGTACAATGATCCACGATTATTAATAATCCAATATTCCCTACCTTTGAACGAGGATATGGACCTAACAGATCCATGTAGAGTCGTTGAAACGGTCTCTCTGATTGCATTGGCTTTCCCAATGGTGGTCGTAATACTATATTGGGACTTTTGGTTTGTTTACAAATGACACAATTATTCACATACTCTCGGATTTGAATCAACATCTTGGGCCAGAACAGGTATCTCTTAAGTTTTTCCACGACTGGTGGTCAGATTCAGAATCTCCAATCGAAGCTTCGGTGCGTTTGTATACATAGCCATCTGTTATTTTTAAATCTGGAAGTTTCTCTTGGTTCTGCTGAATGCGTTCAATTAAATCAAGATATTCCAACGAAGTGAAATGCTCGGACTCTAAATCGATGATCGGCCCTAGATCTGTAAACTCATCTACTGACGATTCATTTTGCCTTGACAGAGTGTCAGCAATAACATTTTGTGAACCCTTCCGGTGTTCAATGCGAAAATCAAAACCCTGTAACTGTATAGCCCATCGCGCGAGCCTTCCTGACAAATCCTTTTGTCGTATCAACCACTGCAATGCTGCATGGTCGGTTATTACTAAGAATTCCTGGCCTTCTATGTAAGCTCGAAATTTCTTAATTCCCTTAATAACTGCTAGACATTCAAGTTCCGTAACGGAATAATTCCGTTGAGCTTTGGATAACTTAACCGACATGTATCCGATTGGCATTTCGAAGCCTTCTTCATTCTCTTGAGCTAGGACGCACCCGAGACCAAAAGAACTAGCATCACACAATAAGATGAATTTTTAGAAAAATCAGGAGTTCTGAGGATTGGAGCTGATGTTAATCTTCGTTTCAATTCTTCAAAAGCATTGGTTGCGGTTTCATCCCATATTAAGGAAGTATTCTGTTTCTTAAGCATCTCGGTCAATGGATAGCTCACGGAGGCATAATTCTCGACGAAACGTCGATACCATCCGGATAAACCGAGAAACCGCCGTAACTGCTTCACCGTTGTTGGAATTGGGAAGTCGTTGATTGCCTGAATCTTAAATGGATCGGTCTTGATCTGACCATCCGAAATTATGAAACCGAGATATTTAATCTCTCTCATGCAGAACTTAGATTTTCGAACGTTGATAGTGATATTCGCTTTTCTTAAGCATAGTGCGATTTCTTGCAAAAGAATCAAGTGCGAATCAAAGTCATCCGATAGAACAAGCAAGTCATCGAGAGTATGACATGGTAAATTAAGCGGCATAAGGTCTGAGGTGCATTTGTCAGACCAAATGGCATGACCTTATATTGGTACAGTGGACGATTGGGAACTGTAAACGCCGTATACGGTCGTGATGGCTCGTCCAATGGTATTTGCCAGAAAGCATGTTTCATATCAAGACCGGTTATATATCGCGCTGGAGGTAAGCGGCTTAAGATCCCGTCAATATGTGGTAAGGGGTAAGCATCCTTCCTCGTGTATTTATTGATCTCGCGAGAGTCTAAACACAACCGAACCTTATCACCTTTTTGAACAAGAACACAATTACTACTCCAAGGACTGCAAGAATGTTCTATGATATCGAGAGCTAACATATTATCTACCTCAGCAAACATAAGTTTTCGCGCGCAGGGGAGATTGGCCAGTGTCTTTGTTTAATCGCCTTAGCATAACCTTCGTCGATCGAGTGCGAAATAATGCTGGTTCTGCCCAATCCGTCTCGTTCGTACGAAGGAAAAATTTCGACGACACCTTGCAGTCTCTCCTGCTCTTTACTAGAAAGTTTGTGTAACTTGGGTGAGCTTTCCTCATCCTCCGTGGGACCTATATCTAACTCAGAGACACTTTCGCTCATGAGTCCATCAGCAAGTTTAAATTTCCTAAAAAGTCAATTCCTAAGTAAACCTCTTGGGTTAAGTTTGGTATGATGAAAAAATATATACTTTCCGTGAGACGACGATATGTAATAGTCGCTGTGAAAATGCCCTCAACCGAGCATTTGGTTCCGCTGGCTGTTTTACCCTTCCCGAACACTTACGTGATTTCGGATGGTTAAAGAGAGCACGGGCGGCATTGTTGCCAACGCAACTAACCGACGCTCCAGAATCTAACAAGGCGTTGTAAACCTTGTCTTCAATCGTGATGGGTGTGTACAGACGATTATCTCCCGCACTGAATATGGAAGCAATTAAGCATTGTCGAGTGCTAACAACTGTTTTCCAAAATTTGCGTAATCGAAGGGTAGATCTTTTAGATTTTGTCGTAGTTGATATGGTACAAAGATCGCCAAATATCCAATTTCTTGCTTTCTTGTAATTTGACAGTCTTACATGTAAGGGTAAATATCTAGTTGGTCGTTTATCCGATAAAAATCCTGAGTCCATAGCGGTTTTAGCTAAACCCTCATCTATAGTCTGACTGATGCTTTCGCTATGTTTTGGTACGGATGTGCCTACAGGGGTTCGTTGACACATCCCGCAGCCGGTTTTCCGAAGGATGGCACTTAGAGCAACGTGGCTTGTAAACATTCTTGGTTCCACAACCGTAACAAAATATGCTTCTAGGTTCCACACAATCATCCCATCTATGCCCTATCTTATCACAATTCCAGCAGGACATCTTATTACGCATGATCGCTGATATTATTGGATCAGACTCCTCAAAATGTTCCTTCTCCGGAGAGATCTCGAAGATGTTGCGCCGGTTTTCAAAAGGCGTTTTGTAAGAAGGGTTTCGAAGTTCCGAATAAAATTGTTCGTGCTTTTTAACTTCTAAAAGTAATTTCTTTATCGAAGTGATATTCAAATGTAGTAACTCGTGATGAAGTGTACTTTTCGAATTGTCAATCAACAGCTTAACAAGGTCGCATTCTGGTAGGCTACGCTCGAGTCTATTCACCAACTCTTCTATACTATTCTGATAGGAATCAAAAGGTTCATTTTCCCCTTGCTTTCGTTTCGCGATTCTACGCCATATGTCGACATCAGTGGCAGCATCGTCATATTTATCCCTAAATGCCAGACAAAAAGTCTCCCACGCGAACTCTTCATGTTTACGATGGAACTGCCAGAACCAATCGCCTGCTTTTGCGGATAACAATAAGTGCAAATGATCGCAAACTAGCTGGAAATTGTTTCCCAGGGTCTGTGCCGTCAAGGAACGTACCCGGTAAATAAATTCGGTGGCCGATAGACCGTCCTTACTACCGTCAAACTTTACCTTCCAGTTCTGAATAACATGTCCTACCTTTTCTGGTGAAATTGAAACTGAAGAACGATTGCTAGTATTCCTTAAGTCTGCCTCTTGGCTTGCTCTACTCCTAACGTCTGCTGGTACATGCTGATAATTCGAAGCCTGCTCCGCAAGTCCCGATCTCAATTGAAACGAACTCATCTGATGGCTCAATGCTGTCTCTATATGGGCTCTCCAACTCAGCATGGATTTATAAGGCGGCGATCAACCACCACGAACTTGTTAGAGTTTACCTCTTTCATTATTAAAGGCTTTCAAGGTAACTTACAGACGGATGTTATTTACACCGACTTCAGTAAAGCATTCGACTCTGTAAACCATTCCCTTCTAGCACATAAACTTGACCTTTTAGGGTTTCCGCCCAACCTCCTGAGATGGATTTCTAGCTATCTTTGTTCCAGGTCTCAAAGAGTCCTCTTCAAAAACTCCCTCTCTTCACCAGTAAAGGTTTCTTCGGGAGTACCACAGGGCAGCCATCTAGGCCCCTTACTCTTCACACTCTTTATTAATGACTTGCCTTCGGTATTAACATACTCTCGAGTACTTATGTATGCGGATGATGTTAAACTCTGTGTCCAGTATAAGGACATTTCATTTCATTCTCGCTTGCAATCCGATCTCAATAATTTTCAGTCATGGTGCTGTGCAAACTTGTTACACCTTAATGCCTCGAAATGCAAAGTAATGACATTTCATCGTTCTAGCCCCTTGTTGGCTACCTATACCCTATGTGGCGGTTCTCTTGAGAGAATTACCCTGGTGAATGATCTTGGTGTCTTATTAGACGCAAAGTTAAAGTTTTCCGAACACATTTCTACCATGGTAAATAAGGCCATGGGCGTGCTTGGGTTTATAAAGAGGTGGTCAAAAGAATTTGACGACCCCTATATAACAAAGACTCTCTATACTACGCTAATTCGTCCGATTTTAGAATACGGCTCCTGTGTATGGTGCCCTCAATACAAAGTACACCAGGACCGTATAGAATCAGTACAGAAAAACTTTTTGCTCTTTGCTCTGCGGGGCCTTAACTGGGATGCGGGTGTAAGACTCCCATCTTACTCTAGTAGACTACTATTAGTAAACCTCCCATCCTTAATTAACCGTAGGAAAATGCTTGGTGTGATATTTATGCACAACTTGATCGGGGGTGACATAGACAGCCCTGATCTGTTGAGCCGCATAAGCTTCACGATTCCCATTAGACTGACTAGAAATTTTATACCGTTGTTTCTTCCACTTTGTAGATCGAATTATTCCTTGCATGAACCGTTTAGGGTCTTATGCTCGGATTATAATTCGCTCTACCATATTATATCCACCACTAATTCTCTTCCCTTATTAAATTACTAATCCTTACACACCTTTAGTAATTAGTAATTGTAGTGGTATTTGTATTTTGATTGCATGCTTAGTTTCTTAGTAAGTTTAGTGCTAATTTTCCTCGAATGTTAGTCTAAAAGCTATCTTTCTTGCATGTTCGCGTTCGGTTCGGCTACGCGCCGCGCGTCATGCGGCAGCGCCCCTCGGTCGGTTGGGCGGGAGGAGGGCTGCGTTTTGCCTGGGATCCGCGCGTAACAGCCTTCTGCTGGTTTCACACGGGCCACTTGACGGTGCAGTAACTGCATCGCCTCTTGAAAGATGCAGTCATTGCATGTCAACGTCCAAATGGGCGGTAAGCTTCTCCAACAACGTCTTTTGTTGGGTGCCCATCATTGACCTTACCAAATTAACAATTTCACTTTTATCCATGGCGTTAGATGAATTCAGCGATTGGCTAGTTGGGTCTGTAGGGGTAGGATTTCCCTCCCTTTGCTTAGATCTCGTTACTATATTTGACTTGGGAATAGCGCCTCTGCCTCTACCTCGAAATCTACTTCCACTTGGCCCTGGCGCATCGAGGGGAATTCCTTCGAATCTCCTACCTCTGCAAGGTCCGCGTTATTTAATTCCGTCGCCAAATCAACATTTCCCCGAATTAACAATTCTGTAGTGCATAGTCCGCGACAGGTTGGACAACTCGGTGAATTCGGTGAAGCCAATCGGTCAAACAGGAATGGTGAAATTGATGTTGACACGGTGTCGTGGCAAACAATTGATCTTTCTCAAGTTTATCGTGGCAAATGCGACAATAGCCATGATGATTTGATGCAGTTTCAAAGCTATTATCCTTACTGGCCATATTTCCTCAATTTTTTTTTTTTTTTTTCACAATCAGCAAAATATTTTCTGTCTTTTCCACAAATGCCAATTCTACATCGATGTGTAACTCCTCTCTTCTGCCTCTATGATTATTGAATTAAATGGATATTAAAGGTTCCTATTAGACTATGTTTGATACTCGTCGGGAACTCAAAAAGTTTCTCTAAGACCCGCCATTCCAAGTACCGAACAAGTCATGTTCCTATAAAGTTGAAAGTGGTCGTGCGTCTGGTTGGGTCGATCAATCCAAAATCCTGAATGGCAATCGCAAATTCCACAGCTCAGATACACGGCACTAACATCTTTATTCTACTAAAATATTTTCTTCAGACATCTATACAGTTCACGCCGTCATTTCTTGGTAGACCAATCCCTACTCAGTCGAATTGAAATCTCCATTCCAAAAGCTGACTACACGTCTACACGATATACCGAATTTTCTAATTAACAGGCTAATGGATGTATTAACAGAGCTTAACCGTGAAGCACGAAGGTTACTCCAACCGTTCAGAATTATCCTCATCTGAAACTAATCGTATCTTTTCTACACTTTTCCGATTATAACACGTCGTTTCGTCTTCGCCCCACGTTGGGTGCCATTTTATAATGTCTTCGGCCCCACGTTGGGCGCCATTTTATAATGTATTGGCTACGGGCTGGTTAAATCTTGTTGGCAATGCAGCCTCAGCAGGAAAGGGAATCGGGGTTAGTGCACTATACTGCGCTCTGGACTCAGCTCGCCGGATGGGGTCGGGGTCTTTCCTATCCCTATACTTCCTTGTTATCGCCATATTATAAAAATTTAAGTGCACTTACACAGAATCTACTTTAATCAAAACAAAAAAAAAACACAAAGGTAATCAATCCCCGGTCGGCATAGATGGCAAGAAGGAATCCGGTAGTCATATTTATTTAATTTAGTGATCATAGGTGTAGTAGATCACTAGTTCCTCTATACCCTCCCTACCTTCGGCAATGCGTGGAACGATGTTGGCATGGCCCCTAACGTAACTACCGCTGCATTATTACACTCGATGTATCATTGGCATTATGTACTTAGACAGAATCGTGGTTATTTATTCAAAATTCATGTTAATTCAAAATGGTTCTATTAATCAAGATTTAAGAGATTCATATATAACAAAAGGTTCATTAACTTAAGAATATAAAATACAATTCATAGCAAAACTGAGCCTTTTACTCACGAAGGTCAACATTTCCATTCAATACGAAACTAATGATCATTACCAAATTCAAACACTTCCCTTGACGAGCTCGTTGGGCCCAATGAACTGCTTCGGTAGCTGTGGAACAAGATTAATTATATAAAAATAGTAAAGAATTAAAGAATGATATTTTGGCCGACATTGCCAGAGTTAATCAAGGCTTAACATTGAGTTGATTAGGAAATGAACTTAATATATAATATGCTAAAGAAATTAATTCTATAAGAACGATCTTCCTTAATATAAATGTATATGTTTATATGATTTTACATTTAAAGTCAAAATTAATTGAAGTGCAAACACAAGAATGCAAGCAAAAGAAAAGAACAAGACAAGCAAAGAGAATGTCGATGATCAAATTAATGCACGTTTATATGTGTGTGCATACGCACGCATATGCTCGAATTCTCTTCAACGAAAGCTCGCTCTTGGCGTGTGAGTTATCACGCTCTCCCTTTCATTACGCTGCACCGCTGCCATACCCTGCTATTTCGCGGGTATGTTCGTACTCACGAATCGATGATCACATGTTGTCCACGACACAGGTCACCCTAGATTCCGATTCCTGATCTTGGATTCACATCTTCTGCACAATTTTAGCTGACATAAATTTCCACTTTAATTCCTAGGCGTTGTCGATTCCGCAGCAAAGATGTTGAGTGGCATCTCGCATAATACGATTAGAGGGCATTCAAAAGTCGATGCAAATCGTCCGTACAACGAAACGCTGGTAATTCGAAGCGGCCAAAAATAAGACACTGGAGGTTGCGTGGGGGGGTTTAGGCGTGAGAGCGCCAAAGCACGGCAGACCTCCAGTGACCAAGAGATTCTGTAATAGATTCGGAATTCAGTGAATGTACCAAACCTACTTTCCTCTATAATCACCTTCTTTTCTCTACGTAACACTTTGCACTTTCACCCCACAATATAGCTTGATATTGCTGTTAGTCGATTCTCCGCCGACTTGCAGTTATGTAATTTGGTATGTATTAGGTAATACAGGGACACGTGAACTTTCACTAGAATTGGGCACTAATGGCACAGGCACAACCGAAGTGTTTTGGGAGAAAAATGGAATTGATCCGCGTGTTCACCGTCGCTGTCGGCTTAAGCGGCATAGACGAGCTTTAACGGGACCCTTCCATGGAATTCGGTCTCGAGAGACGAAAAGAACATTCGAGCCCATATTCGAAGTAGCTGTTTTAAAGCCTTGGTGTTCGAACAAATCAAGTTGGCGCGTGATTTGAATCTGCTTTGTATCTGAGAAATTCTTAGGGAATTTAATCTGGGTTTGCTTCACTAACCACTACAGTTATGATTCGACTTAACGTCTGCACTCGCGGCCAGGTTTCTACGTAAGCTCTGTTGTAGTTCGGTACCACGTCTGTACTCGGGGCCGGGTTTCTGCGTAAGCTCCCTTCTGGTTTTAGCCGGCGCTTATTTATACGTTTGTTACCGCCGTGTCAGCGGGCGTACCTCTGCGCAGGACTCGTGTTTCATTCTCTCCGTGATCGTGTGTCGCCTCGACCGTGGGATCCGTATTTTGGCGTCTCGGCGCCTTCGTCGTCTGCGCGTGTTGTGAGCTCTCACGGTGTCCAGTGCAGGCGCCGGACGGCTGCACTGAGTCGCCGCTAAGCCTGGAGGTGGTGGGGAAGACTCGCATAGCTCGAAATATCTGGTCGGTGTTTGTGGCGTCTTCACACGTTGGGCTTTCTGCGGCTTTCGTCGCGCCGGTGTCATCTTTCCGCGGCGGATGGACTCGGACGGCGAACCTGATAAGCCGCGTGACCGACCGTCTGCATCGGGGTAGGGGAGGTCCGCCTGACCTGGTGAGTTTGGTCAGCGTTTTTGTAGAGTCGGCGTGTGTCGAACCTGGCTGTATAAGTTATGGAAACCGTGTAAAAAAACCGTGTAAAAAGGCATTGATCGTATACGCAAAATTCCGAAAGAGAAACAAATATTTACATATTCTCGTGCTCTTTCTTGTTTTTCGTTTTGGTTTTCTAACTTTTTGAGCTGTGTGTGATTTTATATATTTGTGTTGTTATTTTGAACCGTGTTAAATGGGATAAAACCGTGTAAAAATGAAAAATTCTTGATTTTCAAACCGTGTTATTTCAAAATCGTGTAAAAAAGACCGTGTCAGAATTAGGTGTATTGGACATGCAATCATTTTGGAAAAAAGGGGTTAATTACAACGAACTACAACTACAACGATCGACGGGGATGGCCGAAGAAAGCTTCACCATTAAACAACGACGCAGTACTCTTCCTGCTACAACAACAACAACAGCTTTTGAACAGTTAACTGCAAACCAGAACCGACGAACATGTCTATGCGTGCTGCTGGAGAGGGGAAGGCGGCGAATTTAGAGGCGCGGCAAATTCAAATTCGGCAGTTGGTGCGGTTACACCAATATAAAGGGAAAGGACGAAAACTGGATCAAGCGGTTCGCTGGCACTACACAAAGTGGCCAGCTTTTCTGGATATATATGAAAGACCAATTCATAGCAAGCAGCATTGCCCCGAACAAACTGTGTTTCATCATTTGAAAACACTACTTATCGATGAGGCTACCAACGCCACGACATTTGGCGATTCTTGACACTGCTTACAACACTGCGTGGGAAGGTCTCAAGGAAAGCAATCAGCCTAGGCATATCGTAAGTGTTTTGGAACAAAAATGAGGTTGCCCACATATTCTTTTTTGATGCTGCGATTTTTCAGTACAAATAGTCATCGGTGCAAACAAAATAAAATACAGTCTGGATGCCATAAATCAGGCGGGACTCGACTGTTGGATTATATAACTGCTTCCTGATGTAGTCTTTTTGTATACATTAGGCGCGATTGGATTGAACGCTGTGGGATTAAGACTCACCCACCTCGACGATCCTTCTTCATTTCATGGATGATCGGCCGACTAATTATTTCTAAGCAAAATAAGCCTGCGTCTGCAGAAATAAAATAACGAAGGGGACAAATCAAAAGGTTCACATCCAATGGTGGCCAGTTGATTGAAGCAGCACCCCTTTGCCATTGACCGAACACATTCGCTAAGCTGTCAACAATTTCTGGATACGATCAGTAGTAGGCAGACGCGATCTTTTGTAAAGATAAAAATCTTTACTAGGGCTGCGCAAAGCCTGGTCATTTTCTAAACAAATGGTGAAATCAAAGTAACAAATGTAATAAGCGGCAAAGTTCAGAACCGCTCTATTTTTTCCAACGGCCAGATTGAAGATCGGGTATTATCGGGTCCTTTGCGCAAACGCTGGGATGATCGTCAGAGCAATTCAAACGCGCATTATACGAAGGCGGTGACGTGAGTCACATTCTTGATCATCGGGAACACCATCGATTGGCCGTAGAATGCCATGGGCAATGTTAAAATTTCAAATGGGGACTAAATAACATTTCGCCTATGTAGGTGGATAATGGCTCGAAAAGTTCATTGCAGTATCGGAACGTTGATTTACGCTCTGGGGTTGAGCGTTCACAATCTGCTCATCCTTGTTTCAGATATTATCTTTATTGGGTCGAAAGTCGTCACCACAGGGCATTCAGCACACTTTTCAAAAGCGGTAAACTGCAGGATCATTTGACTGTAAACGCCCATGTACTTTGCAGAATTATCATCAATGATTTTGTCAAAACAATGTTGCATCTGGTCTGATGTGTTTAGTGATCTTCACATTGGCTCGGCTTACACACACCAGAACCTATCGCACAAATTGACGTTACTATTGGGTTAGGAACACGTATTTACATTTTCGGGATTGGCCAATGTATGACAGCAAGGTCAATCTTAGGCGCCATTTCCCCATTTGGATGGGTTATTACGGCATTGAAGACACCCCAAACAAGTCCTGCAATTGGCACTAACAACAACAATGGATATAGATGGAATCTCCGCTACCGGAGTTTTGGGAGCTGGAGAACGTCGACTGCACGAACAAACTTGAGCCCCAAGATGAACAGGTCGAGAAACATTTTTCTGTGATGCAGAATCAAATGGCACGACATGGGATAAGTGCTCCATAGCTTGATATTACATGGACCCAGAGGGCAGTAAAGTAACAACACGTTCTGGATACTCTACAAGAGAGCTCTCAAGCCGATTTCAAATCAGTTGAACGTCGCTTGCCACAGAGATAGGCGCTACAATGCATACACATTTTCGTAGGAATATATCAGACTTTGGGACACGGCCGACAGCTGCCAGCGGAAGAAATCACCTCGATCTGTTTCTACATTGCCTGCGCTACCCAGAATGTAAAATTCGTAGTTTTTCTAAGACGCCAATGGAGGCTTTGAACGACACTCTCTCTTTACAGGGCCCAGAAAATTTGCTGTGTGCCTGCGTTTCGCCAAATATTCTGGATGCGAATGTTCCAATCTGCAGCATTTTCAGAGAATCGTTTGGAGAGAAGATCCAACCGATCAAAATCAAGCACTTTCAACTATGTACCCGTCACCTGGGACCTTCTTGTGCCCCATTCCTAGTGGATTTCGGCTGTTGCAACAACTGGGCTTCGGATCATCATCATTGAATTTCCAGATGCTGCAAAATCCTACTGGAATTTCTACGTTGACGATGTTCTTAATGGATCAAACAGTGAGGATGAGCTACTACGGAACCGGAACGAACTTATACAAAAGACTCGAAGGTTATTGCGCAACGAGGCCTTTCACCAGTAGAGGTTCTGGGACTCTACTGGCATCCTGGAAAGGACGCTAACATACAATGTGGGTCCCAAATCCCTAACTGCACAAAAAATAAAGTCTTGTCCGATGTTTTCACGGATATTCGGACTCTTGGCACCCGTCGTAGGTTCAGTTCAAGATTGTTTTCAACGACTATGGCTACTCAATCTGGATTAGGATGATCCACTTCCAACAAAACTGGCGGACAACTGGCGAGCTGACCTCGACACATTACAGCAGTTTCAACTACCACGGCAGGACATCAACGACGCAGACAACATCAGTTGCGGATTCTCCGACGCTTCTACCAGGCATATACGCTGCTGTAGTTTACAGCGGGAGTAATGCACGACGACGGCTCCTGTGTCCATATCTTTAGTGGCTGCAAAGAGACAAAGGGTGGCTCCCTCAAGCCAGCAATCCTTGCCGCCTGGAAGGGCTTTGCGGAGCCTTAACTACAAGGCAATTCAGCCTACGATCAATTTGGGGCTGGATTACGGCCTTTTAGAGATACAGCTATATTTGCATGGTGCGACTCTACAGAATTTATTTCTATCGTGACAATCCCTTATGCACCAGCCCAGCTAGAAGACGTTTGTTGGGAATCAAACCTCAGAGTGGATTCCATTCCATACCCAGCTTGTCATGTGGACTCAAGGCAAACCCGGCATTACTGTACGTCCAGGGCCTCATGGCTGCCGGGCCTCATCGACTTTCGGCTGTAGTGGACTGGTCCTTCATGGCTACGTGACAGCGATCAATTCTTGATAAAGTTGAACAACTCAAAGTTTTACGTTACTCTTTCAGAAAATGGCATACAAAACAGAAGTCAAAACCAATTGTTTGTCTACATTGGTCGAATCAAAATTGGATAATCTACTGGAAGAACTAATGGCCCGAGTCTCTCCTCCTGGCAGAAGCTGGTGCACACTATTGGCTATGTTTCTTCGCTTCATCAACACACAAAACATCCATCTCGGGACAGGGCTCCCAATCTCTTGCATTCATGAGATCAAGGTTGCTCGGATTCTGTGTTTGCGTTACGCGGCTCCTACTTTCAAGATAACTACCGGCTGCTACGGAATGAGTAGCGGCTGAAACTGTCTGTCATTGACAAAGACAATCTAATCAGGGTCCGGAAACATCCAGTTTTTGCCAAGACGCATCGCACCACGAAACTAATCTTGGAACCCGAGCACCGGGTCAACCTCCACCCTAGTGTTTCTGCACTCTTCGTAATTGTTCGGCTTAAAGGTTCTGGATATTTGGCGCACGTAACCTCGTACGCAATATCGCCCACGAATGTTTGGCTTGTTTTCGACAAAGACAGCATACATCACAGCAACGAATGGCTGATCTACCCCATTCGTATCACACAAACACTGCCATTTGTCAACACCGGTTGCAAAATGGGCCAATCCTTCTCAAGGATGGCAAGGTTCGCAAACCACGTATAAGCAAGGGCTATATATGCCTATTCGTTTTGCCTGGACATCGGCAATACATTTGGAACTTGCCACGGATCTCACCACTGAAACGTTCCTGGCTGCTGCGGCGCTTCATATCTCTACGTGGCAAATGTGCCAAAATCTACAGTGACAACGGCACAAATTTCATCGGCGCGAAGCGCCTCCTCGATGAAATGCAAACCCTACAGGCGTCACAGCAACACACCGACCTGGGATGGTGGAGGCTAGCACGGGTATGGCCAACGGTGAAATGGCTAGCGGACTGCTGCCAGGTGGAAGATTTCCCCAGATGGACGGTGCGCCGGCAGCGCTGCCGGCAGAGGAGATTTCGTGCTGTCTAAAGCATTTGTATTTGCTGCCTACGGCAACAGCAGCTCGTAGGCAGCTATTTAGAATATTTGTCGTCTATTACAGCCCCAATAATGTACCTAAAATGCTAGATAATTATCTGTGTACAATAAAGTCCCCATGGCGTAACGTAACACTGGCTCCCCTAACCTGCTGGATCAGGCTAAGGCTCAGGCTGGGTTACGTTGCGTTATGCTAATTACGTATTGCCGCCGCTGCATACGCAAGACAAAAACAAAACGAGACGTTGTGAGTTGCTGCTGCGACCGCAACTCTACATTTATGCACCCGATACATAGTCAGTATGGCTGCATTAACGACAAAGAGTTCGTGCAGAGAGACAGAGAAAATCCGGTCAGAACGTGTCGACGGGCGCTTTTAAGCCGCAAATTGATTTGTTACTTTTGGCTGTAATGAAAAATAATCGATCTTACTCCCGGATTCGGCAGGTTCGGCAATCTGGTAGATATGGCCATTCTCTATGATTGTGCGTTTTTATTTTCTCCTATCTTCAAAATTATGGTTGCCACAGATTTTCGTTGTTTTGTGGCTGCGGAAGGGGTGGAGCCCCGAAATTTTTGAAACACACTTGTAGCAATGAGCTATCAACAGTGAGTTCTGCAGTGAAAATTACAAATAGTTTTGCAACAGTCAGGTCTAATAGTCTCTGAGATCTGTGGATGCTCCAGATTTTCGTCCTTTGCGGGGCCGGAAGGGG
>CM017781.1:39087488-39238505 GCA_008121275.1 Drosophila lowei | reverse complement strand
AATAATATTAGACTACGAATTAAAACAGGGATAGCAATCACGCGGGGATATCGACAGGCAACACCGAGAGTGCAGGCAGTCGCCGGATAGCACATTCGGGATCCTGTCGGTCTGCGAGTTACAACGGATGGGCGAGGATACCGGCGTTCATCACCGAGAATCCTTAGGCAGTCGCCGGATAGCACCTTCGGGATCCTGCCGGTGCACGAGTTACAGTTGGGGTGGGGTGTTTAACGATGCTCGTGCAAGTGGTGTAAAAATTATGGCATAAAATGAATCCCCGATACCCAACTTCCTCAGAAAATTAACATGGACGGTTTGCGGCTAGATTATATGTTTGTTGCTCTTTTTTTATACATCTTTGTTCTAGAATACTGCCCATCACACCGCTGGCTATCCAGCTCTCTTTGGGCTTCTAAATGCGCGTCTCAATGGTTGTTTTGGGGGTCCGGCTCTCACGTTCTTGTGGCTTTCAGCTTTTCCCTTTTCCTTTTCGCTGCTGTTGCGTAGCTTTGTCGCCGGGTTCCGTTCTCTCTTGCTCTGCTGCTGGTACTTTGTTGTTGTTACTGGGCTTTGCCTTCCTCTCTTTCAGCTGCTGGTACTTCGTTGTTATTTCTGGGCCTTGCTTCTTATCCTGGGATGACCACCCGCAAAAAATCCAGTGGCGTCTGCCGGTATCATGGCTTTCCCCACCTTTCTAAAGGTAAGAGACTGTTCAGGTGCCAAAGTCTCTTTAAGCCGTATAATATAATATTATAATAATACGTTCAATTTCTTTCGTAGTGATCAGACGCGTTTTTGTTTTGAGCTCCGCATTTTTTCCTTTTGTTTTGAATAAACAGTCGATGTTTTCGTAAATAAACTTTAATTAACTTCCTAACCAGCCTACAATCTGAAACCTATTCTATTCCGCGAGTGCATGCCTTTTTGATTTGTGTTAAAACATTATTTAACTTTTTATTTTCGGCGTCGGCTTGTCGTGTTTGTGTTGTTGTCGTACGCATTACATTGCATTACAGTCCGTTCTCGTCTTGTAGCTTTTGTTGTATTATCACTCTCTCCTATCACCAAAACTTAAATAACTGTTCTTTCTCTCCGCTTTCATAACTTTTCATTTTAGTAGCTCTCTCTCTCTCATTAACTGCTCTCCTCTGCTCCTATTAGCGTTTGTCTGGCACACTGGTTTGATAGCCATTTGTTTTGAAATATTATTTGATTTTTAATTTTGTTCAAATTTTTATTCTGGAGTTTTCTGTTGTATGTGCCAAAAAATCCTGTCGGAAAGAGATCACCCATGATCAGCCGAGTATCCCCTGTTGGCTCTGCGATAGCATACTGCACGCAAAATGCGCTGGGTTTACGGGCCTCGTGGGTGATGCCATATCAAACGTAACGGCTTGCACTACAGTTGTGAGGCATTCCGTGCGGTTGAGAATGACATGGTAATATTTATGAGGCAGACGCGGAAGGACATTAAGGAGCTGACCGTTGGCCTTAAAACGTAGGATCGGCTCCTACCCATGGAATCTCAGGTTGGAATCTCAGCAGTCTGCAACTGCTTAATAAGTCTCCGATGCGCAAAAGGGTCACTCCGCGCGATCTGCAAATGCCAATAGTCGCTCAGCCGCTCGTTGCCGAAAATCGGACTCCGACCACTCAAAAGTGTGCAGCAGCTGATTTCGTTTGCCACCCCAAGGGCAACGACAGCTGCTGGCGATGCAGATTCGGTTGCCGAATTCATCGCTTCGGAGAATGTGCAGCCAAGTACGTCTGCAGCGTCCGTGTCCGTAGTGTCCGCAAGCTCACTAGCTGTTCCGTCCATTCCGATCCCACCAGTAAATAGACGTTCCGGACCTCGGATATTGCCACCACAGGTACTAGGCCTGTGGTGCCTAAACCACTGGTGGGGTCCCACCAAAACGACAAGTTTTTTGTCTCACGGTTTGCCCCTGATCTCATCGAATGATGTAACTGCTTTTATTCCAAGCAGAATAAAAGCCGTGGGTTTAAAGGTGGAGAAGTTCAACTTTTCTTATGCCAGGAGATAGCCTCTTTTAAGATAAGCGTCTCCCCAACTCAGTTTGACACCATTTGCTCTGCCAAATTTTGGCCGGAGCATTTGGTGGTGAAGGAGTTTAAGGCAAAGAAGAAGAATAGGCCCCAATAACTCTCACAAATCATCCCAGTGTGCCATCCTCCTCCTCAACGTCAACCTCAACTTCCTCAACCCTTCTAAAAAACTAACTTCTCTCTTAGTAACTTATCAGAATGTTAGAGGCTTGCGTAGTAAACTCAGCATTCTTTTCCGGGATAGTGTTGCATTTGCTTCCCACGTTATTGTGTTTACTGAAACCTGGTTAAAGCCAGACATTCTTAGTTCTGAGGTTTTGGCAGGCCGGTACACAACTTTTAGGAAAGATCGTTCGTCTCGACGTGCAGGAGGGGTTGTGATTGCAGTGAACTCTAACTTCGCGTCGGAACACTTCACAGTCCAAGTCCAACAGGAACTGGAATTCCTGTGTGTAAAACTGATTCTTCCCGCTTTCGCTATATATTCATTACTACTCGTACATTCCACCTTCTTCAGATTCTCAATTTATGAGCAGCACTTGTTCGCTTTAGCCGCTGTTGCTTCCTCGCTATCAGATAAAGATCATATGATAGTTCTTGGTGACTTCAACTTGCCAGGAACTTTTTGGTCTTCGGATACGACCATAGTGTTGTTAACCCAAGCTCTTCCGCTCACTATACCAGAAGACGCCTACCATCCTAC
Source organism: Drosophila lowei (assembly GCA_008121275.1). Lineage (NCBI taxonomy): Eukaryota > Metazoa > Arthropoda > Insecta > Diptera > Drosophilidae > Drosophila > Drosophila lowei. The sequence goes on along the minus strand of CM017781.1, from coordinate 39,235,732 downwards.
TTTCGAAGTGTCGCTAGATATAGGACCAACTGTACTGGATCGGTCGAGTAGGCTACCTGAACGTGCCCGCTGCTTTCGTAAAGCCGAGTTTGCGATGCTGAATAATTTCATTAGGGATTTTGATTGGTCCGCTTTGTATCTGTGCACTGATGTCATAAAAGGCACAAATATTTGTTACAATGCTCTTGGCACATTTTTGATTCTTGTGTCCCGCTTTCTTGTCCGATTAGATCTGGAAAACCCCCTTCGTTTACCAAAAGTTATCAAGTCTAAAAAACTTAATATCAATTAAAAAAATTTCAAGAAGTTGGTTCTCCTACTTTTCAATCTCGCTATATAAAAGCTCGGTCAAACTTTTCAGTTCTTAATGCCCAATGCTACAAGAACTACCTATCTCGATGCAGGATAAGTTTTTCACAGGACCCAAAACAGTTTTACAGCTTCGTAAACAGTATGCGTAGAACGTCCGCACACCCATCCTCGCTATCATGTTGTAATACGTCGGCACATAATGATCAGGCTGTTCGGAGCAGAACCCAGCCGATTAGCAGCTTGCCAAATAGCACCTAATTCTTGGCCCTCAGCCGCTTATTTTGTTTGTTACTTATGTCTATGTCACTCATTTGTTTGTTAAAGCTTTGCGCTTGCTTGCCCTGCTAAACGCTCTCTGCCAGCTCGCTCTTCGCTATCTCCGCTTTGCATCTGCCTACCGACGTCTGCCGAGCGAAGCTCGATCAGAGCGGCAATGTAAAGGGCAGGCAAGCCACACTTGCAATTTGGATGTCACGCATTAAAGTACATATCGTAATTTTATTTCTGCGCCGAGTTTTATTTAATTCGAAATAATTAGTCGGCCGATTGGGGATAAAAAACATTATCTCCACACAGGCAATTGCCGATATTTTTGCCCAATTTTTCCAAATGACCTATTCAGAGGAAAGCTACTCTGGTCATCCGTACCCATACGGTTTGCCGAGATCGAACGGCATTTTCAGTCCCTTTGTTAAATGAATGTTCTTTACTTCATGATCTTCGACTAGTTAGGCCGGTGTTTTCACCGGGTCCAGACAGGGTTCCAGGCTGTGTACTCAGGTACTGCGCCGAAAGGTAGCAAGTCTGACCTCAAAAATAATAGAGGTATATCGAAGTTATCCGCTATTCCTAAAATGTTTGAGAAGGTTTTAACTCCGCACTTGCAACATCTCTGCAAGTCACTTATATCTCCAACTCAGCATGGATTTATAAGGCGGCGATCAACCACCACGAACTTGTTAGAGTTTACCTCTTTCATTATTAAAGGCTTTCAAAGTAACTTACAGACGGATGTTATTTACACCGACTTCAGTAAAGCATTCGACTCTGTAAACCATTCCCATCTAGCACATAAACTCGAACTTTTATGGTTCCCGCCCAACCTACTGAGATTGATTTTTAGCTACCTTTGTTCCAGGTCTCAAAGAGTCCTCTTCAAAAACTCCCTCTCTTCACCAGTAAAGGTTTCTTCGCCAGTACCACAGGGCAGCCATCTAGCCATCACACTCTTTATTACTTGACTTGCCTTCGGTATTAACATACTCTCGAGTACTTATGTATGGGGATGATGTTAAACTCTGTGTCCAGTATAAGGACATTTCATTTCATTCTCGCTTGCAATCCGATCTCAATAACTTTCAGTCATGGTGTTGTGCAAACCTGTTACACCAATGACATTTCATCGTTCTAGCCCATTGTTGGGTCCCTATAACCTATGTGGAGGTTCTCTTGAGAGAATTACCCTGGTGGATGACCTTGGTGTTATATTAGACGCGAATCTAAAGTTTTCTGAATTTCTATCATGGTAAATAAGGCCATGGGCGTGCTTGTGTTTATAAAGAGGTGGTCAAAGGATTTTTACAACCCCTATATAACAAAGACTCTATACCTCGCTGGCTCGTCCGATCTTAGAATACGGCTCCTGTATATGGTGCCCTCAGTACAAAGTACAGCAGGACCGTAAAAAACTTGTTACTCTCTGCTCTGTGGGGCCTTAACTGGGACGCAGGTGTGAGAATGCCATCTTTCGGTCGGTTGGGCGGGAGGAGGGCTGCGTTTTGCCTGGGATCCGCGCGTAACAGTCTTCTGCTGGTGTCACACGAGCCACTTGACGGTGCAGTAATTGCATGGCCTCTTGTAAGATGCAGTCATTGCATGTCAACGTCCAAGAATATGCAAATTATTGGAAATCAGAACATGGGACTTCGATACTCTTCCCCTCCCCTCAACCTAAGACTGAAATGCATACCTCGCAAATAACGGTTAACACTTTCGGGGTGTCTGATAAAAACCTCTCATTTACGGACACATTGAGAAAAAGGACAGAAAAGACCCAATCAAATCGGTTTTGCTCAACTCGCTCTTCGCTCAAGCAAAGACCGATTTTTGTCACTTCTCTTTGTTACTGTTTTTCACTGAGCATCTTGTCACGAGCGAACGAAAAAAGTGTCTTTTGCGTATGTATGCGTGCTTGTAAGTGTGGTGCCTATGGCAACGATCACTTGCCTTTTTGAATTGTATTCGGTTTGACTATTGGCGATTAAAATGAATTGAATTTATAATTGGTATAACCTCCATTATCACCACATCTCTTCTTCATCGTATCTGTTCAGCTTGCAGAAAATTTGCAAAAATATAAAAATATACATAATACAATACAATAACCCAAAAGATGCGGAAAGCAGGAATAAAACGAGGGGGAACGTTGTGAGTTGCTGCTGCGACCGCAACTCTACATTTATACCCGATACATAGTCAGTATGGCTACATTAAACGACAAAGAGTGCGTGCGAGAGAGACAGAAATCAGTCAGAACGTGTCGACGGGCGCTGCGTAGCCACTGCAAATTGATTTGTTACTTTTGGCTATAATAATAATCCGATCTTACTCGGATTCGGCAAGGTTCGACAATCTGGTAGATATGGCCATTCTCTATGATTGTGCGTTTTTAATTTTCTCCTATCTTCAAAACTCTGGTTGCCACAGATTTTCGTTGTTAAAGGCTGTGGGAGGGGGTCAGGGGTAGCAGTGAGCTATCAACAGTGAGTTCTGCAGTGAAAAATTACAAATAGTTTTGTAACAGTGAGAGCTCGACAGTCAGGTCTAATAGTCTCTGAGATCTGTGGATGCTCCAGAATTTCGTCCTTTGCGGCGCCGGAAGGGGGTGTGGCAAAATTTTGAAACAAACTCGTCAAGGTCCGATATTTCAGGAGTGTGGATGCAAATTTGGTTGCTCTAGCTCTTATAGTCTCTGAGATCTTGGAACTCATATTTAGCAATAGGCAAAGCCGGCTATGATACGTGTGTGTTAGAGAGAGACAGGGCGAGAAAAATGAAATTGTTTTCTTCATTCTGGCTATAATAATGATGCGATCCAATTCAGATTTTGCAGTCTAGAAGATAAATTTATTCTCTACGATTCTGCGTTTTAATTTTCTCGTATCTTTAAAATTGTGGATGCCACAGATTTTCGTCCTTTGTGGGGGCGCAAGTGGGCGGGGCGAAGTTTTGAAATATACTTGTAACAGTGACATATCACAGAAAGCTGGATACAAAATGTCGTTGCTCTAGCTCTTATAGTCTTTGAGCACTAGGCGCTAATATGGACGGACAGACGGACGGACGGACGGACGGACGGACGGACGGACGGACAGACAGACATGGCTCAATCGACTCGGCTATTGATGCTGATCAAGAATATATATACTTTATGGGGTCGGAAACGCTTCCTTCTGCACGTTACACACATCCATTTTCACCACAAATCTAATATACCCTAAACTCATTTTGAGTATCGGGTATAAAAATATAAACTTTATTTTACTCAGACACTTTTTGGTTCTGCTCATCTACGGACACTTTTTCTGTGAGCGCTTGATTAAAAGTGTCTTTCTAAGTTGTTATTGTGAGACACGATCTTGTGTCGGCTCAACCGAAAACACGAAACACATAACACAAGCGAAGAGACAAAAAGTGTTCTCAGTGAGAGACCGTGTCTGCGTGGTCTTTTTCTGTTTCGTCAGTGACGAGACAGCAAAGGGAAAAAGTGTTGACCGTTGTTTGCGAGCTATGCTGAAATGTCAATTTTTAAACCTATAAAAATAAAAAATAGAAAATGTCAAGACTAATACTAAATAACTATAACTTAATTCTAATTAATGAAACAACTGAATTACGACCCTCCAGGGGTCTTCGTCTGGCGCAAAGTGAAGGTCCCTCCAGTGGGAAAAATGCGAACAAAACGGTAGACAGTAAAAAGAATATGGGTGCAGCATACGCTCCCTCACAGGACAGCTGTTTTCCGCCACATTTAATTAATGCAACAAATTCATTTTTTACCATTAACAATTTAATTTTCAATATGCATGCTCTTGCTGGCAATTCGTCAGACATGTTACATACATAGGTGTTGCATCTAAGATGTCTTAATCTTCCGAAACTTCCTAATTCTTAAATTCACAATAAGCACTTGAATAAAGAAAGTATTTTTTTTCACGCTGTTTATTTATGAAATAACCAGGTCCGCTGTTTTTACCAGAATCGATGAGAAAATGAAACATAACGATAACAAGAAATTGTGAAAACTGGAGCACCCTAAAACGAAAACGGTCCACTTAGATTCTCCACTTATCACACTCGGGCACTTGTTCCGCACTTGAGGGAAACACACTCTAAATCTCCGTCGCTGTCATTGACGTCCTTATATAGGACCGCCACTGCACGGGCTTTAGCAACGCTATTTAGGAAAAGGCTCTAGCACGCCTCAAGTAAGAAATTTTTGAAACAAACTTGATTCAGTGTGATATCACAGGAGTCTACACACAAAATTTGGCCTTATAGCACTTATAGTATCTGAGCACTATGCATCAAACAAAAGAACTGACAGAAAGACAGCTTTAATGCATCCAATAACCAAACTTTACAATGCCCATACTAATATACATTTTCACATACTATAAAGTATGCAATTTCATAGATCTTAATTGAAAATAAATGAATAAATGATCAATATTAAAAATATAATAGCTTAATAGCTTACCATCGCAACTAAATTTAATGTGTTTCTTTAATCCAATAATTAAAGGCAACATAAATGATACAGATTCTCCAACAGATGGCAATAGTATTTTCTTAGCACTTATTGTACTTAATATCTCTACTGATTGTTGACAGTTGCAAATATATATGACAAATTCATTCGCTTCAAGTCCTTTGTTAATAATTTCGACTGTAATTTGAAGAGCATCTTTTGTCGTGGTATCAGTAATAACTCTAGATATTTTCACTTTATAAAGATTTTTAATAAAGGAGTATTCTCTCGGAAGGGCATTTTGATTTTCATGCCAATTGCTTATTTGCATATTAATATGAAATATAAATATAAAATATCATCAGTATCATAGTATATCATGGGGAATTTCATAGGGAAGTATAAAAAAGTTTACAGTTTATAATTTTTTTTTCAGATCCGACCCTTACTCGTGCGTTATTGTGTAATACTATTATTTACTAAAAGAAAAAGTAAATTGAAACCTTCACATTGCAATGCAATATTAAAGTAAAAGTAAAATTCTAACTTTCAAAGACTCTAGTAGCATAAATAATACTTCAACTGCTGATCAGTTCTGCTACTGCCACATCTCTTAAAGCCCAGCTCGCTGCTGAGCTGATAAAAAACACTAAAGCAAATCAATGACAGAATTGCTACGGAAGGGCCACAAAACTATGCTCCACAGCCATCTGCCGACTTTCAAGTTGTCTGGCAGGACAGGGGAGTCCCAATTGCTGGCAGAATCACATCAAAGAAAACGTCACTGCACGAAAAGCGGTCGCTCAAGTAGTCACAACCCGACTTTTAAATTACAATGTGTCTCTTGCGGCTTTTGACGATGCACCTCCCGATGCCACCGAGGATATGGAGCTCAGTCCTCCCAATGAGTGCAATGAAACTCCTATCACTAAACGCAGTCCAATGCCTCCTCCAATCATCATACCTGGTTTTAACGACATCACAATGTTTTGTTCAATGGTGGATACGCCTGCTGCATCAATTACCGAATAAAAACTAGTACTGGAGGAATACATAGCTACCAGTCGAAAGAAGAGCGGACATATAAGGTCTTATTAAAACCACTCCACTCCAATTGATTATATTAAGAAAATTCGACTGCAAGAAAAGATCCTCAGCATTCTCCTAGTCTTTAACAACTGAAAATACCCTTCCGCACACGATTTTATAGTTTTAAGTAGGTCCAACATCCTTGCCACTGCCTCAGTAATACACTACCCTTACGACTCAATCAGATTGCCAAGTCCCTTGGATTTCGCTATTTATGGAAGCATTCCCCATAAATTTCTGGACATTCACATGAATGTTAATCTTTTTTCAAGAACAACAAGAAGCTTTTTCACATTCGAGCAAACATTGGGATATCCTTTATAATTATATTTGGACGTTGATATGCAATAACTGCACCATCAAATCACCCATGCGACATAAAGCCGAAGCCTGTTACGCGCGGATCCCAGGCAGGAACGCAGCCCTTTCGCTGTCCAACCAATCAACGCTTAAACCGAACAGAGACATATATTTGAGGAACATTAGAACTAAACTTATTAAAAGAACTTAGCATGCATTCAAAATACAAATACAAAATACCACTACAATTACTAATTACGAGAAAGGTATGTGAGTATTAGTAATTTAATAAGAGGAAGGGAATTAGTGGTGGATATAATCTGGTAGAGGGAATTATAATCAAGGCAGCAAGGTCAAGTTTATAAGATTGGTAAGTTCAAATCCGTTCACGTTTACAAAAATTGACTAAGAAACTTCAAACTACTCTACCAAATGAGTTTGTTGGACGTTCCAAATTAGGCAGTGCGTAGCAAAACGAAGTTCATCTGTTGTCGGTGATATTATGGTGATTGCTTCCGACTTCTCCTTATGAACCTTACTATCCAAGAATTGAGAGGAAGAGGAAGAAAATCAGTCTGATATCTTTCGATATCTTGGCACGTAGTGCCACTTTCTTCAGAAGTAAAATCTAGATTATTAGATACTCTATTTCCAACACAGGTCGAAAATGACTGAGTGTGTGTCGAGCTGTGAGTCGCTCCAAAGGTAAGACGCGATTGTGTATTGGCTGAATTTGGCCTTAATTTTTTTAAACAGTTGAGAAAGTTCAAGCTTCGTAAGAGATAGTTTCTTTACTGGTGCTACTATAGACTTAGTAGTGAACAATTTCACTGTGGCCTGTCCAATCGAGGTATCGCTAGTGACAACAGTGAGTTCAAAGATTCCGAACAGTTGCTCCATGAGTTCCTCAGATTGTGGTGGACAGACTCGTACCAGTCGAGTTTCAAAACCACAACCCCTGTAGAATGATCTTAAAGACAATGACTACAGGTGACAGCAGACCGATTGGATCGAATAGCGATGACGCAGTAGGCAAAATTGATTGTTTTGTGGTAGTGGGATAGACTTCGTTGGAAATGAAGGTAAAACTAAATGCATCACTTTGTTGATGCCAAGATACGCCCAGTGTGTTACTAACTGAGTTCTCTGAAATGTTTATTTCCTTGGTAGATTCATCATACATCACGCCTGGATGATTGTATTCACCATTTGCACAGTGAAAGTGACTACAAGCGAGAGTTGATGTGATATCTGCTTTGGTTTGATAAGTGTGTCTGGTCTGATGAGCTGGTGAGGTGGCTCAAAGGGGCCAAGCTGAGGCCACTGGACGGGTCGCAGGTTGCGGATAGCGAACGACCTACCTATATATAGGTCATATAGGTAGGTCAGCTGCGAATAAGCGGACATCCCTAGGGAGAGTACCGAAAATAAGCAGCCCCGGACAGCCAGCGGGTGTTCGCGAAGTAGCAACACTGACGATGCGCTTGTGGTGCCGCCTCGTATAAGTAGCTCACACACTCCTCTATCCCTACACACTACCTACCCACATCCCAACCCCCCACATTCAGCTCACACCGGGACGGACTAATAGTGTTATTCGACCCGTGCCGAGAGTCAGCCTGGCTGGGGCCCGGTATATAAAACTAGCCCAGTCGTTAACGGAGAGCTCAGGGACTTGGCAGCCCCCTGTTCTAAGTATGCCTTATCCGGGCAACGTGGATCTCTGCCCGGACGGACCGTACCCCTTCTCTGCAGCTCGTGGGAAAAGTATGGAAGATTTAAAAACAACAAAAAATTAGTCTGGCACTCCCCAAATGCCAACAGGGAGCAATCCCAAACAGGGGAAGGCAGCGGCCCAAAGGCCTGGCCCATTCCGCAAATCAGCAGAGAAAACTTGCGCGGCGGAAGACGCTAGGGAGAGCCCAAAGGGGTCCCATCCCGGATCCGGGGTGGGTGGTGAATCGGCTCCCAAAACCGATACCTTGGCAGAGTGGCTATGCAATCCTGCGGCTGCTCTGCCTGCTGGTAAAGTGGCGGGGGACGAGTTACCATCTACAAGCGTCCAAGCCAAGATATTCACATATGCCGACAGAAGGAGTGCTGGCAACATACTCCGTCGGCAGGGCGCAAGCCAGATGTCCAGCCCAACGGACAAATGGCTAAAGAAGGTTGAGTGGGCCTCGAAGGTGCTGCCGAACTTTGGCAAGGAAGCACCGAAGAAGGAAGCCCTCAGCCAAAGAGGCAGCGCTCGCAGGAGACTCCTGGACCAACACCGAAGCGCTCCAGAGTACTGCCAAATACATCGTTCACGGCAATCGCAGATTGCCAGAGAAAGGACGCTGATTGGCGTCCTGGACAAAGGCAGCGCGGATTCCCGAGTTCCTAAGAACCAGTGGAAGTGGGTGGAAGCGGCACTGGCCGACCGCTGCTTCGAGCTGCTGGAAAGGCAGCCGATATTACAGTGGTGGAGAACTCTAAGGATGTCCTTGAGGCTCCTTCAGATAAATCTCCACCACTGTAAAGCAGCATCCGCTGCTCTTATACTCCACCTCGAAGAGAGCGTCCAGTCCAGGAACCTTGGATAGTGGGAGACAAGGTTTGCGGACTAGGGTCGAAGGAGTACAAGATAATTGTAGCTCAACATGATGGTAAAACCCGCACCTGCATTCTTGCCAGAAAGCACCTTAATATCTTTCTGCTCCATAATTATAGCGATAGCGACAACACGGCGGCAAGCCTAGAACTGAAAGGGGCACATCTAAGGCTGATGTCGTCCTACATGGCCCATGAGGAAAACGATCCTCCCAACGACCTTGTTCGCAAACTAGCCAGCGACAGCGAAAGGTCGGACATAGACCTACTAATATGTTGCGACGCCAACGCTCACCACACTCAATGGGGAGCTCGAAACACAAATGTAAGGGTGAGTCACTTTTCAGCTTCATCCTTAACTCAAATCTATTTATTTGTAATCGGGGCAACGACCCCACTTTTATAATTAAAAATCGACAGGAGGTTATTGACCTCACCTTTAGTGTCTCACAAACTGTTAGACATAGTCAAGAGTTGGCAAGTTTTTGATGACCACTCTTTCTCTGACCACAGGTACATCGAGACTACACACTATCCCTCGAGTGTCCGAAACCTAAGGACTATATTAATCCCAGGAAAGCCAACTGGGAAAAATATAGCTCAGCCCTGGAGGACTTACTCCCCTCCAAAGCACCAACATGCCCGGACACAAAAGACGACCTAGATCGTCTAGTGAACAGGTTCACAGAAGCATGGAACAAAGCCTTCGCGGCAGCATGCCCCTCTAGCAAACCTAGGAGGAAAAAGAAACCCCCCTGGTGGTCAAAAGATATAGACATCCTACGTAAAAGCTGCAGGCCCCTCTTCAAGAACCACTGGCAGACTACAAAATCAGTCTGTCACTATATAAAAAGGAAACAAAGGAAAGCAAAGGGCCTCTTGGCAAAAATTTTGCTCGGAAATTGAGGAAACGTCAGAGGCCGCAAGGCTTCGCAAGATTCTCTCAAAAACTAACCCCTCGGTAGGGTATCTTAAATGGAATGATGGCACGTGGGCCAACTCCAGTGAGGAGTCCCTGCACATTCTCCTAGACACGCATTTCCCAGGGTGCACAACCATCGAGACGGTACACCTCCCAGGAGAGGGACCGGTAACCTCGATGGATCACATCCTCACAAAACGTAACATATTTGGACGTTGACATGCAATGACTGCATCTTTCAAGTGGCGATGCAGTTACTGCACCGTCAAGTGGCCCGTGTGAAACCAGCAGAAGGCTGTTACGCGCGGATCCCAGGCAAAACGCAGCCCTCCTCCCGCCCAACCGACCGAGGGGCGCTGCCGCATAACGCGCGGCGCGTAGCCGAGCCGAACGCGAGCATGCAGGAAAGATAGCTGTTAGACTAACATTCGAGGAAAATTAGCACTAAACTTACTAAGAAACTAAGCATGCAATCAAAATACAAATACCTCTACAATTACTAATTACTAGAAAGGTGTGTAAGGATTAGTAATTTAATAAGAGGAAGAGAATTAGTGGTAGATATAATATGGTAGAGGGAATTATAATCCGAGCATAAGACCCTAAACGGTTCATGCAAGGAATAATTCGATCTACAAAGTGGAAGGAACAACGGTATAAAATTTCTAGTCAGTCTAATAGGAATCGTGAAGTTTATGCGGCTCAACAGATCAAGGCTGTCTATGTCACCCCTGATCAAGTTGTGCATAAATATCACACCAAGCATTTTCTACGGTTAACTAAGGATGGGAGGTTTACTAATAGAAGTCTACTAGAGTAAGATGGGAGTCTTACACCCGCATCCCAGTTAAGGCCCCCGCAGAGCAAAGAGTAAAAAGTTTTTCTGTACTGATTCTATACGGTCCTGGTGTACTTTGTACTGAGGGCACCATACACAGGAGCCGTATTCTAAAAATCGGACGAACTAGCGAAGTATAGAGAGTCTTTGTTATATAGGGTCGTCAAATTCTTTTGACCACCTCTTTATAAACCCAAGCACGCCCATGGCCTTATTTACCATGGTAGAAATGTGTTCGGAAAACTTTAACTTTGCGTCTAATAAGACACCAAGATCATTCACCAGGGTAATTCTCTCAAGAGAACCGCCACATAGAGTATAGGGAGCCAACAAGGGGCTAGAACGATGAAATGTCATTACTTTGCATTTCGCGGCATTAAGTTGTAACAAGTTTGCACAACACCATGACTGAAAGTTATTGAGATCGGATTGCAAGCGAGAATGAAATGAAATGTCCTTATACTGGACACAGAGTTTAACATCATCCGCATACATAAGTACTCGAGAATATGTTAATACCGAAGGCAAGTCATTCATAAAGAGTGTGAAGAGTAAGGGGCCTGGATGGCTGCCCTGTGGTACTCCCGAAGAAACCTTTACTGGTGAAGAGAGGGAGTTTTTGAAGAGGACTCTTTGAGACCTGGAACAAAGATAGCTAGAAATCCATCTCAGGGCGGAAACCCTAAAAGGTCAAGTTTATGTGCTAGAAGGGAATGGTTTACAGAGTCGAATGCTTTACTGAAGTCGGTGTAAATAACATCCGTCTGTAAGTTACCTTGAAAGCCTTTAATAATGAAAGAGGTAAACTCTAACAAGTTCGTGGTGGTTGATCGCCGCCTTATAAATCCATGCTGAGTTGGAGATATAAGTGACTTGCAGAGATGTTGCAAGTGCGGAGCTAAAACCTTCTCAAACATTTTAGGAATAGCGGATAACTTTGCTATACCTCTATAATTTTTTGAATCAGACTTGCTACCTTTTTTATGGAGAGGAATTATAAACGATTCCTTCCAGATCGGGGGGAAGCAAGAAGAATCAATAAACAGGGTGAATAGTTTAAGCAAATGTCCACACAGAGCCTCGGCGCAGTACCTGAGTACACAACCTGGAACCCCGTCTGGACCCGGTGAAAACACCGGCTTAACTAGTCGAAGATCATGAAGTAGAGAACATTCATTTAACAAGGGACTGAAAATGCCGTTCGACCTCGGTAAACCGTATGGGTACGGATGACCAGAGTAGCTTTCCTCAGAAAAAGGTGGTTTGGAAAAATTGGGCAAAAAGATCGGCAATTGCCTGATCATTATTTGCCGACGTATTACAAAATGATAGCGAGGATGGGTGCGCGGACGTTCTACGCTTGCTGTTTACGAAGCAGTAAAACTGTTTAGGGTCCTGAGAAAAACGTATCCTGCATCGAGATAGGTAGTTCTTATAGCATTGAGCATTAAGAACTGAAAAGTTTGACCGAGCTATTACATAGCGAGAGTGAGAGGTAGGAGAACCCACTTCTTGAAATTTTTATAAAGTCTTGATTTTAAGTTTTTAGACTGGATAACTCTTTGGTAAACCAAGGGGGTTTTCCAGATCTAATCGGACAAGAAAGCGGGACACAAGAATCAATAAATGTGCCAAGAGCATTGTAAAAGATGTTTGTGCCTTTTATGACATCAGTGCACAAGTACAAAGCGGACCAATCAAAATCCCTAATGAGGTCATTAAGCTTCGCAAACTCGGCTTTACGAAAGCAGCGGACACTTTCAGGTAGTCTACTCGACCGATCCAATACAGTTGGTCCTATATCTAGCGACACCTCGAAAGTAGGATGGTAGGCGTCTTCAGGTATAGTGAGCGGAAGGGCTCGGGTTAACAACACTATGGTCGGATCCGATACAAAAAACACAGATCAAGCAATCGACCCAAGGAATTTTTCACATGATTGACTTGAGACAGGGACAGGTCAAGCAAGCCGTCAACAAAGTCATGTCGTGACATGGGCACTAGGATACTAGACTCGTTTACCGAAGACCAATCAGTTCCTGGCAAGTTGAAGTCACCAAGAACTATCATACGATCTTTATCAGATAGCGAGGAAGAAACAGCGGTTAAAGCGGACAAGTGCTGATCATAAATTGAAATATCCGAAGAAGGTGGGATATACGAGCAAGTAATGAATATAGCGAAAGCGGGAAGAATCAGTTTTACACACAGGAATTCCAGTTCCTGCTGGAGTCCAAGTCCAACAGGAACTGGAATTCCTGAAGTGAAGTGTTCCGACGCGAAGTTAGAGTTCACTGCAATCAGAACCCCTCCTGCACGTCGAGACGAACGATCTTTCCTAAAAGTTGTGTACCGGCCTGTCAAAACCTCGGAACTAAGAATGTCCGGCTTTAACCAGGTTTCGGTAAGCACAATAACGTGGGAAGCAAATGCAACACTATCCCGGAAAAGAATGCTGAGTTTACTACGCAAGCCTCTAACATTCTGATAAGTTACTAAGAGAGAAGTTAGTTTTTTAGAAGGGTTGAGGAAGTTGAGGTTGACGTTGAGGAGGAGGATGGCACACTGGGATGATTTGTGAGAGTTATTGGGGGCCTATTCTTCTTCTTTGCCTTAAACTCCTTCACCACCAAATGCTCCGGCCAAAATTTGGCAGAGCAAATGGTGTCAAACTGAGTTGGGGAGACGCTTATCTTAAAAGAGGCTATCTCCCTGGCATAAGAAAAGTTGAACTTCTCCACCTTTAAACCCACGGCTTTTATTCTGCTTGGAATAAAAGCAGTTACATCATTCGATGTGAGATCAGGGGCCAGCCGTGAGACAAAAACTTGTCGTTTTGGTGGGACTCCCACCAGGGGTTTGGGCACCACAGGCCTAGTACCTGTGGTGGCAATATCCGGAGGTCCGGAACGTCTATTTACTGGTGGGATCGGGATGGACGGGACAACTAGTGAGCTTGCGGACACTACGGACACGGACGCTGCAGACGTACTTGGCTGCACATTCTCCGAAGCGATGAATTCGGCAACCGAATCTGCATCGCCAGCAGCTGTCGTTGCCCTTGGGGTGGCAAACGAAATCAGCTGCTGCACACTTTGAGTGGTCGGAGTCCGATTTTCGGCAACGAGCGGCTGAGCGACTATTGGCACTTGCAGATCCCGCGGAGTGACCCTTTTGCGCCTCGGAGACTCATTCAGCAGTTTCAAACCGCAAAACTGAGCTTCCATGGCTAAGAACCGATCGTATTGGTTTTAAAACCAACGGTCAGCTCCTTAAAGCCACTGCGTCTGCCTCATAAATGCTACCATGTCATTCTCCACCGCACGGCATGCCTCGCAACTGTAGTGCAAATCATTACGCTTTGAAATGGCATCCCCCACAAGGCCAGAAAATCCAGCGCATTTTGCGTGCACTACGCTGTCGCAGAGCCAGCAGGGGATAATCGGCTGATCGTGGGTGATCTGCTTATTGCATGATTTTTTGGTGCAGACCACAGCGAATTCCATTTTAATTATTAAACAAAAAAAATCAACTATTTAAAATTCCAAAACAAATTGGTATCAGACCAATGTGCCAGACAAACGCTCAAAGCGGAATTAGTAAAAAGAGAGCGGGGAGGAGAGCGGTTATATCGAGAGCTACTAAACAGAGAGCTCAGAAAGTTAAAAGAGCGAGAGAAAGAACAGTTGTTTGGATAATAGGGGAGAGTGATAGCTAAAGCAAAGGCTACGAGATAAAGAGCGGGCTAAACTCAGCGTGAGCGTACTTACAGAAAGCAACACACAAACACATGATTAACCAACGCACAGAATTAATTTCAAAAAATCAAATTTTTAATAATAACAATAGGCATGCACTCGCGTTATAGGACAGATTTTCTACTGTAGGTTAAATGAGGATTTTAATCAAGGTTTATTTTGAAAAAACACCGGCTGTATTTGCAAAATAAAAGGAAAAGAAGCGGAGCGCAAAACAAAAACACGTCTGGTCACTACAAAGAGAACGAACGAAACTGACTTTAGACTTTAGACCAATCAGCCTATCGTCCTTCCTCCTCAAAACCATTGAGAGACTCGTCGGGCTGCAACTGAACAACAACTATACACCCTCAGTTGCTGTCAGGCGCACAGCATGCCTACCGGAAAGGAAAATCCACGGAAGCGGTTCTTCATGAAGTGATCTCAGCGGTAGAGAAATCTCTGCATCTTCAAGAGTACTCACTTATAGCCTTTCTCGATATTGAGGGAGCTTTCAACAACGTTGTACCGGGCGCCATTACAGAAGCCCTGACTGACCTGGGGGGGGACCGTCACTTGGTGATGCTCATTGATCAATTGCTCATATGCAGGACGGTGACATCATCGATGGGATCGTCCGCCCAGTCAAGGTATGTCAACAGAGGCACCCCGCAAGGTGGTGTCCTGTCTCCTCTTCTGTGGAACATAGCAGTCAACAAGATTCTATGTGACCTCGGGGAAATACCCCCAAACACTGTGCGACCTAATGACCGCAAAGCTAGCGCAACTGTCGGAATGGAAAGAATCGCGCGGCCTGGGAGTAAATCCCCCACAAATAAATACAAGGTGCCGCCCCTCAACCCACCAATTCTACATGGATGCAGGCTCTCCTTTAGCGACAGTGCCAGTTACTTAGGGTTGGTAATTGACAAGAAGCTTAACTTGAACCTTAATGTTAAAGACAGAGTGAAGAAAGCAACGACTGCACTCTACACATGCAAAAAAGCTATTGGGCTAAGATGGGGTATGAACCCCAGCATAGTCCAATGGATATATTTAGCTATAGTTAGACCAATACTACTCTACGGAGTTACGGTGTGGTGGCCGGAGCCTCGACTTCGCAGGAAAGGCGGGCAGAAGCAGCAGCAATACGTCTAAGAGACTTAAATCAATGGGTGACACAGTGCATAGGTCACTCAGCCATATTAAATAATAGCAATACCGTCCCCTCAAAAACGGACTACCAAGTTCAAGGAGCGTACACAGTTACTCCCTTCAACACAATCATCCCTCACAGAGACGAATGGCTCGAGGGACTCCCAGGCCCAGATGGGGCCATAAACATCTTCACGGATCGATCAAAGCTGCACGACAGAGTCGGAGGGGGAATCTACTCTGAACAGCTAAACATAAGGCATTCCTTCAGGCTCCCAGATCACTGCAGCGTCTTTCAAGATGTTGAGGTGCTGGGTTTAGTTCTTTCCTGTTTTCCAGTCTTCAGGTCCCAAAGATGAGATTGTTTTGACCTTAAGGCAAGTTTGGGGGGTTATGTAATCAATACAGCTGATCTTGTCCCTGATTAAGCGATTAATAAGGCGATAAGGCGATTAAGCGCTTTTCTGCAGCGCGATGCAGTCAGACGAGCGTGGATGTCCAGGTGGATGAATCGACATTCAAAGTAAGGTTTCGTTCTCGATGGTGGCTACTAACGAGCGCAGTGCCGTCTCCACCGACTTCCCTTTGGTATAAGCATGCTGATCAGCTTGGGAGGATGACAACTCTCGAGGTTCTCCATTGGATAGGGATATAGCGCAACCTTAGACATACTGAGTATATTGCGGAAGCCATGGGCTAATCACCTTTTTGGTCACCTGCATCTTGGCTGGGAATACCACGTCCAGTCCTGGAGCTTTTATGCCCGCAAAGCAGTCTATAACCCAGTGGATTCTCTTCATGCAGCTTCTTGTAGCTCCAGAGTAGAAGTTTGTAATCCTCATTAACGATCTCTTCGTTCGCTTGTTTGGCGATCTTAAAGAATTCCTTGAGGTTGTTCCTTTGGAGAGAAACATCCCGGTTCCACCAGAGTAGCTTGAACCTCTTCTTTGTTCTCGAGGGTGTGCACGATGAGTGGTATGCATCCAGTAATTCCTTGGATAGGGTCTCTAGGGGCTTCTCTATATCCTCCGAAGATTCGAAGTAACTGTCTTCTTAAACTTTTCTCAGCTTATATTCCGGGGGTTTTGGAGAGTGTTTAAAACGCACTTGAACTGAATGTACTCATGATCTTCAGCCAGATACCAAAGTACTTTTTCCCGTTACGAGTGTACGTTTGACCTGGTGGGACCTACGAAGGTGTGTTCCTCCCCACTTTTGCTATGTCTCGGTTGCGGGCTCTTGCTCCATGGCAATGAGGAGCTCCGCGGACGCTAGTTTGCTCTTATGTAGGTTAAGCTGCAGCACCTGTGATGTAGTGATGCTGATTCAACTTCGCACCACAGGTTGACTACTATTGTCTAGACACCGTCCTCCTCTTCCTTGGAGTCTTCACGTCCTTAGGGTACACTAGGATCTGGAGGATCACATGCTGGCCTCCTCGTTTGGGTAATGGGCTACCAGTATGCAGAACTTTCCAGTCTGCCGTTGCCACGTCCGAGTTCAGACTTTGCAGAAGCTTCAGTGCTCGCTCTCTTTGAACTGCAATGGGGAAGAGCACCTTTGCTTTTGGTACAAGCGGGATCAGCTCCTGCCTACTACCTCCCGCTTGGTCCTCTCCCACAGAGCTTCCAACTGGGACACCTTCTGCACCAGCCCCTGACGCGTTGGATCGTCGTTACACTTGAGGATCTTTACCCCATTCAGCCATCCAACACAATCGATCGTGGGTATGGGAGGGTTTGCGTCGTCCTCTATTCGCGAATAGCAATTCCACGAGCTGGGCGTGGACTATTCCACTGCGCCACCGTCATTTTTCCATTCTCGTCGCAGCGATCAATCAGGGCCGCAGTAAGATGTCGATGGGACATTTCGTTCATGTTGGCTTTCTGTCTGGGCTTCCCCGTCTTAGGCTGGGCGGTAGCCAACAATTCAAGATTGAAAAAAGTTGAATTAAATTATTCATTAAAGTAGATTTGAAGGGAAAACAGAGGGAAAAATGTATTTTAATTACTGCAAAGGCTACGGAAAGGTTCATGGTCAGAGTAGTTCGAAAGACAGAGTGGAAGATGAAGAGGATAGTAATGCCTAAACAGGCTGGACGGGACAGCAAGACTGGATTCGATTTCACCAAAAAGAAGTTTTTGGAAAAAGAGTATTAAATGGCAAATCCTTCGGATTTCAAGATGTTGGATGTTAATAAGACGCAGTCAACGCTCATAAGAAGAAAGACGTCTAGGAAGGTCACAATTAAGTCCGCGGAGGGCAAAGTTAAGGAATTGTTTTTAAACAGACTCGAGCACTTCTTGATATTTTCGCATATGAGAAGACCATATTCTAAGACAGGCTAAGGATAAGTGAAACATAAAGTAGTTTAGGGAATAAAAGTCACTGAATTCCTCAGACCATCTTTTAATAAGACCAAGGAATCCTTTGGCTTTATTCGAAGTAGCGGATATATGGGAATTAAAGCATAAATTAAGTACAAAGTCATTAACATTGTACAGGAGTTGCAAGAAAATGTTATTGATTGAGAAGTCAAAAGGTAAGGCTTGCTGAGACGAAAATTACATTTTGAAAAGTTAAGGGGCAAGGACGTTTATTAAATACAAATTATTGAGAGCGTCGAGATCCGATTGAAGAATTAACGGGAACACGGGATCACAATAGAAAAAACATAGTTTGGCATCGTCAGCATACATTAGGACTCGGGAATGAGTTAAAACTTAGGGAAGATCATTGATAAAAGGTTAAGCAATTAGGGACTAAAATGGATACCTTGAGGTACATTCGGCGAGATAAAAACAGGTTTAGAGACAGAGGAGTTAAAGCAGACAAGCTGAAAAAGATTGCATAGGTAAGCATTATTCCAGAAAAGAAGTTAAGTCGGAAACCCAAGAAGAGATAGTTGGATAAGAAGATTGTGATTAACTAAATCAAAATCTTTACTGAAATAAGTCTTAACTACATCAGTTTAACACTGTTTTGCAAATCCGTCAGCTAGGTTAGGTTACGTAGAGGCGGCTGCCAGGCTGGGGCCCGTCACAGTTAGGCCGGCCTCGGCCTGTTGTGGCTCCGCCTAGGAGATTCCCTTTCCTGCGTTGTGAGACAAGGTGTCAACCCATCCAGATACTCTTACAAAGCTTGCAATATTGATGTAGGCATAATGTAGACATCTCTGAAATGTCGGTTAAGAAGAAGAGAGCTGAGAGCTGAACAGGAGCAGAACACTGTCCACTGTCTCTTCCTCTTCCTCGTCTCTGCAGCTGCGGCAAAAATCATTATGAGGGGCACCCAGCCTGTTAGCGAGGGAGCCTATAAGCCAATGTCCTGTGAGGGAACGTATGACTGCGCTGCACCTTTTTCTGCCTAGTTTGCAAAGCTCAGAAGTGCGTTTTCTATATATGGTCGGCCATGTTAGCCGAGTTATGCGACATCGTGTCACTATTTGCCACATATCGTCTGTCAGTCGCTTGTATTGCTCTTTTATGATAAGCTTACAGGTGGCCATTCGCATACCAATATCCTCCTTATCTTGCAGAAGGGGGATTGTAGTACCAGATCGGGCCAACTCGTCTGCTATATAGTTGCCTTCAATTTCCCGGTGGCCCGGGACCCATATAAAGCAAATAGCAAATTGCTGAGCCATCTCGAGAAGAGATTTGCGGCAGTCTGCCACAGTGGCCGAGTTCGATCGCAGCTTGGCAATCGCTATAGATCTTTAGCTGGGTTGCCGTAACGGTAACCGCTTGGAGGCAGTTCAGAGCTTCCCTGATTACAATTTCCGCTTGGAAGACGCTGCAGTGATATGGGAGCCTGTAAAGATCCATCTGTAAAGATGTTTATGGCCCTTTCTGGGCCTGAGGGTTTCTCAAGCCATTCGTCTATGTGAGGGATGATTGTATTGAAAGAAGTATTTGTGTACTCTCTTGGAACTTGGTCCGTTTTATCTGGGACGATATTGATGTTGTTTAGTATGGATGAGTGACCTGTGTACTGTGGTACCCATTAGTCGGAGTCTCATAGACGTATTGCTGCCATTTCTGCCCGCTCTTTTCCTGCCAGGTCAAGGCTTTGGAGACATAAGATGGAATTTAGCTCATCATTTTGAGTAGTGCGAAGAGCTCCACTGATACATAGGGCGGCAGTTCGCTGAACTTTGCCCAGTGGCTTGGTGATCGTCCTTTTTGATAGGGCCGGCCAGATGCAAAGAGATGCAAAGAAGGGAAAGCTCTCCGTTAACGACTTGTATAGTTTTTATACCGGGCCCCCAGCCAGGCTGACCCTCGGCACGGGTGCGGTGGGTGTGTGGGTTGGGTTGTGGGTAGGTAGTGTGTAGGGATGGGAGCGTGTGAGCTACTTATTAAGAGTCGGTACCACAAGCGCATCATCAGTGATGCTGCTTCGCGAACAGTCGCTGGCTGTCCTTTACTGTTTATTTTGGTACTCTCCCTAGGGATGCCCGCTTATTCGCAGCTGACCTACCTGTTGAGGTAGGCCGTTGGCCTCAGCTAGGTCGCCTTTTGAGCCACCTCACCAGATCATCTGACCAGAAATCCGTCAGTTACAAAGGTGGAAAATTCACCTGCTAATATTATTATTCGGATTAAGATATACAATGTCAGCCGGGACGCTTAGAACTTTCTTGAAATATGTTTCCAAGATTTTTGGCAAAGCTCATCATTGCAAATCGAGTTTTCCACAGATTTGATCCGAGATTACGTTTTATATTGATCCCTTGCTGTTTCAAATCTTCGAACGTCGTCAGTTTGTTGTGTAATGTAATGAAACGCAAACAGAATTAAAACTTCTAACAAAATGCAGGCAAAAACAGCAAGAACGTAAAAATGCACAAATCCAACAGTGGGAGCGACGGCTGCCGCAAAGATTGAGTGCAGTGGCAAGGGCGGGAAAGCAGCTAAATAGATAAATGCGTTGATCGGCGAACCAAAGCCGGCGAACCAAAGCCAGCAAAGCAAAAGGGTCGGGAATGCAAGTGCCGTTGATTGCCTTGCGAGTGTCAAGCGAATTATAAAACGAGGGGGAACGTTGTGAGTTGCTGCTGCGACCGCAACTCTACATTTATACCCGATACATAGTCAGTCTGGCTATATTAAACGACAAAGAGTGCGTGCGAGAGAGACAGAAAATCAGTCAGAACGTGTCGACGGGCGCTGCGTAGCCACTGCAAATTGATTTGTTACTTTTGGCTATGATAATAATCCGATCTTATTCATATTCGGCAAGATTCGGCAATCAGGTAGATATGGCCATTCTCGTTTGTGCGTTTTTAATTTTCTCCTATCTCCTATCTTCAAAATTGTGGTTGCCACAGATTTTCGTTGTTTATGGCTGCGGAAGGGGGTGGGGCGAAATTTTGAAACACACTTGTAGCAGTGAGCTATCAACAGTGAGTTCTGCAGTGAAAAATTACAAATAGTTGTGTAACAGTGAGAGCTCTACAGTCAGGTCTAATAGTCTCTGAGATCTGTGGATGCCACAGATTTTCGCACTTTGCGGGGGCGGAAGGGGGTGGGGCGAAATTTTGAAACAAACTCGTCAAGGTCCGATATTATAGGAATCTGGATAAAAAATTTGGTTGCTCTAGCTCTTATAGTCTCTGAGATCTAGGCGCTAATGTTTTGCGCTATGCAAAGCCGGCTATGATACGTGTGTGTTAGAAAGAGACAGGGCGAGAAAAAATGAAATTGTTTTCTTCATTCTGGCTATAATAATAATACGATCCAATTCAGATTCTGCAGTCTTGAAGATAAATTCATTTTCTACGATTCTGCGTTTTTAATTTTCTTGTATCTTTAAAATTGTGGATGCCACAGATTTTCGTCCTTTGTGGGGGCGGAAGTGGGCGGGGCGAAGTTTTGAAATATAATTGTAACAGTGACATATCACAGAAGTCTGGATACAAAATATCGTTGATCTAGCTCTTATAGTCTTTGAGCACTAGGCGCTAATAGGGACGGACGGACGGACGGACGGACGGACGGACGGACGGACTGACGGACAGACAGACATGGCTCAATCGACTCGGCTATTGATGCTGATCAAGAATATATATACTTTATGGGGTCGGAAACGCTTCCTTCTGGACGTTACACACATCCACTTTTACCACAAATCTAATATACCCCAATACTCATTTTGAGTATCGGGTATAAAAATTAAGCGAGAACAGCGAGAACAGCGAGAGCACAGCGAGAACGAATTACCCGAGGTCGAGGTGTTAGATATTGATGTGGTTTTCGGCAATTTCGTTGGAAACTGCGAAACTATACAAAAGTTATAATTGTTGCCCTTGCCAATTATGTACCGACGAAAATGTTAAATATATGTATGTACATAAATGCGATTATTTTAATTATTCACAGAAGAACTCGTGCCCCACGTTGGGCGTCAAAATGTTTGATCAAGGAGCGTGTTTTTTATTGAAATTTGTTCAAGGATGGGGCTGTGATAACTTTTAGCAAACGCATTAAAGCCGATATAAGAATTAGCCGTGCAAAAGAAAAGTCGATGGGTGCATTTGAGTATTAGGCAATAACTATTTATTGGGGTTTTTTGTGCATGAGCACTGAGTAGAAGTGGGCCTCCAATGTGGAGAGTTTGCGACAATGATAATGAGAGAGAGTAAAACAATAAGCGTAAGATTTTCTATAATGCAGCTTTATTCAAGTAATTCTTTCTTAATTCAATTTGAACAGATAATATTTAAGTATAACCGAATTGATTAATTATGACGGTAACAACTAGCAAGAGTTCGCAAAAACTTAGTTTACATTTGATTTTCCTGAAGTACAGCGTGAGATAGTTTTGGTGTGAAGCGAGAGTACAATAATGCTTTCTCTCGCTCAGTAGATACATAAGTAAGGCTAATTATATGAAGAGGAGAAAAAAGTCGTTAAAAATCATTGAAATCGAGTTGACGAATCATCTTTTCGTTTTTCGTCGTTTAAAATATAATTAATTTGCAGGCACCAAGTATTTGGTTTTTTATTTGGAAAAACTATTCCAAAATGTCCTGGCGCCCCCGGGTGCACTCGCAAGTTAAGTCTTTATGTATAAAGTTCAAAGGCAAAGTGACATAAGTGAAGGGTGAAATACAAATATGTGGTCAGTATCGTACGCAAATCCCAAGTGATGATCAGATCCCTAGACACAAAGAGCGACAACGAAGATACGATCCCTAGACACAACAAGCGACAAAAAAGATACGATCCTTAGACACAATGAGCAGCAACGATAATCCCAGCACAGAAATAAAACGACGACGGTGAACGATAGACGAAAAAACCACGACGAGAACGCAAGAGTTTGTTCACAAAGAACTTAACGACGTAAAAGAAAGAAGACATTTATCACAAATTTATTAAAAATTAACTAAAAATTAACTATTAAACCTAAAATAAATAAAGAACCCCACATTTTGGTCGCTCGTTCGCGATCTAATCAAAAGTGGGTGCTATCCAAGAAACCAGGGGAATAAAAGAAGTTGAAACGAAAACATAAAATTTTTTCCCACAATGCCGTATTTAAATGATTTAATATGTGAAAATCTACTGCATAAATTCGTGTTCGAGACTGAGGGAGACAGAAAAAATCGAAAAATATTACGCGAATTTTCTGGCTTCCTCTACGACGAAAACGACGAGAGGTACAAGGCAAAGAAAGAATACGCAGTAAATAATATAACACATAGTGATCTTGTGGCTATATGCAATGTGTTGGGAATCAGTTATACTAGTGAGGACCTTCTCTTGCATGTGTTTTGCAATTTGCGTTCGATGACCCTGCTAGCGCATGATGAAACAAACAAGCAACGACGAAACTGATGATGAAGAGGTAATTGAAATAGAAAAGGAAGGCAACGATTCGTTTGAGACGGCAGAACATGTCAGCATAGAAAACATTGCAGTAGAAGACGAAGAAACAAAACAAAGGAAAGAGATATGGCGCCGCGCTTTGCGATCAGCTTTAGCGATGTGGAAGAGAGCATTCGAAGTTTCGACGGCACTAATACTATTCCAGTCAAAGTGTGGATAACAGAATACGAGGAACAGGCGACGCAAATGAAATAGAATGATTTCCAAAAGTTTTTGTTCGCGAAAAAGGCTTTCAAAGGAATCGCGAAATGTTTCGTGTTGAATGAAAGAGGTTTGAATTCATGGAATACCCTCAAGCAGGCATTGTTGTCAGAATTTAAATCGAATGTAACCAGCAAGCAAATTCATGAGCAACTCGAGCAAACGAAACGAGGCAACGAGGTATTCGAATATTTCTACAAAATGAAAGACATTGCATCACGAGGAAATATTGCAGATGAGACATTTATCTAATATTTGATTGACGGCATAGATGGAAAAGGTGTGAATAAGAAAATTTTGTACGGCGCAACAAATATAAATCAGCTTAAAGAAAAATTAAAGTGCTATAAAACAATTATGGAAAAAGAAAATCAAATGGAAAAAGAGAAGTCGAAGCGCCATGAAATCAATCAAAAAAAGAAACCGAAAAAAAATGTCAAAACATGAACAAAGATGCTAAGACAGAAGTGAAATGTTATAATTGCGACTAACTGTCAGATAACCAAAGTCAAACTAAAGATAAAGGTCGGAAGTGTTTCAAATGCAACCAATTCGGGCATATTTCTAAAGATGGCGAAATTGAAAATTTTGGTGCAACGTCAGTAAATACGCGTAGATTGCAGCCAAAACCCGATATCATACACAAAGAAGTCGCATTTGAAAATAAAAATCTCGTTTTGATACGGGCAGCAAGTTCAACGTCATGCGGGAAGACTTTTATCGCGAGATTGGCAAGCCAAAGTTGGAAAGCTGTACAATTGTTCTTGTTGGATTTGCCTATCGCGACTCTAATATGATACGGCCAGTTGGAGATTTTAAACACATGGTTTTATTCGACGATGGCGAATTCCTGTTAGACTTTGATGTAGTACCAACCAGATTTATCGATGTGAAGCTAATTATTGGAGAACTGTGTTTGCTGGCGGAAACCTTTTTTAATAGAAACGGACTTCAAGTGCGCAATATGTCGAGCAGTGACGAACTAAATATAATACAAATTTTTGCGTAAATTGACAATGACGTGATTGACATTAATGAAGGAGCAAGTGAATCTGCCAAAAAATAAGTACGCGAACTGATAGACAATTATGCGCCAAAAAAATCAAAAACAACAAATGTAGAGATGCGTATCGTATTAAAAGATGAGTCTCCTATATTTTCGCGTCCGCGCAGAATGGCGTTTACGGAAACGCGTATCGTCGATGAACAGATTGAAGAGTGGCTTAAAAATGACATTATCGAAGAATCTACATCGGAGTTTACAAGTCCAATAGTCCTTGTCAAAAAACGAGACGGTTTGGCAAGGGTTTGTGTTGATTTTAGAATGATCAATAGGGTAACTGTTAAAGACCATTTTCCTTTGCCGCTTATTGAAGATCAACTAGACTGCAAGAGGCAAAGATATTCAGCACGATTGATCTTAAGATCTTTTCATGTGCCGGTTTCTGAAATTTTTTAGAGTCAATATTTCGGCATCTGTCCAGCAAAGTTTATGTTTTACCCTACGTTGATGACGTGATTATTCCAGCACAGACAGAACAAGAAGCTATAAAGAATCTAAAAGAAGTTATCGAGACATGCAAAGATTTTGTTCTAGAATTGAATATGAAAAAATATGATGAATATGAAGAGAATGCCGTTAATATCTTAAAAAAACTGCTGAATATATATAATCAGACTTACGATTCAGAAGTACACACAGATGCATCAGTTGATGGTTTTGGTGCAGTTTTATTACAGAAATCGCCAGACGACGGACAGCTACACCCAGTCTATTACATGTCCAAAAAGTCTACTGATGCACAGCGGAAATATAGCAGTTACGAATTAGAGATTTTGGCAGAAATAGAAGCGTTAACCAAGTTTAGAGTATATCTCTTAGGCATTCTTTTTAAACTAATAACAGACGGCAATGCTTTTACAAAGACGCTGGAGAAACAAAACTTATGCACTAGGGTGGTGCGATTGATTTTGTTCCTGCAGGAGTACGATTATGCTGTGGAACATCGGTCAGGAACTAGAATGAAGCATGTCGATTCTCTCAGCCGCTACCCAATCATGATGATAACTGAAGACAGCATCACCATCGCTTTAAAAGATGCACAGTCGAAAGATGAAAAGATTAAAGCTATTAAAAAAGTTCTGAACGATGAACAGATGAGTTACGACGATTATTTCCTGAAATCTGGTATGCTATATAGACTTGTACAGGACGAGGAACTTATTGTGGTACCCAATGACATGCAGAAACAAATTATTAGTCGTGCACATGATAGAGGTCATTTTGCTGCAAAAAAGACAAAGGATTTGATTTGCAGAGATTACTACATACCAAATGTCAAAGAGAAGATCAAGAAATATATTGATTGCTGTATTCTATGCATTTTAATGAACCGAAAGCGAGGCAAACAGGAAGGGCTACTACATCCATTCCAGAAAGAAGACGTTCCATTATACACTTATCATATTGACTTCTTGGGACCTCTGGATTCGACTTACAAGGACTACAAACATATCTTTGCAGTTATAGACACATTCACGAAGTATTGCTGGCTGTATCCCACGAAATCGACTACCGCAAATGAGGTTATTGCGAAGCTTAGCAGTCAAAGTATTACATTTGGTAATCCAGCGTTTATAATCTCGGATAGGGGCTCCGCTTTCACCTCGCAAAACTTTGTAAAGTATTGTGAAGATGAAGGGATTATGCTGGTGAAGACGACGACAGGACTGCCGAGGGTAAATGGTCAAGTTGAGAGACCTCAGTGCTCTCAAAACTGAGTATCGACGACCCCACGAAATGGTACAGGCATGTCAGCAAGGTTCAACAAGCTGTAATTTCAACATTTACGAGGAACATTGATACGACCTTTGAAATGCTAGTTGGAGTTAAGTTGCGGACAAAAGAAGACCTCGAGGTACGACAATTGATTAATAAAGAAGCAGCAACAATATTTAACGACGAACGTAGCGACCAAAGAGCAAAGGCAAAGGCTCAAATTGTGAAGCTACAGAACTAAAATAAGAAGACGTACAATCTACGACGAAAACCTGCAATTAAACGTGCACAGTTTGGTAGTGGCCTGAAATTAAAAGCAAAGTTTTTGGGATCCTACCAAGTTGCTGGAATCAAACATAACAATGCATATGAAGTTCAGAAAGCCGGAAACTGCGATGGACCAAAGAATACCTCATCTTGCGCGGAGTACATGAAGCCATCGTCTATTAGCAACGACGACGACGCATTCGGGTCGAATGCTTAGTCAGAATGGCCGAATGTGGGTTGGTGTACAGTATCGTACGCAAATCCCAAATGATGGTCAGATCCCTAGACACAACGAGCGACGACGAAGATACGATCCCTAGACACAACGAGCGACAACGAAGATACGATCCCTAGACACAATGAGCAGCAACGAGGATCCCATCGCTAAGAAGACGACGAGAAACGAAGAGGCCATCACAGAAATAAAACGACGACGGTGAACGAAAGACGAAAAAACCACGACTGGAACGCAAGAGTGTGTTCACAAAAAACGAAACGACGTTAAAGAAAGAAGACATTTATCACAAATTTATTAAAAATTAACTAAAAATGAACTATTAAACCTAAAATAAATAAAGAACCCCACATATATGTAGACTATCTATCCTTATGTAGATATATTTTAATACCTGTCAGCAAATCAATAGCGTCTCGTGTGTGTGTGTGTGTGTGCACAACCGCAAGCTAAAGAAGCTGCCAAATCACGGTCGCCGAAATACCCTGTCAGCAGCTCTACCGCCGAGGGATATCCATTCCATTGAAAGAAACGAGGGGGAACGTTGTGAGTTAGTGCTGCGACCGCAACTCTACATGTATACCCGATACATAGTCAGTATGGCTACATTAAATGACAAAGAGTGCGTGCGAGAGAGACAAAAAATCAGTCAGAACGTGTCGACGGGCGCTGCGTAGCCACTGCAAATTGATTTGCTACTTTTGGCTATCTGGATTCGGCAATCTGGTAGATATGGCCATTCTCTGTGATTGTGCGTTTTTATACCCGATATACTCAAAATGAGTATTGGGGTATATTAGATTTGTGGTAAAAGTGGATGTGTGTAACGTCCAGAAGGAAGCGTTTCCGACCCCATTAAGTATATATATTCTTGATCAGCATCAGTGGCCGAGTCGATTGAGCCATGTCCGTCTGTCCGTCTGTCCGTCCGTCCGTCTGTCCGTCCCTATCAGCCCCTAGTGCTCAAAGACTATAAGAGCTAGAGCAACGAAATTTTGTATCCAGCCTTCTGTGATATGTCACTGTTACAAGTATATTTCAAAACATCGCCCCGCCCATTTCCGCCCCCACAAAGGACAAAAATCTGTGGCATCCACAATTTTAAAGATACGACGAGAAAACCAAAAAAGCAGAATCGTAGAGAATGACCATATCTTCTAGACTGCAGAATCTGAATTGGATCGTATTATTATTATAGCCAGAATGAAGAAAACAATTTAATTTTTTCTCGCCCTGTCTCTCTCTAACACACACGTATCATAGCCGGCTTTGCTTAGCGCAAAACATTAGCGCCTATATCTCAGAGACTATAAGAGCTAGAGCAACCAAATTTGTTATCCACATTCCTATGATATCGGACCTTGACAGATTTGTTTCAAAATTATAGGAATCTGGATAAAAAATTTGGTTGCTCTAGCTCTTATAGTCTCTGAGATCTAGGCGCTAATGTTTTGCGCTATGCAAAGCCGGCTATGATACGTGTGTTGTTAAAGAGACAGGGCGAGAAAAATGAAATTGTTTTCTTCATTCTGGCTATAATAATAATACGATCCAATTCAGATTCTGCAGTCTTGAAGATAAATTCATTTTCTACGATTCTGCGTTTTTAATTTTCTTGTATCTTTAAAATTGTGGATGCCACAGATTTTCGTCCTTTGTGGGGGCGGAAGTGGGCGGGGCGAAGTTTTGAAATACACTTGTAACAGTGACATATCACAGAAGTCTGGATACAAAATGTCGTTGCTCTAGCTCTTATATTCTTTGAGCACTAGGCGCTCATAGGGACGGACAGACGGACGGACGGACAGACGGACAGACAGACATGGCTCAATCGACTCGGCCACTGATACTGATCAAGAATATATATACTTAATGGGGTCGGAAACGCTTCCTTCTGGACGTTACACACATCCACTTTTACCACAAATCTAATATACCCCAATACTCATTTTGAGTATATCGGGTATAAAAACGCAAGAAGAGGAAATAACTGGAAATCCGATCCAATACAGAGGTATTTGTGCCAAAAATTGAAAGCTCAATTAAAGATGAAGAGATAAAAAAAAACTCGCAATTATTTTCTTGTGCTGAAACAATTACACCTCGCTTTCAATTCTCGGCACATACGTATGACATATTAGAGCTACATTTGCATGTACAAGCTACAACCGCCGGGCCACGTGCTTTAAGCAAGTCCGATGAATTTTTCAAATAAGTTTCCACAATATTTCGACCATATTGGTTTTTTGAGGTTAGAAAAAAACCTGACGTGATGGAGCAAATCTGACCTTGGATTCATGTTCAGGGCCCCATAATACATAGGGATATGATACTCTGGTCAGCCGCGCACGACACTTTTTGTTTTTGTGTGGCTGTGTTATAACTTTACCAACCATTGTGCGTTTCTTAGTGCGTGGTAGACGGTGGTGTACTATCTAGGACGTCAAAGGAAAAGACCCAAGCCGTCGAATGCTACGTGCAAGCATCGACCAATACCTGGGCAAACAGTGGTCTTAAAGGTTGTCCAATCTGTACAGAACAACATGCAGTTAAAGACGGAGGCGGTGACAAAACCCACCGAATCCAGCACTCAGAAAATTTTAGACGTAGCCTGGACAGAGGAGTGCCGCAGGCAGTGAATGCGCCCGTACAGAGGATCTTAAATTGTGTTGACGCAGAACGAGGTCACTTACTGTACCGTCAATTGCCAGTAACGCTGTACGGAGTCGGCCGATCAGTGGATCAGGCAAGCCTATTCGCCATGCGCTGCGAAACCTGTATTCCGTTTCGAAAATGAGCGAGCCGATGCAGACTCTACACCGACGAGATGTCCAAGACGTGCATAAGGATGCCCGCGGGCCAAGGAGGCCCTAAAGCAACGGGGTGGCAAAATTACTCAGTGGACTGGATCACGGATACTTGTTATTTCCACATTGAACGAGACAGTTTGCCAGACATGGCAAGCCAACCAAGATGAGCTGGGTTGTCTTTTGGGCCAGTAAGTAGACAATCTGTGCCGTAACCGAGGTCTTACCTCCTAGCTGTGTCATTGGAAGACTACTTCGATGTCAAAAACTTTGGTGTAAGGCTCGCGCAACCAGTTGCAGGCAGATACTCGAAGATTAGAGCAACATTACCAGACAGGATTATTATGGAAGGATGACCACATTGTGCTACCACGAAGCTATGATATGGCGTACAACGGGCAGTTTACACAACAATAGACCAGGATCATCAATGATTACGTTTCTAAAGGATACGCTCGACGGTTGAAGCCTAACGAGGTTGCAGTGGAATGCGACAGGCTATGTATGGTATCTACCACACCTTGGATTCGAAAATCCAAATCAAGTCAGGTCAGAGTTGGCTGGGATTCCTGAGTTTCCTTATGATAACAGAGAAGTTGTTGTTACAAAAATTTGGAGGCCAGTCATACAACATACAACCGAGACCGGTCGTGTTTTTTCTTAGCAGTCTGAAAAGT
Source organism: Drosophila lowei (assembly GCA_008121275.1). Taxonomy (NCBI): domain Eukaryota; kingdom Metazoa; phylum Arthropoda; class Insecta; order Diptera; family Drosophilidae; genus Drosophila; species Drosophila lowei. Next base: position 39,205,176 of record CM017781.1, on the reverse strand, counting down.
GACTTTTTTTTTGCAAGCAACAAAGGCTTATTTAAAAGTGGTAGAAAAAATTGGATCATTGTTTATACGCGTGTTTTTCATCAATAATTAGATTTTTCCTTTTTTTTCCGGAGGCGAGATGAGTCTTTGGCAATCTGGTGAAACCAACAAAAATGGCGGATGCCGGTCACTCGGGATCTGCCAAATCGAAACCTCCTGATCAGGTGACAAATAACAGCAAAAGTCAAACCCAAAAAACATCTTCAAAATTGTGGTTGCCACAGATATTCGTTGTTTATGGTTGCGGAAGGGGGTGGGCCGAAATTGTGAAACACACTTGTAGCAGTGAGCTATCAACAGTGAGTTCTGCAGTGAAAAATTACAAATAGTTTTGTAACAGTGAGAGCTCTACAGTCAGGTCTAATAGTCTCTGAGATCTGTGGATGTCACAGATTTTCGTCCTTTGCGGGGGCGGAAGGGGGTGGGGCGAAATTTTGAAACAAACTCGTCAAGGTCCGATATTATAGGAATCTAGATAAACAATTTGGTTGCTCTAGCTCTTATAGTCTCTGAGATCTAGGCGCTAATGTTTTGGGCTATGCAAAGCCGGCTATGATACGTGTGTGTTAGAGAGAGACAGGGCGAGAAAAAATGAAATTGTTTTCTTCATTCTGACTATAATAATGATACGATCCAATTCAGATTCTGCAGTCTAACAGTTAAATTCATTCTCTACGATTCTGCGTTTTTGGTTTTCTCGTATCTTTAAAATTGTGAATGCCACAGATTTTCGTCCTTTGTGGGGGCGGAAGTGGGCGGAAGTGAAATACACTTGTAACAGTGACATATCACAGAAGTCTGTATACAAAACGTCGTTGCTTTGGCTCTTATAGTCTTTGAGCATTAGGCGCTGATAGGGACGGACAGACGGACGGACGGACAGACAGACATGGCTCAATCGACTCGGCTATTGATGCTGATCAAGAATATATATACTTTATGGGGTCGGAAACGCTTCCTTCTGGACGTTACACACATCCACTTTCACCACAAATCTAATATACCCCAATACTCATTTTGAGTATCGGGTATACAAATATTTTATCACCATAATATTCAACAGCATGATGACATGGGGCTATTATACACAACAATGGAGAAAATCTGTCATCCCAATGATCCATAAAGCCGTAAAGAACAAGTCCCAGTCATCATCATATAGATCTATTAGTCTCCTGCCGTGCCAAATGCTGTTTTTCAACATTTCACAAACAACCGAAGTAACATACCTTGTGTAACATAGTAACATAGCGAAGAGAAATCTACTGAAATTTAAAGGTAGTAATTTACATTGGCTTATAAATTCCCGTTCACCACTATAACTGGAGTACAAAGTACTTTTGTACAATGTAGTTCACAAACCAATTTGAACATATGGCTCCGAACTATGGGGATACGCTTGCATTAGCAATATGGAAACAATCCAGAGCTCACTCGAAGATACTGACAACCATTACTGGGGCACTATGGTACATAGGGACATATTCATAAACATTTAAATGAAGGATCTGTTTAAGATGAAATCGCCAAGGTGAAAACAAAGTATCAGGTAAAGTTTCAGGCCCATCCTAATAGACTTGAGCAGTTTTTAACTTGGCACACTAGCCATACACGACTCCGGCAAAAAGACCTCTCCACCTAGCAATAATATTTAGGGCCGTACTCTTAATAGTTGATTTTAATTAATTAAATAAATTTAGATTTGTCTACTTGTCGTTAGACCCCAAGAAAGAAGAATAAATAAATAAAACACCATAATAATAGGAAAAATGCTGTTAGTTTTTATACCCGATACTCAAAATGAGTATTGGGGTATATTAGATTTGTGGTGAAAATGGATGTGTGTAACGTCCAGAAGGAAGCGTTTCCGACCCCATAAAGTATATATATTCTTGATCAGCATCAATAGCCGAGTCGATTGTGCCATGTCTGTCTGTCCGTCCGTCCGTCTGTCCGTCCGACCGTCCGTCCGTCCCTATTAGCGCCTAGTGCTCAAAGACTATAAGAGCTAGAGCAACGACATTTTGTATCCAGACTTCTGTAATATGTCACTGTTACAAGTGTATTTCAAAACTTCGCCCCGCCCACTTCCGCCCCCACAAAGGACGAAAATCTGTGGCATCCACAATTTTAAAGATACGAGAAAACCAAAAACGCGGAATCGTAGAGAATGACCATATCTTCTAGACTGCAGAATCTGAATTGGATCGTATTATTATTATAGCCAGAATGAAGAAAACAATTAAATTTTTTCTCGCCCTGTCTCTCTCTAACACACACGTATCATAGCCGGCTTTGCATAGCGCAAAACATTAGCGCCTAGATCTCAGAGACTATAAGAGCTAGAGCAACCAAATTTTTATCCAGATTCCTATAATATCGGACCTTGACGAGTTTGTTTCAAAATTTCGCCCCACCCCTTCCGCCCCCAAAGGACGAAAATCTGTGGCATCCACAGATCTCAGAGACTATTAGACCTGACTGTCGAGCTCTCACTGCTACAAAACTATTTGTAATTTTTCACTGCAGAACTCACTGTTGATAGCTCACTGCTACAAAATTTCGCCCCACCCCCTTCCGCAGCCATAAGCAACGAAAATCTGTGGCAACCACAATTTTGAAGATAGGAGAAAATTAAAAACGCACAATCATAGAGAATGGCCATATCTACCAGATTGCCGAATCTTGCCGAATCCGAATAAGATCGGATTATTATTATAGCCAAAAGTAACAAATCAATTTGCAGTGGCTACGCAGCGCCCGTCGACACGTTCTGGCTGATTTTCTGTCTCTCTCGCACGCACTCTTTGTCGTTTAATGTAGCCATACTGACTATGTATCGGGTATAAATGTAGAGTTGCGGTCGCAGCAGCAACTCACAACGTTCCCCCTCGTTTATATTAGCTTTTATACATTTGGACCTTATCAAATGACAATATCAAAGGAGAAAGTTGTTTATAATATGTATAGTACCGATATTAGCTTTGTTTCCAATAGTAAGTACCGAAGATGGGGATGGGTTCGGAAAAAGAGAAAGCCGGACATTATCAAATTCAGGACAGTTTTCTAGTATATGAATTGTGGTTAGACCCAGACCGCAATGCTGACAGGTGGGGCGTATGTTATCAGAATGGAGATGAGAATACGTGAATTGGCAGTATCCGATACGTAGTTGCGAGAAGGCGGAGGTGTATGTACGGTAACAATCTTTTGGGAAATGGATCTTCTCCCGTGTAGTGTTTACGGTATTTTATCTGTACTGGAAGGAATTGCAGTCTAGCACTTGTTGCTGTTTTGGGTGTGATGTTCCGATACACGGTATGAAGGTATAAGGCGACTGCGTATACAGATGCGTATAGTTTTCGTCTAAAATGGTACAAAGAATAGTATTTAATATTTCTTAATCTCTCAGCTTAGTAACAATTAAAGCGTCATCTGAATACAAGAATAGTTTAACGTTATTATATTTAAGTAAAATGGTTTTAATTTGTTCGAAAGCAATGATAAATAAAACCGCTGATAATGACGCTCCTTGGGGAATACCACTGTTCAGTTGCAGAAATATGCGTTAGTAATATTAACTTGTTGCGGATCCTGCTGACAATGCAATCTCTCTGCAGTGGGCAAAGACATTGGTGCAATTGCTGACCATCAAAATGACGCAATTGCCCACCAAACAATGAACTTATCAATAATACACAAACTTATAATGTTACCGACTCAGCATTTTTTGTACCTTTTGTTACCTATAAATAAGAATAAATTTTATCAATAAAATCAGTATCAGAAACAGTACCATAACTGCCTGTCACTCATCTTCCATCGCAATCATCAGAGGCTGTCGCCGTGTCTTCAGACCCTCCCTTGCGCACCGTAGGATACCCACTCCGCAGTCCAACTGGTTCAAGTTCTAGTTGCGACGACCAAACTGTAGACGGTTTATGTACCGTATGCAACCCAGCTTCCTACACACACACACACATTAACATTTGGTGACCCCGACCTTGGTCATCCTTTCAAACTGTCAGACAAGCTACAGTGAAAGGATTTGATCTGGACATCAGATTGAAGCAGTCAACAGGACATCTTCAATAAAAATTTGGCATCAGGCCATACACTTACGGTAGCATCTCCTACCAATAAGTATCACTTTGGCAAATCTGACATATTCAGGTTATCAGCCAACAGAAAAACAGCTATAGAATTCGGTTGCCACCGAGGCAATCAATTTTGTTGTGCACAAATCCCTCCATCCAACACATCACCTGTACTATTACTTTTCTGACCGACAACGGTTGCGATTCGGAGCGTATCCAGCTGCAAAGCAAATAAAACACTCCCAACGGGTCAAAAAGTAATAAGTACAAACAGATAGAATTGATACACAAATGGAGGCAGAAGCTGCCGCTACAATGACAATGGATGTGCAGCAAGATATTGGTGAGGAAATATCGAGGTGCACTCAGAACTTTAAAAACGATTCCCAAGAACGAAAGCAAACGGCCTCTTATTTTCAAGCCAAAATATCAGCACTCGAAAATGCGTGGAATCGCTTCAACAAAAGTCACTCCAAACTTCGCGATACAGACAAAACGGATGAATACGTAAAATTCCGTGAAGACTTACGTACAACATGTAAGCAATACATTACGATTTTTACGGAATGCATTGATAAACTATCGCAGACGTCTAGTGCTCGTGGGGAACGTCAAATCGTCCCTAACGAAAAGCATGAGAAGCCTCCAGTAGGTCCCAAAGAAAGCGATCTGATCCAGCAGTCTTCGAAAGATTACAGCAAACTGCTTTCACTATGTCGCCGACAAAAGGCCATAGTAGAGTCCGTTAAACGCAATCTGAAACAACTTTCAGAGGCGGAAGGACGCGCATCAAGTGATTTAATAAAATCACTATGGACTCAAGCACAGGAAGTCCACTTCACAATTCATGAGGAATACGAGGACCCAGTGGAAGGAGGATATGACATGGAATCCTACCTAACACTGGAAAGTAAGGTCCAAAGAGCATTGCATTACACCAAACACGGAAAACGTGCAGCTTCCACGCATCAGCATCCCAAAGTTTGATGGGGATCTATTAAAATGGACCCAGTTCTTCGATCTGTTCTCATGCATGGTTCATGAAACCAACATGCCTACGGTGAAAAAGATGTGGTATCTTAAAACCACCGTTACCGGCGAGGCAGAAAGATTGATTCGACATATCGATCTAAAGGAAGAAAATTATGAAGCCGCTTGGGAAATACTAGTTGACGCATACAACAATCCCAGAGATGTTTCGAACACGGTACTGAACCGCTTCCTCAATCATCAAACAATTAATGACGATCCCAAATCATTAAAAGAGTTGCACATAACAACCAAAGAATCCCTTGCATCACTAAAGGGATTGGGCATCAATATATCTACATGGGATCCAATATTGATTGCCATTATCAGAAAAAAACTGGATGTTACAAATAAGGCCTTGTATGAGCAATCATTGGGAAGCTCAAAGGACATTCAGGCGCTGGATACGATGCTTCAGTTCTTGGAGCAAAGAATACGAGTTCTAGGAACCAGTAAGAAGCCACCAGCATCAAGGAAAGAGCCAAAAGGCACGACATGTGTATCAGTAAACACAGGGAGAGCGCGAGCACCCTTATGCACATTCTGCAAGAAAGCAAGCCATTGGCTCTACGGATGCGAAGAATTTCGCTCCAAATCTCCATCAGAACGACTAAATTGGGTACAAAAACAAAAAATGTGCGTTAATTGTTTTAGAACAAATCACAAAACAAACGCATGCCCAGGTCGAAACTGCTTCAAGTGTGACAAGAAGCACAACACGATGCTACATTTGGAAACAGCATCGGGCGCAGCTACAGAATCAAGAGGTCCGACGGTTGGTGCAGCAAGTAACAATAGTTACAATCTACTGGCCACAGCAAAGGTGGCAGTAGAAGCCAACAACGGGCAGGTTGCTAATTTCAGAGCACTGCTAGATTCAGGATCTGTTGGATATAAGTTTACCGTTTTAGTTTACCGTTCTATATATAAGCGATATATAAAACGGAGCTGTTACAAGAGACACGTAGTGGTTCGGTTAAACGTTTATTTGAGCGTGAGTAAAGTGGTATATACATTATGAGCACGATACAATACAGTGTTGCCAGATAATTGTTGCTTATTCAAACAATAGTATCGATTACATTTTTAACACTTCTTCTTAAGCTACATATTATCATTTTAAACTAACTACCGCATGTTTAACTTTGTCATTCCAAGTAATTTAACAAAGTCGTCGTGTTTTTCTTGCTTAAACATTTTGTTAGTAGATCTGCAACATTGCCGTTTGTTGATACGTATTCTATTATAATTTCATTACATTCTACTTTTTCGCGAACAAAATGATACTTAATATCAATGTGCTTCGTGCGTTTGTGATGTACCGGACTTTGAGCAATATGTTGCGAACTGATGTTGTCGCCATAGATGGTTAAAGGCTCTGTAACAGTTGACCAACCAATCTCGTCCAGAAGTCTTCGTAAATAAATGGCCTCTTTAGCAGCCATAGATAGTGCTATGTATTCAGCTTCAGTGCTGCTCAACGCGACAACACTTTGCTTAGTTGAAGTCCAAGAAAACGCACTGCCTGCTAGAAAGAATGCGTACCCACTATAAGATCTTCTATCGAGCCTGTCATTGGCCCAGTCAGCATCAGCGAAACCTCTTACTGGTTCACCACACTTGCGATATGAGATGCCCAAATTCTTCGTACCAGCCAGATACCTTAGAATGTGTTTTGCAGAAGTCTTGTGTTCTGCATGGGGATCAGTATTTCGTTGCGACAGTTTGCTTACTGCGTGCAAAATGTCCGGTCGGCTCAAGACTGCTAAATACATAAGGGAACCAATTAATGACTGATATTGTGTTACATTTACCTTGACACAATTATCATCAATGCAGCCAACTTGATAGCCAGGGTCTAGCGGTGTGCTGACTGGACGGCACTTGCTCATGCCATACGTGTCCAATAGTCCTTGAATATGCGATTTCTGGCAAAACGAAATCGAACCCTGTTCACCGTCTCGCTCAATTTCCATTCCTAGGAAAAAGTTTATGGGGCCGCCATCGTGCATCTTGAAGTTTGATGCGATCTTCTTCTTAATTACGGCTATGTCATTTTTGTTTGGACATGCGATAATTAAATCGTCGACGTTGACTGCAATATAGCTGTATGTTTGCTCATCTTTCTTGACGTACAAGCATGCCTCGTTCTTACATCTCTTGAAGCCCATGGTAGACAATACCTTGTCGAGCGTTTTGTTCCATACTCGCCCGGATTGCTTGAGTCCATAAAGTGCTTTACGCAGCTTTAGAACTTTTTCTGGATGATGCTTGTCGACAAAATTCTGAGGCTGCCTCATGTACACAGTCTCATGGAGTTTACTGTTCAGGTAAGCATTTGATATATCTACTTGATGCATATACAGCTGTTTTTCTGCAGCAATTGCGAACAACATGCGAATGGTCTCGTACCGAATTACAGGTGAAAACGTTTCCCAATAATTTACTCCAAATTGTTGCCCACAGCCTTGAGCAACCAATCGAGATTTGAACTTCTCGATGAGACCATCCTTGTTTCTCTTAATTCGAAAAACCCATTTGGAGCCAATGGCTTTTTGTCCTGGAGGGAGTTCACACAATGACCACGTGTCATTTTCCTGTAGAGCGTCGTATTCCGTTTGCATTGATTCTTTCCAATTTTGAGAATGATGGCCTTGCAATGCTTCAGCAACTGACTGCGGTGTCTCAGTGTCATCCATCTGATTTAGGAAACTATTGAGCACTGCCTGGTACTGCTTTTTCGGTCGCCCAGGTTGACCGCTGCGGATGATTTTTGGTCTGCCACGCCCACGCTGTACTACATTCTCTTGTGGTGGCACCTCTTGGCCACTCACGGAATTGTCGTCAGTTTCACTTGCGCTCAAAAACTCCTCCTCCACTTCGCTGGAGTCACAGCTGGAATTTGCATGATCAGCTATTAAAGGTACATATGAGTGTTGATCAGGAACTTTAAGTGACTCAAGGCGGAGTATGTTTGTCATGAAATCGTCATTTCGGTCTGAAATACCACAATTCTCAGTGCTTTTTGTGTCAAGCTCACCTTCTATAAATTTGACATCACACCTTTCAATTATTGTACGGTTCTCTCGATCGTACAGGCGGTAAGCTTTTGCTGTAAAGGAGTAGCCGACAAAAATGTATTCTTTGCCTTTTGCCTGGAATTTGCTTCTTCTGGTCTTATCCAAAGCAAATGCGCGAGATCCGAATACTCGCAGGTGTTTTACTGATGGCTTGCGTCCTTTCCAGGCTTCGAATGGTGTACCGCCACTTAAAGCTTATGTGAGACATCTATTTCGCAAGTAAACTGCCGTGGTAACAGCCTCTGCCCACAAGAACTCCTCCAGCTTTGCATGGATAAGCATACTTTTTGCCATCTCTACAATTGTTCGATTGGCTCTCTCGGCTACACCGTTTTGCTGAGGGGTGTAGGGAACCGTCAGTTGCCTTTGTATACCGCACTCGTTCAAAAAATCAGAAAATTCCTTATTTACATACTCTGTGCCATTATCGATGCGCACAGTCTTTATTTTGTTGCCCGTTTGGCATTCCACAAAACTTTTGAACATTTTGAATTTTTTGAAAACTTGGCTTTTCGCGTGCATAATGTATACAAATATCTAGCGCGAGTAGTCATCAATAAATGTCACAAAATAGCGATTGCCGCCGATCGATTTTACATTCATTGGGCCACATACATCTGTATGTACTAGCTCAAGTACTTGCTCCGTTGTACGATTTAACTTCTGTTGAAACGGCAATGCACATATTTTTGCTCTGTTACATGTATCACAATTAATTTCCATTTTCATATTTTCAAAGTTCATGCCATGAACAAGCTGTTTATCGTTCAACTGTTTTAAATCTTGGAAATTAAGGTGGCCAAACCTATTATGCCAATTCATTGCAGGCGAAATTGTGTTCAACATATAAACTGCACTTTTTTCTGAGCACTGCTTGTACACATACAAATTGTTTTCTTGCTTGGCTTTTATTATTGTTTCTCCTTTTTTATTTTTAATCAGTGCCACTTTTCCAATAAATGTAGTGGAATTCTCGAACTTAGCTGCTGTGCTCACTGAGAAAAAATGCATGTGTAATTCGGAGACGTATAACACATTTTGCAAGTTTATTAAAATATTTTCACCCTGAATTTTAACATTGCCAGATCCGGGTGATGAGACGAACTTATTTGTAGCCAACATTATCGATGTTTCCTTCTCGACAAGTTTAGGAACATGCTGCGATCGCAACACATGTGCGATGTTGCGCCACTATCTACGCACCAAACTCTCTTTTGCTGCTCTCCGACAAAACAGTGCATTAAACTGCTTGCCTGTTCTCTTTGTCCATTTGTTTTGCTACCCTTTTTCTTAGATCTGCACTCGCTTGCTCGATGACCAGTTTTTTCGCATTTGAAACATTTTCCCTTGAATTGTTGCTTTACGCCTGTGTTCCCGTCGTTCTTGGTTCCGTTATTCTCGACACTCTCGTTTTCTCGCGATCTGTGCTGTGTATGTGTGTATACTGCTTGTGTGGCCGAATGATTTTCGCGCTCTGCCTTCTCCTGTTTTCTGGTGCCTTCTTCTAGCATTTTTACTTTAAGAGCTTCAAATTTTGGCAGCTCGTCACGCGTTTCAATCGCGACTACAAAATTTTCCCAAGATTCGGGCAAACTGCTCAATAACATGATGACTTTTAGCTCATCTTGGAGTTTTATGTCCAGTTCCGCCAATTTTTCAATTGTCTCTACAAAAGAATTGACATAGGCTGACACATCATCGCCCTGCTGCATATTTAGTCGAATAAGTTTTTGATAAAGTTGCACCTTTTGGATGGGGCCTTTTGGCATGTGGAGTTCCTTTAATTTTTTCCATATGGCTTCAGATGGTTCGCACGTCTTTATGTGCACAAGCTGCGATGCCTTAACATTTAAGGTTATGTACGCCATTGCTTTCTGATCCAATTTATTCCATTTCTCGACAGCTGCGGCATCTCCTCCACTGCCTTTTCCACAGACTACATCCCATAATTCGGTCATTACCAGGACACTTTTCATGGCCATATGCCATACACTGTAATTGCCCTCATCAAGTTTTTCGATTTGATTTGACAAATTCATGTTGCTAATTGTTCCGGGTTAATGTGTGCACAAAATAACTGTTGACAATTTAGCACAACCGACACTCAAACCCAGACGCTTTTTAGTCTGTTATTAAGCCGAAACAACGAACTCTGGGCCCATAACCAATGTTGGATATAAGTTTACCGTTTTAGTTTACCGTTCTATATATAAGCGATATATAAAACGGAGCTGTTACAAGAGACACGTAGTGGTTCGGTTAAACGTTTATTTGAGAGTGAGTAAAGTGGTATATACATTATGAGCACGATACAATACAGTGTTGCCAGATAATTGTTGCTTATTCAAACAATAGTATCGATTACATTTTTAACAGGATCACAGATAAACTTGATCTCTGAACGAATGGCATCAATGTTGTCACTCAAACTAAAAGACACAACATTACGGATCGAAGGAATTGGAGGTCAATCAAAGACCAGAAGAGCACGAGTAAATCTCATGAAATCCCTTCACAATAATTTTACGCAAAGAATTGAAGCTTTCGTATTACCTCAAATAATAGCGGATCAACCAGCTCAGGCACTCGATTCAGAGAGCTTGAACGTACCAAACTTTCATAAGCCAGGCAAAATCGATATGCTAATCGGAGCCGAGCATTACCATTCATTGCTGCTATGATCATTCCATGATTCCAGATTCTGGACTCTGGACAATCTAGAGACGGAAGAAAAACCACGCACTCCAGTAGAAGCACAGTGCGAAGCTCATTTTATAGAAAACCCTAAGACTGCTTTGGATGGCCGGTTTATTGTAAAACTCCCATTTTCCCAACACTCTTCAGCCCTGGGGAAGTCTTTGGAAACTTCAACTAAAAGATAGATAGCGTTGGAGCGTCGAATCTCAACAGAAACCTGGAAGAGTTATGTGGACTTCATGGAAGAAGGTTCCTAAGAAACACTTTTTCATTCCACATCACTGTGTACTCAAACCTGAGAGCACCACCTTGTGATAGGTAGCTTCGGGTACTATTCGATGCCTCAAGCAAGTCAGCAGGCGGGAAATCGTTGAACAACATTCTGCATGTTGGACCTACAGTTCAGAGCGATTTCCACTCTGTTACGATTTCGAACTCATAAGTACGTATTCACAGTGGACAAACAATCCTTCCGAAGATTTCAGGTACTATGGGACAACAGCTGCTTCGTTCCTGGCAACGAAATGTCTGGATCACTTGGTAACACGATACAGAGACAGACTACCAGTAGGATCATCAACACTAAAAACCGATTTCTTCGTTGACGACTGTCTACGTGGAGAAAACACTATTCCAGAGGCAATTCAAGTTTCAAATTGCGCAATAAGCAACTTCTCCAAGGAATCCCCAAAGAGGTTATTGTAAGTGTTGTCAGAGTGACAACTCTGGGTCTCATCCGGATGCCGAAGAAGGACAAATTGTGTGGACGAACACAAAAAAGCCAGGCTACACGTTTCACCAAACGGGTGGTATGTTCCGAGCTGGCTCAAATCTTTGACCCACTAGGACTCTTTGCACCGGTGGTAGTAAAAGCAAAAATCTTCATGCAAGAACTTTGGGAGCTCAAACTGGATTGGGATGACGAATTGGTATTACATCGTCAAACCGAATGGAAAGAATACCGGGAAGACCTAAAAACATTGAACAAGATGCAAATTCCCCGGCATATCTATGCCTACATACAAAAACAACCAAGTGTCAGTAAGACTGCTCTGTTCCAAATCACGTGTAGCGCCGACAGCCAAACAATCACTACCACGGTTAGAATTGTGTGCTGCAGCCCTTGGTTCCGAACTCACAAGCCGAGTCCGACAGCATCTTCACATGGACATTAACACGGTTTCAGGATGCTTTTGAAGTGATTCCACCGTTGTGCTATCCTGGATAAACGCATCATCATCTTCAACATACCAAACCTTTGTGGCAAATCGAATAGCCAAAATCCAGGCGTTAACAAACCAGTCACAATGGCGTCATGTGTCATCGGCCAACAACGCAGCCGATGTCCTGTCGAGAGGGATCGCAGCAAGCAGATTGGCAGATCACAATCTGTGGTTATATGGACCACTATTCCTGCATGGATCTCGAGTATTATTCCAACGGTAGCGGCGGCTGCATATGGTTGTCTGGAACTAGCGGCTATGCTGCTTGCGTATCCTTGTCGAATCATATGTGGACACTTAAACCTGTGCACTGATACTAAGACAATGCAAATTATAAACCATAGCCCAAACTAAATAAATTTCTTTTGTCGTCGTTCCAAAGATTTGCAACTCCGTGAGTTTGGAGTCACCCTAGGAAAAATTTGGTAGAATATAGAAAAAAAAAAAGAAATCTTATAAAATATGCCGCTACGACGAGTTCGGAAAACTTTTGTGGCATTTGTTGCTCCGAAATGTCCAATTCTCAGCCATGTTTTTGTACTCCTTGCAATCACGTTTTCCATAAAGCATGTCTGGAAGAATGGTTCCCTCATCACGATGATTGTCCGAACTGTAGCCGAGTATGTACGTTATCTCAAGCGAAACTATTTGTTGGCAATTGTTCTCCAAACAAGCCGCAGCCGGAACCAACGAAATTACCAGATCCCTCGAGAATTACTACTCGAAGTCTTGCCAGAGCTTTGGAGACAGCACAGACCCCGGCAAATGCACATGGTCAGCCAGAGACGGGAAAGGTATCCGAGGGAAATGGCAACAATACCCAATTGAGCCAAATTCCAACTGTATGTTCAGTCCCGGTTGAACGGACCACCAGGTCAACTCGGTCCAAAAGAACTCGAGCACCAGCCAAAAAGCAGATCCCGAAGTTCCCGCCAGGCCGATCTTCCGGTCCGGAAGTAGTGTGTTTTTCGGGATTGGATGCTAGCCATAGCTCCAACCAGACTGAAGCTCCCTCAGCTAATGTCGCTACTCACTCTAGCCCTTGGGAAGCACCCAATGCACGGACAGCCCCTGCAAGCCAGGGATTGGACTTGGATGCCTTCCAACAGATAATTGAGCGCACTGTGGCCAGAGCCATATCCACTTTGCGGACTTAGCCGCCAGCGAGTCCGCAGGAAGGGTATGCAAGGCCAAATATCCCAACACCAGTTTCATGTATAACCAGCAGTTCTAGCCTGCGAACGGCCAAGACGGCCGACATTATGCAAAAGTGGAATGTTCCTTTTGATGGTTCTACCGAAGGTTTAGGGGTAGAAGAATTCATTTACCGAGTCAAAACATTCACAGATGAAACCTTGGATAGCGATTTTCTCGGCCTTTGCAAACATTGGCACATCTTGCTGGTTGGCAAAGCGCGCGATTGGTATTGGAAATACCACAAGCAGGTAGATCGCATCGTTTGGACAGCTCTTAGACAACAATATAACAACTATCGTTCCGAGTTTATGAGCAAGGAATTGATTGAATAGAAACATTAAAAGCAAATTTGCTTCCCGAAACCCGTCACAAAATCTTATATCAGTCCATTAGCTCAGTCGGTCAATTGAGAAGATTAGTACAGATGCATGAAAATCTAGTGCACGAGTTACAGAAATCTGAAAAGTCTAGGCCACCGGTTGGCCGACATTTGATACATAGTCTGGAGGAATCGCGCCCCGAAAGCGATCCAGAAGGGTATGAGGATATCAGCGTTCTTGTTGGAATTGTGAGGTGCTTGGACATGTGTGGGAAAATTGTCTTGCAGATAGGCATATATTTTGTTACGGCTGTGGACCTCCGAATGTCTATAAGCCGCAGTGCCAAACATGTATTCGTCGAGCTTCGGAAAACCGTCAGAAGAGTGCATCCCACAACAGCCGGATGCCCCCGAAAAACCACCAATAAACTTGCCTGTTGACTTAGCTCGAGACAAGAAAAGTTTGGCTTCTTGTTTTCAGAAAATAAAGGAAACGGATACGATCGCAAAGAGGAGTTGTCGGTTTTTATCGTATCCCGAACGGATTAATAAATATTTAGAGGTTCGAAAAAGAATTTTTAATGAAGAACCACATGAAGCCCCAAAACGAATCCAAAATATTATGATAATGTTAAAAATAACCGTAGAATGTTAGTTTCCGCTATTATTAGTAGTCCCAAGGATATGCGCAGTTATGCCGAAGTATCCTTTCTGGGTCGATCAGCACAGGGTCTGTTAGACACCGGCGCAAGTATAAGCTGTATAGGTGCTGAAGTAGACTGATTTTTCATCCTTTTCTGAATGTAAACTCATAAAAGCCACGGCAAAAACTGCAGATGGCCAAAGTCAACAGATACTGGGGGCGTTGAATGTCATCATGCGAACTATCGAGAAACCCATGAAGTTATATATAATTCCATCCCTGAAACAAAATCTAATTCTCGGTCACGATTTTTGGAGATCCTTTTCGCTGGCCCCAGACATCATTGCAGCTGTCGAGATAAGCTCGAAGGACGATGAGGCAGCCGAACCAGATCCCTTACGGTATCCTTTAAGGCAGCAAAACCAACAATTCGAGGTTGTTAAACAGTTATTTCCCAACGCGACGGAGGAACTAGGGCGTACGGCCTTGCTTAAGCATCATATCGATGTAGGTCAGGCCGCCCGCGTTTAGCAACGATTCTATCCAGTTAGCCGAGCGGTGGAAAAGTTGCTTTATGGCAAGGTAGATCGCATGCTCCAACTAGGCGTAATAGACCCGCCCTCCAGTGCGAGGAGTTCGTCAATGAGACTAGCTCTCAAGCTTAACAAATTCCGTCTGTGTCTGGATGCTCGACGATTTAATGAAGTCACCCGTAAGGATGCCTACCCGTTACCAAGTATCGATGGTATTTTTGCCCGGTTGCCCAAGGCAAATATCATAACCAAGCTCGACCTAAAAGATGCTTATTGGTAGATCGGACTCTCTAAGGAATCAAAGTCTTTAAATGCTTTTAGGTCCCGGGAAGGCCTTTATACCAGTTTAAGGTTATGCCTTTTGCCCTGTGTAACGTTCCATCCACCATGTGTCGTTTGATGGATGAAATCAATCCCCCGGATCTGCGTTACTGTGTCTTTGGATACTTGGACGATCGTTTTTGTTTTTTTGCCCATCTGGCAGTCCTTGTACGACTCGCTGAACAGTTAAGAAAAGCAAGCCTAACTCTTAATATAGCGAAAAGTAAGTTCTGTGTCATCAGCGTAAATTATCTTGGACACGTCATCAGTAATGGAGTTAATTTTCTTGGTGTATGTGGCTGGTATCGTAGATTCACCCAGAATTTCTCGGAGCTATCATGCCCTATCACAGAGCTTCTTTCCAACAAAATGAAGTTTATTTGGTCCCCGGAAGCACAAGTCGCAATGGGATCTTTAACCGTGTTGATGTCTTCTCTAGCGCTCAAAGACCCGGACTTCGAGTAGAAATTTTTCCTGCACTGAACGCTAGGGATTTTGGTATAAGAGCCGTGCTCGTGCAATTGGTGGATCAGCAGAAAAAGCCAATAGCGTTTATGTCGAAAAAGCTTAGTCAACGTAACTACAGCTTTGCGGAGCACGAGTGGTTGGCAGTCATTTTGGCCATCGAAAAGTTCCGTTGCTATCTGGAACTGCAAGAATTCGAAGTGGTTACTGATCATTAGAGTTTGTCGTGATAAATGCGCCAGCAAAACGTGTCAGGAAGATTAGCTCGATGGATCTTTAGATTCCAGCAATTTAAATTCTCGATATCGAACCGAAAAGGAAAAGATCATATTGTTCCCGATGCTCTATCCCGATTACATGAACCCGAAGTATTTAGAGTAGAGATGAGTCCTGTGATAGATCTCGAATCCGATGCATTTCAGGATGACAGCTACCAACAGTTAAAAGAGCAGTAAAAGAAGCTCAGCTGCTCGATCTGAACATTATAGACCAACTGCTGTGCATTCGAACCGAACACGCAGATGGAAATGCTGTGCAAGACACTCGAACTTGGAAATTATGGGTCCCCGAGCGATTGAAGACCGACGTTCTTAAACAAGCTCATGACAATCCTACATCCGCGCATGCCGGCATGCAAAAGACCATAGAAAAAGTTTATAGAAGCTTGTTTTGGTCCGGCTTAGCTAAAGATGTTCGAGAGTATATTCGCAGTTGTGAGGTGTGCAAAGCATGCAAAGATCCTAATTAAACTCTGCGACCACCCATGGGAAACCACATACCAACTTATCGACCATTTCAACGGTTGTACATAGATCTTCTTGCACCCATCCACGCAGCAAAATTGGAGCAAATACCATTGGCTGCACCGCCTGAAGAAATTTACACCCGTAGCAGTCCAAGAATTTCTGCTAAAGCATATCTTTAGTGCAAATGGAGTGCCTGAAACTATTGTTAGTGACAATGGAAAACAATTTAAAGCTACCGAATTCAACGCATTTTTGACAGACCTTGGAATTAAGCATATGCACCAGGAACTATACTCTCCCCGGAGTAACGCTGCGGAACGAGTAAATCGTTCATTGTTAACTGCAGTGAGATCATATCTTCAATAAGATCAGACATACTGGGATCAGCATCTCACAAGTATATCTTGTTCGCTGCGATCGTCTCTACATCAGTGTTTAGGTTGTTCACCATATCGAGCCCTTTTTGGCTTAGATCTGCTCACGCATGGGACGGATTATAAGCTTTTGAACGAGTTAGACTTGCTGGAAGAACCCGTTGTACCGGTATCTAGGTCGGACAATTTAGCGCTAATTCGAAAAGATATACAGGGCAATATTAAGAAAGAGTATGATCAACACTGCTCAATACAATTTACGAGCAAGGCCTGTGTCGTTCCGAGAAGGTCAGGAAGTATTTCACCGAAATTTTTCCTTGAGCAAATTCACGTAAAATTGTAATGCCAAATTGGCTCCTAAATTCCTTTAATGTCGCGTTCGGAAAGAACTTGGTAATGTTTCTACCTTCTGGAAAATTTGCAGGGCCGAGAAATAGGAACCTTTCATGCGAAAGACATTCCATCCTGATTCCCGCTAATATTCTGTCTAACGGTGGCATATTATCGGGTGGTGTAACGGTTGCGGTTGGACAGTACAGATCCAGGTTAGGTTATTGCTATGGTGCTCGGGCATATCGCATGCAATAACCTTGGGCCAATTATCGATGCATGTCATAGCATAGTTGGGGTGGGTGCAGGCAAGCTCGATTTAGGGAACAGCTGATCTAAGCTTTTGTAAGTGCTGTGCAGCGCATCGCAACGGAGCTTGTGTAAGCTCTATTTAAGCAGTGCAAAAGCACCAGCTCATTCTCTTTTTGAAAATTTGAATCGGTGCAGCCGGTGATTATCTCCGCCGCGGTAACAAATATATATTTTAAATCGACCACGTGCAAGAACCCAATAAGAAAAAAATCAAATAAATTCCAAAAAGAAAAAACCGAAAACGAAAAAAGAAACTTCGAATATCCCGTGCGGTGTGCACTTCGCCAAAATCGGGCGAAATTAATAACCGTGTGCCGAGAAAACTCGCAAGACTACCCTGGCGTAAAGTGCCTATTTGCCCCGCCTCGCCATCAAGTGTTTTTTTTTTTGCAAAACCGTGTGTCCCACATCTCTGCCTCTGTCTCCGTGGAAAAGTCGGAAAAACGGTATGTTAAAGTGCACTGTAGGGAAAAATAAGATTTTTTTCTTAGCCCTCGTGGTTTTGTTTCTGTTTCGCCCATAGGGCCCTGGCCACGAGCGGTAGCCCACCCAGCTCTTCCAAAGTTCTGCCCCCACACCAAACTCCCACCCTTGACGGGAGCTCTCTTCGGGAGCTGACCTTGGTGTGGGGCCGAGATTTTTCTTCTTTGGAAATCGTTGGAAAGTTCACCTGCCCGGTTACATAACCTCCACCGGCCATAACCCTTGCGCCATCCATAACCTACGCGCAGGCCCCTTGCAGTTGCGGTGCATAGAGGGCATAGAGATCACCCCCCTCCCCGTATGCTCCGCTAACTCGCTTTCTGCGACGGCCTAGAAGAAGCCGCTACGGATCCGGACCAAGATTTTGTAGCATAGTTTAGCTTTAATTTTCTTTTTTTTGGTTCCTTCTGAGCCCTTCTATTCCTATGTAACTTTCATTAACTCTGCGTCACAGTCCTGCCTCGATAGCCGTGAAAGTGAAAGTTCCCAAAACTGAATTTATTTTGCTGGTTGGAGAAAGAATAACTAAATAATAGTCAAAAAAAAACCAAAAACCAAAAAAAATTATAGAAAAAAAACCCAAACTTTTTGAATATTCCCCCCCTTTTTTACCAATCCCCCTCCGACATGGGCACACATTAACATTGTTTCCACAGCTCCATAACGAAAGGCGCCTTTCAGCGAGGGACCACTGTACTGAAGCTGTAAGTGACCCTTGTAAGTAATCCTTTGCGCCGGTATTCGTAAATTTCTAAAAGGCATGAGCAGCGGCCAGCCGCTGCTGATATGAGAGCGCAACGCTTGCGTTCCAAACACTAGAAGCTTTTCGTACTCTTAGTTGCCAATTCCACTTTAAGCTTGCATTCCTCGCATTCCATGCATTTCGCTAATGCATTGAAACGTAGCTGTTAATGTGTGTGTTTAGGAAGCTGGGTTGCATACGGTACATAAACCGTCTACAGTTTGGTCGTCGCAACTAGAACTTGAACCAGTTGGACTGCGGAGTGGGTATCCTACGGTGCGCAAGGGAGGGTCTGAAGACACGGCGACAGCCTCTGATGATTGCGATGGAAGATGAGTGACAGGCAGTTATGGTACTGTTTCTGATACTGATTTTATTGATAAAAATGATTCTTATTTATAGGTAACAAAAGGTACAAAAGTGCTGAGTCTGTAAAATATATGTTTTGTGTATTATGGATAATTTTAGTGTCTGGGCAATTGCGGGCAATTGCGACATTTTGATGGTCAGCAATTGCACCGCTGTCTTCGCCCTCTGCGGAGAGAGTGCATTGTCAGCAGAACTCACTGCAGTGGCTAGTGTGTTGTCGTGAGGTATTATATTACATGTTAAATAGAAAACTGTGTCACGGTGTCACTGTGTTATGCCGACGGGTATTATAAACTATTAATTAAGCATATTTCTGCAACTGAACATTCTCCCGGCCGTTGAAACTGTGTTCATCCATCGTTCAAGTCGACGGAAAATCGGCGTGCAAGGGGGATAGGGGGTGATGACATGGCTGGATCGGGATTTGATGGTCTTGGTTTCCATAATTGATACTTCTTCCGGAAAATGTAGGCAATGATCAATAGAATTGATATTGCTAGGGCTGCATAGGCAGCGAGTTGATGGTGCTGCACGGTGGTGAGATGGTGTGGCAGCGCGTGATGATTGATGGCTGATAGTTGCTGGCGTAGATCATCAAGTTCTTGAAGAAAGTCTGATGTCTGGTTCTTCAGTTGCCACATTGGTGGCGAGGGTGATGTCTCCGATGGGCTCACGTCACCAAACCGAGTGTAGGTCGATTTTACTTCGCTGATTGTGGTGCTGAAGGTGATGATAATGCTTACTTCAGTATTGCGAGCAGTGCAACCAGGGGACATGGAGAGTAGACCAGTTCCTTCCAGTGTTATGGTTGACGGAACTCCGTTGCATACTGCTTGAAGTTTAATTGTAGAATGCGTTGCGAAGATCCATTTATTTGGATGCTGAGTTTTTAGCCACACCATATCAGCCTTTGTGTGTGTTACCTGACACAGTGCTTCTGTTTTATTGTTAAACAGTTGAAACTCACAGCGATTGTCCACATTGAAGATCGTCTGATGGTCAAAGCAGATGAACTCCTCGTTGTGTACTTTAAGACAACGTCGGAATTCCTCTTGGGTAGTGCCCATGAACTAGTCTCGGTGGATGTTCACAGTTATTATGGTGGTTCTGAGGTCAAATAGACTCCAGCTTGTTGAATCCCAAAACGGAATTGGGATGATGCTGAAGACTTCGAGCTGAGCTGTTGAGACCAGCGGTAGCGTCAGCTTGGAGATAACGTGTTTTGCAGTCGGGGTTCCTTCGGCTAGCATGATTCTGTATAGTTGAATCACCTCTTTCGTTGTGACCGGCAGCATTTGATCTTGTGGCAAATGATCCCGTATCTGGTCTAGTTGGTCTCTTAGTTGCTCGGGAGACACCAGCGTGGGGCTTATTCTCCGATGATGAATACCGATTAGGACATCAGATATGTCGGACTGCATTCGTTGGAGAGTTGTTGTGAGCAGGGTTAATTGTGCTATTAGGCCTAAGTACGCTTGAGTCAGATGATTGCTGTGATATGACCCTCTTTCTCGGTTGATAGTAGCCATATGCTGTTTCAAAATTTTTAGGCTATTATCAGTTGTTACTCTGTCTTTTCTGACTACGTTTATTGTCGCATCGACAATTGATGTTTGGTTTTGGAGCAGATGTAGTAGAAAGTCTTCATTGGTTTTCACTTTCTCAATTACTTGAGTCATCTCCTCTGCGTATTTTGCGTCGAGAACACCAAAAAGACTGCTTGCTACATTTCCTATGATATCCAGCGGCGATCTGCGTTTTCGAGAGTTTTTTATTAAAACGCTTCCTGCTTGTAGCTCGTTATACACATGTTGAAAGTGTTGAACTATGGAGTTCCATGCCGGAACATTTTTTAGTTCAGGGCACATGTATCGTAACTCTGAAATTCCAGCAGACATTAGTTGCATATCCTTCCAATATGGGTCCAAGTCATAGTATACGATCATAGTCCACTCAGACGTTGCTATTCTTGATGTTCCAAGTTTCTCATAGAATATTCCAGGCTTGTTTGCGAATTGTGTCACATTTATTGACTGTGACAATGCTAATGGAAGCATGAGCAACAGCACCAATAATGTTGATGCTAATGTAGGTGACAATTTTTTTGTTCGCTGTGTGGGTGGCTCATCAATCTCCGTGGTGTCACTGATCACGTTGTGGGAACGTTTGATTGCCACATCTTCTGGAAATAGCGGCGCTAGACGAGTGATCGGGCGCTTGTATACGCCAGATGCTGTCTTAACGTCAACCACTCGTACGTGGTTGTCCTGTCCAGGATATGTCTTAATGATGCGACCCATTGGCCACTTCATTACTGGAAGGTTGTCTTCCTTAACCAAAACTAATAATCCTTCAGGTACGTTTGGTGAAGCGGTCTTCCATTTATGCCGAACTTGCAATTCTTGGAGGTATTCCGTAGACCATTGTTTCCAGAATGAATGCTTTAGGCGCGTTGTGGTGTTGTCAATGGTTCACCAATCAAGAAGTGTCCTGGGGTGAGCGCTGTTGTATCAGTGGGATCATTTGACATCGGAGTGATGAGTCGAGAATTGAGAATCGCTTCAATTTCGATTATCACTGGTGGTTGTTATCAACAGCTTTTTTGCTGATTTTACCGCCGCTTCCCAGAGGCCGCCAAACGGTGGAGCCCTGGGAGGAATGAATTTAAAATCCACTTGTTTTTTGTTGCAATGATTCGTGATCAGAGCACTTGCCTTTGAGCTGAATATGATTCTTCTAATTCTTTAATCTGGTTGTTTGCACCCACAAAGTTCGTTGCATTGTCGCAATGAATAGTTTGGCACTTCCCACGTCTGCTTAAGAATCGACGCAGGGCGGCCAAGAATGCATCTGTGGTCAGGTCGCTTACCAGCTCCAGGTGCACTGCCTTTGTGGAAAAGCAGCAGAACACGGCGATGTATGCCTTATCTGGTCTTTTGCCTCGGATCTTATGGTGGATCGAGATTGGTCCACAGTAGTCGACATCTGCATTAAGAAACGGGCGTGCTTGTGTGACTCGTTGTGCTGGAAGATTGCCCATGATCAGGTGCATCAGCTTTGGTCTAGCCTTGGTGCATCTAACACAGCTGTGAATGATGCTTCTAGCCATTGTCTTGTCATTGATAATCCAATATTGTTGTCTGGCGATTGCCCTTAATGCTTGAGCACCACAATGCATGTTCTCCTCATGTAGTTCCCGCAAGATCATTTTGACGATTGGGTCATTGTAAGGCAGCAAAACTGGGTGTTTTGCGTTGTATGGAAGTAGAGCTTCTTCAAGTCTACCACCAACTCGGATGAGCTCATCGTCTCCTTGGAAGAGAGATAACGATATGATCGAGCTCTTTCTATCCACAGTCTTATAGCGTTGAAACTGTTTTAACTCTGCTGTAAACTCGACTTGTTGTATAGTTCGCAGGATTATAGCGCGGGCATGAGTCAGTTCTTCTGCGCAGAGCGTCGTGCTGTGCGCTCTGTTGGTTTTGTAGCAGAAGCGTAACATATATGCCACAATGCGTTGCAGTTTGTGAAACGAGTTGCTATGTCTGCAAGTATATAATTCGTCTCCAAGTGCGCTAGGTGTGATTGGCAAGCTTACATGTTTAACCTTTCTCTCAAGATTGCTGGGTTCTATGTTGGGTGCCTTCGTCCAGTTGTCTCGAGATCCGTGCAGGAATACTGGTCCATATAACCACAGATTGTGATCTGCCAGTCTGCTTGCTGCGATTCCTCTCGACAGGACATCGGCTGCGTTGTTGGCCGATGACACGTGACGCCATTGTGACTGGTTTGTTAATGCCTGGATTTTGGCTATTCGATTTGCCACAAAGGTATGGTATGTTGATGACGATGCGTTTATCCAGGATAACACAACGGTGGAATCACTTCAAAAACATCCTGAAACCGTGTTAATGTCCATGTGCAGATCCTGTCGGACTCGGTTTGTGAGCTCGGCACCGAGGACTGCAGCACAAAGTTTTAACCGTGGTACCGATTGTTTGGCTGTCGGCGCCACACGTGATTTCGAACAGAGCAGTCTTACTGACACTTGGTTGTTTTTGTATGTAGCGCGTACATATACTGCTGCGCCATATGCTCGTTCTGATGCATCTACAAACGTATGGAGTTCTTGGGTAACTGGAATTTTACCATCGTAGATATGCCGGGGAATTTGCATTTTGTTCAATGTTTGTAAGTCGTCCCGGTATTCTTTCCATTCGGTTTGGTGTTGTAATGGTAATTCGTCATCCCAATCCGGTTTGAGCTCCCAAAGTTGTTGCATGAAGATTTTTGCCTTTACTACCACCGGGGCAAAGAGTCCTAGTGGGTCAAAGATTTGGGCCAGTTCGGAACATACCACCCGTTTGGTGATGCGTGTAGCCTGGCTTTTCTGTGTTCGTCCACACAATTTGTCCTTCTTCGGCATCCGGATGAGACCCAGAGTTGTCACTCTGACATCACTTACAATGTCCTCTTTGGGGATTCCTTGGAGAAGTTGCTTATTGTTAGAGCACCACTTGCGCAATTTGAATCCGGAGGGTACCAATATCTTATTTAGTTCTTGTCGAACATGAATTGCCTCTGGAATAGTGTTTGCTCCAGTAAGACAGTCGTCAACGTAGAAATCGGTTTTTAATGTTGATGATCCTACTGGTAGTCTGTCTTTGTATTGTATTGCCAAATGATCCAGAAATTTCGTTGCTAGGAACGGAGCAGCAGTTGTCCCATATGTGACTGTTTTCAGGCGATAGTACCTGATCTCTTCGGACGGATTGTTTCTCCAGACTATCATCTGATGGAATTGATCCTCCGGATTCATCCACACTTGCCGGTACATCTTTTCTATGTCCGCTGTGAATACGTACTTATGAATTCGAAATCGTAGCAGAATGGACATAAGTTCGCTCTGAACTGTGGGTCCAGCCTGCAGAATGTCGTTCAAAGATTTCCCGCTTGTTGATTTGCATGAGGCATCGAATACTACCCGAAGCTTTGTGGTGGTGCTCTCAGGTTTGAGTACACAATGATGTGGAATGAAGTAGTGCTTTTTGGGAACTTTTGATGCTGGCACAATCTTCATATGTCCTAGTCCTTCATACTCTTCCATGAAGTCCACAAACCTCTTCCAAGTTTCTGTTGAGCTTCGCCGCTCCAACGCTAGGAATCTTTTTGTTGCGGTTTCCAACGACTCCCCCAGGGCTGAAGGGTGTTCGGAAAATGGGAACTTTACAATAAGCCGGCCGTCTGAAGCTGTCTGAAGATTTTCTATAAAATGAGCTTCGCACCGTGCTTCCACTGGAGTGCGTGGTTTGTCTTCCGTCTTTAGATTGTCCAGAGTCCAGAATCTTTCCATGAGCTCGTTTACTCCCGTTGCACAAGTGGGTGAGGAATTGTGGGCAGATTTGACTTTTCCTGCCACAATCCATCCCAGTTTCGTGTTTTGTAGCAACGGGCCTCCTGTCCTTAGCTGCTGTTGATCTGGTAGCAGCAACGAGTAGTAATGCTCGGCTCCGATTAGCATGTCGATTTTGCCTGGCTTATGGAAGTTTGTATCTTCCAGTGAGATCTTGCTTGGTACGTTTAAGCTCTCTGAATCGAGTGCCTGAGCTGGTTGATCAGCTATTATCTGTGTTAATACGAAAGCTTCAATTCTTTGCGTAAAACCATTGTGAAGGGATTTCATGAGCACATTTACTCGTGCTCTGCTGGTCTTTGATTGACCTCCAATTCCTTCGATCCGTAATGTTGTGTCTTTTAGTTTGAGTGACAACATTGATGCCATTCGTTCAGAGATCAAGTTTATCTGTGATCCTGAATCTAGCAGTGCTCTGAAATTAGCAACCTGCCCGTTGTTGGCTTCGACTGCCACCTTTGCTGTGGCCAGTAGATTGTAACTATTGTTACTTGCTGCACCAACCGTCGGACCTCTTGATTCTGTAGCTGCGCCCGATGCTGTTTCCAAATGTAGCATCGTGTTGTGCTTCTTGTCACACTTGAAGCAGTTTCGACCTGGGCATGCGTTTGTTTTGTGATTTGTTCTAAAACAATTAACGCACATTTTTTGTTTTTGTACCCAATTTAGTCGTTCTGATGGAGATTTGGAGCGAAATTCTTCGCATCCGTAGAGCCAATGGCTTGCTTTCTTGCAGAATGTGCAAAAGGGTGCTCGCGCTCTCCCTGTGTTTGCTGATGCACATGTCGTGCCTTTTGGCTCCCTCCTTGATGCTGGTGGCTTCTTACTGGTTCCTAGAACTCGAATTCTTTGCTCCAAGAACTGAAGCAGCGTATCTAGCGCCTGAATGTCCTTTGAGCTTCCCAATGATTGCTCATACAAGGCCTTATTTGTAACATCCAGTTTGTTTCTGATAATGGCAATCAATATTGGATCCCATGTAGATATATTGATGCCCAATCCCTTTAGTGATGCAAGGGATTCTTTGGTTGTTATGTGCAACTCTTTTAATGATTTGGGATCGTCATTAATTGTTTGATGATTGAGGAAGCGGTTCAGTACCGTGTTCGAAACATCTCTGGGATTGTTGTATGCGTCAACTAGAATTTCCCAAGCGGCTTCATAATTTTCTTCCTTTAGATCGATATGTCGAATCAATCTTTCTGCCTCGCCGGTAACGGTGGTTTTAAGATACCACATCTTTTTCACCGTAGGCATGTTGGTTTCATGAACCATGCATGAGAACAGATCGAAGAACTGGGTCCATTTTAATAGATCCCCATCAAACTTTGGGATGCTGATGCGTGGAAGCTGCACGTTTTCCGTGTTTGGTGTAATGCAATGCTCTTTGGACCTTACTTTCTAGTGTTAGGTAGGACTCCATGTCATATCCTCCTTCCACTGGGTCCTCGTATTCCTCATGAATTGTGAAGTGGACTTCCTGTGCTTGAGTCCATAGTGATTTTATTAAATCACTTGATGCGCGTCCTTCCGCCTCTGAAAGTTGTTTCAGATTGCGTTTAACGGACTCTACTATGGCCTTTTGTCGGCGACATAGTGAAAGCAGTTTGCTGTAATCTTTCGAGGACTGCTGGATCAGATCGCTTTCTTTGGGACCTACTGGAGGCTTCTCATGCTTTTCGTTAGGGACGATTTGACGTTCCCCACGAGCACTAGACGTCTGCGATAGCTTATCAATGCATTCGGTAAAAATCGTAATGTATTGCTTACATGTTGTACGTAAGTCTTCACGGAATTTTACGTATTCATCCGTTTTGTCTGTATAGCGAAGTTTGGAGTCGTTTTTGTTGAAGCGATTCCACGCATTTTCGAGTGCTGATATTTCGGCTTGAAAATAAGAGGCCGTTTGCTTTCGTTCTTGGGAATCGTTTTTAAAGTTCCGAATGCACCTCGATATTTCCTCACCAATCTCTTGCTGCACATCCATTGCCATTGTAGCGGCAGCTTCTGCCTCCATATGTGTATCCACTCTATCTTTTTGTACTTATTACTTTTGACCCGTTGGGAGTGTTTTATTTGCTTTGCAGCTGGATACGCTCCGAATCGCAACCGTTGTCGGTCAGAAAAGTAATAGTACAGGTGATGTGATGGATGGAGGGATTTGTGCACAACAAAATTGATTGCCTCGGTGGCAATCGAATTCTATAGCTGTTTTTCTGTTGGCTGATAACCTGAATATGTCAGATTTGCAAAAGTGATACTTATTGGTAGGAGATGCTACCGTAAGTGTATGGCCTGATGCCAAATTTTTATTGAAGATGTCCTGTTGACTGCTTCAATCTGATGTCCAGATCAAATCCTTTCACTGTAGCTTGTCTGACAGTTTGAAAGGATGACCAAGGTCGGGGTCACCAAATGTTAATGTGTGTGTGTGTGTAGGAAGCTGGGTTGCATACGGTACATAAACCGTCTACAGTTTGGTCGTCGCAACTAGAACTTGAACCAGTTGGACTGCGGAGTGGGTATCCTACGGTGCGCAAGGGAGGGTCTGAAGACACGGCGACAGCCTCTGATGATTGCGATGGAAGATGAGTGACAGGCAGTTATGGTACTGTTTCTGATACTGATTTTATTGATAAAAATGATTCTTATTTATAGGTAACAAAAGGTACAAAAGTGCTGAGTCTGTAAAATATATGTTTTGTGTATTATGGATAATTTTAGTGTCTGGGCAATTGCGGGCAATTGCGACATTTTGATGGTCAGCAATTGCACCGCTGTCTTCGCCCTCTGCGGAGAGAGTGCATTGTCAGCAGAACTCACTGCAGTGGCTAGTGTGTTGTCGTGAGGTATTATATTACATGTTAAATAGAAAACTGTGTCACGGTGTCACTGTGTTATGCCGACGGGTATTATAAACTATTAATTAAGCATATTTCTGCAACTGAACAGTAGCCGACAAATACTCTAACCAACAAAGAAAAAAAACCTCCCAAAACCACAATAAGAAAAAATGTATAATTTTTAATTAAATTTCGTTTTGGATCATCATTGCGGATGGCTGGTCTGACCCCCGATGCTTTTGATAATTTGTTCTGATTTTTATTTTTCTTTATATATATGTAAGATTAATAATAATGTATCGTTTATTAATAGTGTTTTTCGAATAAGAGTACACTTTGTAAGTGTATGATTTAAGATGTGCAATTAATGAGTCTGTTCTTCCGACTTTTTGTTCAACTTTCTGGCTTCTACTTCCAACAACCGACTGCCATATCGATAACCCCCTATCGATTAGCTCTTTTAAATATCAATTACGTCTGGTTATATCGCTTAGGTCTTATCGATGGTATCTTAAGTTCAAATGTTAATTTAGCTGGGATAGTGCTAACTACTTGATACCCTGTCTTTTACATTCGGCCCTCCTGCTCATCTTCATCTGTCCCAGATGATAATATATCCTCGTTCTCTGAGACCATAGCTTCATAGCTTCGTTGACTCCTGAGCTGACAGCTTTGCGATGATACCCAAAATTGAACGGTTCACCCGCTCAATCTGACCGTTGCCTCTTGCCACACCTGTCGTTGTACACACATGTTCGACTTTGTTCTCGTTGAGAAACTCGCTGAATGCGTTGAATGTAAACGCTGCTCCTCTGTCGCTGACTATGCGCTTGGGAAAACCAAACACAAATGACCAATCGCTCAGCCTCTTCACAACTTCTTCGTGACCTGTTGACTTAGTTGGGAACAGCCATACAAACTTGGAGAACGCATCTACCACAGCAAAAATTTACTTGTATTGCTTGGCTGTCGCATCCATTGGTCCCAAATGATCAACGTGCAGCGTGTGTAGTGGTGTGTCACCCTTGTCAATGCAATGAAGATATTCTTCTTGTTTGCCCAACTTTTTGCTGAAAATTATACAACTGATACAAATAGTAATCAACTTATTTACTTTCCGTTCAAGGTGCGGAATCCAGTATTGCTGCTGAACTGAGTGCATTGTCTTCGCTGTGGAGAAATGATCAACTTCATGCGATCCTTGAATGATTTCCCTTTCCATCAGCCTTGGAACCACCAATACGTCATTGCCATTTACAGATTTGAAGAGAAGACCTCCTTTTAGCTTGTAGACTTGATATGGGTGCTGCTTCAGGATCTCAACTGTGGCTTTGATGAAATCGTCATCCTGCTGTGCTTTCTTTATCCGAGCTGTTAGCTCCGTCGTCACGAACATGCATGTCTGCGGAAAACGACTGAGACAGTCCACGTGTCTCAATCTGTCCCCTGGGCGGTGTACTGCTTTGAATGTAAAGTCCTCCATATACAAAATCCACTGGGAAACTTCTCTGGGTATATCTGCTTTCGTTGTTGTCTGCTTAAACGCCGCACAGTCAGTGGCAAGATCAAATTTGATCCCCAACAGGTAGTGACGAAACTTCTTGAGTGCGAGGTATGCAGCTTTGACCTCCAAATAGTAACTGTGACGTTTGGACTCAGCTTGTGTAGTCTTTTTACTCCAATAGTAAATCGGGTGGAAATTGCCATCAAACTGCTGCAACAAAACTGCTCCGAAACCTTCTTTGGATGCATCCGTGTGGAGTTCCGTTGGCGCTTCTCGTGAGTATAAATGTAATACAGGTGCGATTACAAGAAGATTCTTTAAGGTTTGTAGCGACTGTTGCTCTGCTTCGCCAATGTTGAAAACTGCTTCCTTCCTGATTAGATTCGTGAGCGGCCGGGCAACTTGTGCATAGCCAGGGATGAACTTTCTGAAAAAGCCTGTGAGTCCCAGAAATGCATGAACTGCTTTAATGTCTTTGGGCGTAGCAAACCGACTGACAGCTGCTGTCTTCTCTTTGCCGGGCCAGATTCTCCCGTCCTAAATGATATGGCCAAGAAAGTTAATGCGTGGCTGCATGAAGCTACATTTCTTCCACTTGATCTTTAGGCCAAACTGCGCAGCTGTCTCCAGAACCAACTTCGTCTTCCTCATGCATACCTCGGGCGACGCGGCGTAAATAATTATGTCGTCCATATAAAGCTGCATAGTGTCAGAGTTGATTAATTCTTGAAAAATATAGCTTACGAACCGAATGAACGCAGCTGGCGAGTTCTTGAACCCGAAAGGCGCTTTATTAAACTCGAATAATCCCTCCTTTGTGTCGAAGGCCGTATACGACTTGCTTTGCTCTTCCATAGGCACATGGAAAAATCCGTTTTCAAGGTCCATTATGGTAAACCACTTAGCCGACTGCAGCTTTTCCAAGACTTCCTCCATGATCGGGACTGGGAAGCAGTCCAGCAATACCATGCTGTTTAACTTCCTGTAGTCTACGCAAACTCTAAGTGTACCATCTTTTTTCTTCACGACGACAACTCTGCTCGCCACATTTGAAGACGACTTGCGCACGATTCCTTGCTCGATCCATTCTTCGACTTGCTTCTTTACGGCACTGGCTTCGTCTGTTGATAAACGACTCGGTGAGTGATGAAACGGCTTGATTACTCCGTCGGGAACTATCTTCAGTTGGATTGGAGACTGCTTTGCAACTTCTGTGGGCATTTGGTAACTGTTTCTTATCATCTGTTCAACGTCTTTTCGATATTGCGGCGGAACTACAAAGGATGACTCTTCAGTTACATTATATATAAGAGCATGCTCATCTGTTGGCACAGGATCTGCGTCAAGCTTCAAAAACGTGTATCCTTGCATATCAGCGACGAAACGGAACTTCTTAATGAAATCATGCCCCAAAAGTGCGTCGAAATCAATCTGGCTACTGGGGACTACTAAAACTTCTGTGTGGTCTGCAACTTATCCACGGTAACTTCTGCATTAAAGTATCCAACAGGCTTTGTTGATATCTGACCCAGACCGCGCAACATAGTTGTGCACTTCAAAAGTTTAACGTTTTTCATGGTCTTCAACATACTCTCTTTGATTATGGTTACATCTGACCCTGTATCCACAAGACAGTCAACTACAATGCCGTTTATTTGAATTTTTTTCATGCGACTGCGATCCGAAATGACGCGAACTTTATCAACTTTATCAGCTTCATAAGGACAGTTACGCGAAATGTGACCATTCTGATTGCACTTAAAACACTTCGTTTCGGCTTTGCAGTCTTTGCGTTTGTGTTCTCCTGATCCACAGTTATAGCAATATTCTTTTTTTACCGCTTTGCCCACTTTGCTGCTTGAAACTCGTTTTATGCTGTTCTTTATTGCCCTTCTTCTCCGATATGTTCAAACGATCATAGATATCGAACTCTTCTTTCAAGGCCCTGAAGGTCTTACAGCGATACATGGCATACTTATACTCGTTTCTTATGTCCAGACCGTTCACAATATGGCTTATAACAGCCGCGTCTTCAACATGTCCGACTGCTGCTATTTTTTTCTCATCTGCAGCAAGTACTCGTGCATCGACTCACTACTCTTCCTCTTTCTTTCTTGCAGCAGCTTATGAATGTCTGCACTGTTATAGCTACATGTGAATTCATCCAATAATACGTTCTTGAGTTCCTCATAGGTGCACACGCATTCAGCTTCAAGGAAAAGCTTAGCTTCACCGGTCATTTTTCCTCTGGCCTGCACATACTTTTGCTTTTCAGTAAGCTCATATGCGTCGGCATTTTTTTCGAAAATCTCAAACCATTTTTCTATGGGAACCGATTTTCCATCACAATCGCTCACAACTTTTGTAAAATTATCTGGAGCGATCTTCATTTGGATTTCTCGTTGCTCATCGCAAAGCACTTTCAAACTTAGCAGCTTTATCATTTGATCAATTTTGTCCTCAGTATTGTTTTCCGCATTTTCAAAATCTTCCATCTCGTTTGCACTCGGGCGCAACGTTCCTGGTACAGCTTCTTCCTTCTCTCTCTCTTTCCAGTGCAACGGCGGCGGTGTTTGCATCATTTTGCGGCTCTTTTCGACTTGTGTCTGTGTACCCGACGAGTGCTTGTCTTTTCTGCTTATAAGTGTGTATCACACACAACGTGTCTGTGCGTGTTTTTTCTGTTTATGTACGTACTGCGCACGGACAAGGCGACGCTGCGGCGCGACTATGAATTTCACAATTTTCCAACCGAATTAAACGACCGATCTTTTATTAAACTCCGTGTCTACTGTTATGCTCACAGAATTTGGATTGTTCAACTTAATGTTTATAGCCACCAACAACAACTTTGCAACTTTATGTAGCTACAAACAACAACTTTAACAACTTTTCAACAATCCTCTTCTTGCATCAGCTTCTGCTTTCTTCTGTTTTTTTTTGTTTCACACACTCCGAGCTCTGTATTCGACGCGGACGAGCCCCCAAATGTAAGATTAATAATAATGTATCGTTTATTAATAGTGTTTTTCGAATAAGAGTACAAAGTGTATGATTTAAGATGTGTAATTAATGAGTCTGTTCTTCCGACTTTTTGTTCAACTTTTCGCTTCTACTTCCAACAACCGACTCCCCATATCGATAGCCCCTATCGATTAGCTCTTTAAATATCAATTACGTCTGGTTATATCGCTTAGGTCTTATCGATGGTATCTTAAGTTCAAATGTTAATTTAGCTGGGATAGTGCTAACTACTTGATACCCTGTCTTTTACATATATTTTAATTTCCTTATTTCTAATATCATATATCATATTCATATACCCAATCGTTTATATAGACCTATATCTATAACTATTCTAGCTATTCTTTAGTGATTCAGTAACATTTTTTTTGCATTCAATTAATTTTTTTCTATCATTGATTTGCCTACTGGCTGTAATTAAAGACTTGTGTTATTTTCGGTAGGGAAACTAGTGTTTGCTAGTTTTTATACCCGATACTCAAAATGAGTATTGGGGTATATTAGATTTGTGGTGAAAATGGATGTGTGTAACGTCCAGAAGGAAGCGTTTCCGACCCCATAAAGTATATATATTCTTGATCAGCATCAATAGCCGAGTCGATTGAGCCATGTCTGTCTGTCCGTCCGTCCGTCTGTCCGTCTGTCCGTCTGTCCGTCCCTATTAGCGCCTAGTGCTCAAAGACTATAAGAGCTAGAAGAACGACATTTTGTATCCAGACTTCTGTAATATGTCACTGTTACAAGTGTATTTCAAAACTTCGCCCCGCCCACTTCCGCCCCCACAAAGAACGAAAATCTGTGGCATCCACAATTTTAAAGATACGAGAAATCCAAAAACGCAGAATCGTAGAGAATGACCATATCTTCTAGACTGCTGAATCTGAATTGGATCGTGTCATTATTATAGCCAGGATGAAGAAAACAATTTCATTTTTTCTCGCCCTGTCTCTCTCTAACACACACGTATCATAGCCGGCTTTGCATAGCGCAAAACATTAGCGCCTAGATCTCAGAGACTATAAGAGCTAGAGCAACCAAATTTGGTATCCACACTCCTGAAATATCGGACCTTGACGAGTTTGTTTCAAAATTTCGCCACACCCCCTTCCGGCCCCGCAAAGGACGAAAATCTGGAGCATCCACAGATCTCAGAGACTATTAGACCTGACTGTCGAGCTCTCACTGCTACAAAACTATTTGTAATTTTTCACTGCAGAACTCACTGTTACAAGTGTATTTCTTTTTGCTCAGAGAGCTCACTGCTACAAGTGTGTTTCAAAATTTCGCCCCACCCCCTTCCGCAGCCATAAACAACGAAAATCTGTGGCAACCACAATTTTGAAGATAGGAGAAAATTAAAAACGCACAATTATAGAGAATGGCCATATCTACCAGATTGCCGAATCTTGCCGAATCCGAATAAGATCGGATTATTATTATAGCCAAAAGTAACAAATCAATTTGCAGTGGTTACGCAGCGCCCGTCGACACGTTCTGACTGATTTTCTGTCTCTCTCGCACGCACTCTTTGTCGTTTAATGTAGCAATACTGACTATGTATCGGGTATAAATGTAGAGTTGCGGTCGGAGCAGCAACTCACAACGTTCCCCCTCGTTTTTTTCTGATTATGTGGCAAAATGTCTAGTATTAAGTACCGAAAAATGTATTTGTTCAAAGTGACCGCCACGATAATTAGTTATCGATCTCTAACAACACTGCGCATGTGCCCTGCTGCATATCGATGTTCTCATATCGATGTTCTTCTTTCGGCGTCAGTCTCTTGAGTATGTTACTCGGAAGCACATATAATTCTGTATACTGATTTTCTGCTGTATTACAAATAAAATAACTTTAACAGTATTGAATTTTGTTAGCCATTAATATGGATTAGACTTCTAATTTCCTAGTGACATGGTGACGTAATGGGGTAGGGTGAGAATTTTAGGGATTTCCAGAACCTTCTCACAACTGGAAATCTTGGAAGGGTGGGTACAGAAGACCTCACGCCAGCGATATTTTTGGAACACACAGACGAAAGCCCCTAGTACTTTCAGGTACGCCCTAGGTATGATTGTGCCGTTTAGTTTTCGTTTATGCTCGGAATAGGCATATTGTTGTTTTCGGAGTTAGCTCCCTGTAGAGTCACGGGATTCTAAATTTTTAAAGTTTATGAAGTAGGAGTCGAGACGCGGTCAAACGAACCCCCCCCAAGTTACCGAATGAGCACGGAACCAGAGAATCCCCACCGGCAGTGACCTCGACATCCCCTCCCATCCATTCCCTACTGACGTATATATATAACGTTGAATGTTACAGACGATCTTCAATGTTGACAATCGCTGTGAGTTTCAATTGTTTAACAATAAAACGTACTTGGATGGATGATGGTTGAACACCAGTTCAACGGCCGGGAGAATGTTCAGTTGCAGAAATATGTATAAGTAATAATACGTAATACCCTTGACACTGTTGTACATTTTCCATGTATGTTAACATAACACCTCACGACATAATACTATAGCAATAGCCACTGCAGCGAATTCTGCTGACAATGCAATCTCTCCGCAGAGGGCAAAGACATTGGTGCAATTGCTGACCATTTTTACCTTTTGTTACGTATAAATAAGAATCAATTTTATCGAATAAAGTCAGTATCAGAAAAAGTACCACAACTGCCTGTCACTCATTTTCCATCGCAATATTCAGAGGCTGTCGCCGTGTCTTCAGACCCTCCTTTGCGCACCGCAGTCCTACTGTTTTAAGTTCTAGTTGCGACGATCAAACTGTAGACGGTTTATGTGCCGTATGCAACCCAGCTTCCTTCACACACATACACACACACTAACAGTAGGCATAGATCGTTCCTTGTACATAGTTAAGGGATTGGTGAAGCTTACACTTGGCAATTTGGCAAATATATTATATATATATCCTCTTATATATATAAAAGAAATTCGTGTTAGTTACACCATTTATAAGTTATAACTCAAGAACGGCTGAACCGTTTTGGCTGAAAATTGGTGGGGAGGTAGATTCAGCAGACTGCTATAGGATACTTTTTATCCCGTTCGACCCGTATTCCCGTGTGGTGACATGAATCAAAATGGTACGTGTACGCGTTTAATAAATATAGGTTTTTTTTTGTTTGCAATTTTTTTAATTGTGTATTTAATTTGTATTCTTTTTAATGCATCTTTCAAAAGCCGTAATTCAAGAAGGATACGAAATATTGGGAATGAAACTACTGAAGAAGAACAACAAATTGCCCCTCGACATGCTTTCCATCGAACCCATCTAACCTGTGGCACATATACAAGGGTAATATCGTGGAATGAATGACGCATTTAATCGAGAATTGGAACGGAAACCTGAATATGATCACCAGGAATTGAATTTAGCTGTTCAAGCAAATATACCCCTGTTGAATCCTCAACAAAAGGAAGTTTATGATTCATTAATGAAGGCAATTGATGATGGAAATGGTGGTTTATATTTCCTGGATGCCCCTGGTGGAACTGGTAAGACATTCCTTATCCCAATGGTTTTAGGCTCTGTTCGTGCAAGATCCAATATTGAGGTTGCAGTTGCTTCTTCTGGAATAGAAGAAGGTTGCCGTACGGCAATGGCCAAAGTTTTGTCAGCATCGAAAATCATCATCTGGGACGAATGCACAATGGCGCATAAACGTGCATTAGAAGTACTTAACCGAACATTGAAAGATCTACGCAATCACTCGAGATATTTTGGAGGCGCTATGATTCTACTATCTGGCGATTTCTTCCAAACACTGCCAGTAACTCCAAGATCAACGCCTAACGACGAAATAAACGCTTGCCTAAAATCATCGAATCTATGGCGCTATGTGAAGAAACTTTAGCTGACAACAAACATGAGAGTTGCATTGCATTGATTGATTTCATTTCCTCAGAATTTCTGTAACTTTGTCACAACAAAAGACGAGCACATCAACAAAGTATTCCCAAACATAATTTCCAGCTACAGAATTAATGAATGGTTGAGTGATGATGACCTTAACTACATAATTCAAAACGAGATCATTGGATTTATTCAAATCTATTGACTGTGTTACAAATGAAGATGAAGCAACCAACTATCCAACTGAATTTTAAAACACCTTGGATGATCCGTACAATTTACGCCTACAGGTTGGCTCCGTAGTAATCATGCTTCGAAACATAAACCAACCAAAACTGTGTAACGGTACGCGTTTGGTGGTAAGAAAATTGATGAACAATTTGATTTACGCGACGATACTCAAAGGAAAATTCGAAGGTGTGGAAGTTCTCATTCCCAGGATTCCGATGATCCCAACAGATATGCCGTTTGAGTTTAAAAAACTTCAATTTCCGATACGTCTTGCATTCGCCATGACTATTAACAAATCACAAGGCCAATCCTTGAAAGTAAGTGGTCTGAATCTGGAAAATCAATGTTTTTCCCATAGAAAATTAATTGTGGCATGTTCACGGGTCGGAAGACCATCTGTTTGTTTTTGCGCCTGATAAAAAAACGAAAAATGTTGTGAATCACAAGGTGCTTGACTAACGAAAAAAACCAACCCAAAAAAAGGAACAAAAAAACCTATTAAAGAATCGTTAAAATACAAAAATAAACATGATAAAATCAAAAATCTGCTTTTTTATTGCCTCTAAGGCGGAAAAAGTGCACCGGGTGATCTAAAAATTGTTCGCTATAAATTAGCCACATTTAATTAAAAACATTTTTTTGTTGCATGGCAGAACAACGTCTGCCGGGTCAGCTAGTATGTATGTTATATTAGAGTGTCCCTTATAAGGGGAAACATTTTTTTTTCCAATTCAATCAAGCATTAAGTTGCCTTAAAGTATATGTTCTTTAAATATTATTTGAAAATTTTGTCATGAGCCCATGCCGAATCACACTCAAAGTTTTATCTGGATCTATTTTGTTTAGTCAAATTCGTGACCATTCTTTCCTTTACATCAAAAGTAACGTCGTCATCAAAAAGTGCGAGAATTGATATTTCATCATGTACATAGATACCATAAATGATGACAAAATTTCTTCAAAGCTGCTTTTGATATAGCTTCATCAATACTTTTATATTCTTTCAATGATTTTAAAAAGCATAAATCCTGATACGGTGCTTTCCCAGCCGAGGAACTTCCAAGCCTTGGTTTCACATAGGTAGATACTATGAACAATGACAGGTCGTATATAGCTGCGATTTCTTTTTTACTGAGCTTAAGCTGAGAGCTTAAAATTGCCATTTTTAAGGTGTAAATTGCTCGTGCCATCCAACGAGCTTGATGCATCGCGCCAGGAGGTCTTATTTTCTGTTCCCGTCCAATATCGCCACCTAGGAATATTATGGAGAGTTCAATTAACTCCCGAAAGTCTCGTCTAGAATAATTTTCTTTCAGTTTCGCTTGAAAAAACTCCAACCACTCATTATATTTAGAACGGCTAAAGTGCGCTTCCACAGTTTGTAGACCAGATTGTATTTTTGAAAGGTCCAGATTTTTCCAAGTATCCTTAAGCTTTTTAAAAAGGGGAATATCTGGACCTCTTTCTATTTCCGCAACTTTTACATCAAATACACTTTTCAGTACCAGCTCGTAGATGTGATGGCGACAGGCAAAATATAGCAAATCTATATCAAATTTTTGCTCTAACAATAAGCACGTGCCGTTAAACCGACCTGTGTTTGAAGCTGTTGTTTCAAAACAAAGAATTTGTACGCAATCTTCAAGATTCCATTTGAGAACCACATTCCAAACAGCTTGTGCTTGTTCTTTACCTGTCGAATTTTGCAGATGTGGCACTGCAATGAGTTGTTCTGTATTTTCAAATGCGATTACAATTGGAAGACGTTCCTCCTTACAGCTTTTACCATCTAGAGCTGGGATATCTTCTTGGATATTATTGTTGAAATCCTCTTTTAGTAGTAGTTTTGAGGCTGACCACTTTCGGTTATCATGGAGTTATGAGAGCTGTCAGCTATATTTTCCAAGCTTGACAGTGAATCATCCTACAAAGTTAAATAATAAACTTCTAAAAATCATTTAGAATAATTTCATATAAATTATTCATCATTCATATGAAGATCAAAATTCGAAGAAGGAGCACCCAATGAAGAATCATTCTTTCTTTGCCGGGTTTCTTCTTTCAAACGCCTTGTTTGAAAGCGTTTTTCCTTATTGGCCAATTCCTTATTCACTCCACCCAAGCAGCCGGGTCTGCCTGCATTTCTTTGGCACTGCAGTAACTTTTTATCCTCTTCAATTTTGATTATTTCCATTGCTTCGGAATGGGCAAAATATCAAACAAATTGTCCAAAGTTTGAACAAAATGGTCTCTACTGGATCTATACTTTTCTGATACTTTCTTAGCATCTTTTTGAAGGTCTCTCCAAGCTTGATGTAAGTATAGTTTCTTTACACAGTAAGGCAAAGATTTTGTGGGTATTCTTGCTTTTTCCCAAAAGATAATGCATTCGCGAAGCTCCAGATTAGAACTTTCATTTGCTGCCATTTTTACTTCACGCGTATTGTAAAACAGAACCGCAAGCACTTGGCGATTCCAAGGAAGTTTTTCGCCAACTATTTGATGATTTATATCACCACCAACGCCAAAACACAAAAGTAACGGGGTCTGCCATATGTTCAATGAACAGTGAACAGAGATGCCACATCGCTTTATAAAAACCCGCTGTGATTTAAATTTAACCTTTTTGTTATATATGTATTTATGTTATATATATTTAAAACATATACTTTTAAATGTATATATACATATGTTTTATATATTGTATTTACTCAAATAAGGAATACAAATTAATTTTGACACAAGTAACAAACAGGTTGCCAGAAACCTAAATGTATAATGTATGCGTGGTTAAAATCACAACTTCTAACACGATTCGGCACGGTTTAATTTAATTTAAAAAAGCCAACATAACTTTTTTTATTTATTAGGATACAAAAGTAAAAAAATAAGGGACACTCTAATGTATAGATAGTATATATATATGTATATTTAATTAGATTTCCAATGTTGAAGTTTAGATTTTAAAAAGATTTCTGGTGTTGGGGATCTTATCATTTGTTTATCCTAATTTGGTAGGGTTAGTGCTGGGCATATGTATAATGTGTTATTGATATGTCCAGTGCTTAACGTATACATAATGCGTGTGTGGGTGTAGGGTATTATGGATATGTTACTCCCCCGGCATTTCTCATTAGCCTGTCCTCAGGCGTTTACCTTTGGGTATAGGGATGGAGTTTCTGCTATAACGATTGGAGAGTCTAATATTTCTACTCTTTCTTCTACCTCTTTGGGTTTTACATGTTTAATAATTATGTTTTTGGGTATTTTCCTAAATTTAATGGTTAAATATGCAACTATAATTATTATTGTTATAATAAATGCAATTATAATTATTGTTTGTAGTACATTATACAATTTTGTATGTTCTATGATTATTTCTTTTGCTTGTACAGACAATGGTTTTAATCTAGTTATGTCATTACTAATGTAGACATTCTGTGTAAAATCAAGCATTGAATTGGTTACTATTAACTCATTTACTTGGATTGAGCAATTATAAATTTTGATGATATTATTTCCTTCTATAATGATCTCTTTATTTAGACAGTTTTGGTTTAATTTGGTATTTGGGAGGTTCCATGTTATTAAAATGTTTGGTTCTATATAATTTACTTGAATGTTCTTATATGTTTTTGTATAAGGTTTTTGTTGTATGATGCCATTTATGCATTCGTCATTTATTACTTGTCTAGTGTCCTTATTGAATACTTTATCATCAACAACATAATATTCTTCAGATGTTATTTCTGTTAAGATATTATTGTGCTCATCTGGATGGGGAATTATCTTGTATATTGGGGTGCTAATGCTTTCGCTTGGAATACTGGAAACTATTAATATTTCATTAGAATCTACTTTTAGCCATGTTGAAGTTTTAATGTGTAGTATTTTCTCAGAATTTATATGTTTCAAATTATATTGCTTTAATAATTTTGGGTTGAATATACCAAGTCTAGATAGCTGCATACCCAACTCTATATCCTCAATGTATTCTGTAAAGTGTTGGAGGTTAAATATCAAAATTTCTAATTGTTGGTTTTTATTTCTTTCTTCGTTTAAATTATTTATGGCCTCCATTCCTTTGTTTATCGTTTCTATCACTAGGTTTAACTCGTTGGTTTGGATACTATTTTCGGCTAGACTGTCTATTTTGCTTTCTAGTTCTTTCGGGGTAGCGACATATCTCCGACGACATATCTCCGCCGATCCACAAACGACATATCTCCGCGCGAAATTATGTCGTTTTAAAGCGCAAAACGTCATATCTCCGAGCGGAAATATGACGCTTTCAAACGACATAAGTCCTCCAGAAAAAAAGCGACATAATTCCGCCGGCAAAATGTACTGGGCGGAGATATGTCGTCGGAGATATGACGCTATGCCGTTCTTTCCTATCTTCTTGGTCCAATGTTCCAAATAAGTATTTATAGGCTGTACCGACTATGTTTATTAATCCTCTCTTACTGCGTTTGGCTATTTTCAGCCCGTTTATTTCTCTTGTGAGCTTGTCTACTAAATATTGTATTTAAATTACTTCTTTGAAGTGGTTACCTCTTTCTATAAGGCTTACATAAGTTTCTTCAGTTTTTGTTATGTTTACTGTAAGGTAGTGATATTCGTAATTAATTGGTATGTTTATTGTTCCAGTATTGAAAATGAGATATCCATACGGGGATTTGATTGGGTTTTTCTTGGACGTTGACATGCAATGACTGCATCTTTCAACAGGCGATGCAGTTACTGCACCGTCAAGTGGCTCGTGTGAAACCAGCAGAAGGCTGTTACGCGCGGATCCCAGGCAAAACGCAGCCCTCCTCCCGCCCAACCGACCGAGGGGCGCTGCCGCATGACGCACGGCGCGTAACCGAACCGAACGCGAACATGCAAGAAAGATAGCTGTTAGACTAACATTCGAGGAAAATTAGCACTAAACTTACTAAGAAACTAAGCATGCAATCAAAATACAAATACCACTACAATTACTAATTTCTAGAAAGGTGTGTAAGGATTAGTAATTTAATAAGAGGAAGAGAATTAGTGGTGGATATAATATGGTAGAGGGAATTATAATCCGAGCATAAAACCCTAAACGGTTCATGCAAGGAATAATTCGATCTACAAAGTGGAAGGAACAACGGTATAACATTTCTAGTCAGTCTAATAGGAATCATGAAGTTTATGCGGCTCAACAGATCAGGGCTGTCTATGTCACCCCCGATCAAGTTGTGCATAAATATCACACCAAGCATTTTTCTACGGTTAATTAAGTATGGGAGGTTTACTAATAGAAGTCTACTAGAGTAAGATGGGAGTCTCACACCCGCATCCCAGTTAAGGCCCCGCAGAGCAAAGAGTAAACAGTTTTTCTGTACTGATTCTATACGGTCCTGGTGTACTTTGTATTGAGGGCACCATACACAGGAGCCGTATTCTAAAATCGGACGAACTAGCGTAGTATAGAGAGTCTTTGTTATATAGGGGTCGTCAAATTCTTTTGACCACCTCTTTAAAAACCCAAGCACGTGGTAGACATGTGTTTGGAAAACTTTTACTTTGCGTCTAATAAAACACCAAGATCATTCACCAGGGTATTTCTCTCAAGAGAACCGCCACATAGGGTATAGGTAGCCAACAAGGGGCTAGAACGATGAAATGTCATTACTTTGCATTTCGAGGCATTAAGGTGTAACAAGTTTGCACAGCACCATGACTGAAAGTTATTGAGATCGGATTGCAAGCGAGAATGAAATGGAATGTCCTTATACTGGACACAGAGTTTAACATCATCCGCATACATAAGCACTCGAGAGTATGTTAATACCGAAGGCAAGTCATTAATAAAGAGTGTGAAGAGTAAGGGGCCTAGATGGCTGCCCTGTGGTACTCCCGAAGAAACCTTTATTGGTGAAGAGAGGGAGTTTTTAAAGAGGACTCTTTGAGACCTGGAACAAAGATAGCTAGAAATCCATCTCAGGAGGTTGGGCGGAAACCCTAAAAGGTCAAGTTTATGTGCTAGAAGGGAATGGTTTACAGAGTCGAATGCTTTAATGAAGTCGGTGTAAATAACATCCGTCTGTAAGTTACCTTGAAAGCCTTTAATAATGAAAGAGGTAAACTCTAACAAGTTCGTGGTGGTTGATCGCCGCCTTATAAATCCATGCTGAGTTGGAGATATAAGTGACTTGCAGAGACGTTGCAAGTGCGGAGTTAAAACCTTCTCAAACATTTTAGGAATAGCGGATAACTTTGCTATACCTCTATAATTTTTTGAATCAGACTTGCTACCTTTTTTATGGAGAGGAATTATAAACGATTCCTTCCAGATCGGGGGGAAGCAAGAAGATGGCAATGGACAGGATGAATAGTTTAAGCAAGGGTCCACACAGTGCCTCGGCGCAGTACCTGAGTACACAGTACCTATGGAACCCCGTCTGGACCCGGTGAAAACACCGGCTTAACTAGTCGAAGATCATGAAGTAGAGAACATTCATTTAACAAGGGACTGAAAATGCCGTTCGACCTCGGTAAACCGTATGGGTACGGATGACCAGAGTAGCTTTCCTCAGAATAGGTGGTTTGGAAAAATTGGGCAAAAAGATCGGCAATTGCCTGATCATTATTTGCCGACGTATTACAAAATGATAGCGAGGATGGGTGTGCGGACGTTCTACGCTTACTGTTTACGAAGCAGTAAAACTGTTTAGGGTCCTGAGAAAAACGTATCCTGCATCGAGATAGGTAGTTCTTATAGCATTGAGCATTAAGAACTGAAAAGTTTGACCGAGCTATTACATAGCGAGAGTGAGAAGTAGGAGAACCCACTTCTTGAAATTTTTTATAAAGTCTTGATTTTAAGTTTTTTAGACTGGATAACTCTTTGGTAAACCAAGGGGGTTTTCCAGATCAAATCGGACAAGAAAGCGGGACACAAGAATCAAACGAGGGGGAACGTTGTGAGTTGCTGCTGCGACCGCAACTCTACATTTATACCCGACACATAGTCAGTATGGCTACATTAAACGACCAAGAGTGCGTGCGAGAGAGACAGAAAATCAGTCAGAACGTGTCGACGGGCACTGCGTAGCCACTGCAAATTGATTTGTTACTTTTGGCTATAATAATAATCCGATCTTATTCGGATTCGGCAAGATTCGGCAATCTGGTAGATATGGCCATTCTCTATGATTGTGCATTTTTAATTTTCTCCTATCTTCAAAATTGTGGTTGCCACAGATTTTCGTTGTTTATGGCTGCGGAAGGGGGTGGGGCGAAATTTTGAAACACACTTGTAGCAGTGAGCTCTTTGAGCAAAAATAAATACACTTGTAACAGTGAGTTCTGCAGTGAAAAATTACAAATAGTTTTGTAGCAGTGATAGCTCGACAGTCAGGTCTAGTCTCTGAGATCTGTGGATGCTCCAGATTTTCGTCCTTTGCGGGGGCGGAAGGGGGTGAGGCGAAATTTTAATAACAACTCGTCAAGGTCCGATATCACAGGAGTGTGGATACCAAATTTGGTTGCTCTAGCTTTTATAGTCTCTGAGATCTAGGAACTCATATTTAGCAATAGGCAAAGCCGGCTATGATACG
This sequence comes from Drosophila lowei, assembly GCA_008121275.1. Taxonomy (NCBI): domain Eukaryota; kingdom Metazoa; phylum Arthropoda; class Insecta; order Diptera; family Drosophilidae; genus Drosophila; species Drosophila lowei. The sequence continues at coordinate 39,161,693 of CM017781.1, read as the reverse complement.
TGTGTGTTAGAGAGAGACAGGGCGAGAAAAAATGAAATTGTTTTCTTCATTCTGGCTATAATAATGAAACGATCCAATTCAAATTCTGCAGTCTAAAAGATAAATTCATTCTCTACGATTCTGCGTTTTTAATTTTCTTGTATCTTTAAAATTGTGGATGCCACAGATTTTCGTCCTTTGTGGGGGCGGAAGTGGGCGGGGCGATGTTTTGAAATATACTTGTAACAGTGACATATCACAGAAGGCTGGATACAAAATGTCGTTGCTCTAGCTTTTATAGTCTTTGAGCACTAGGCGCTGATAGGGACGGACAGACGGACGGACGGACGGACGGACGGACAGACAGACATGGCTCAATCGACTCGGCTATTGATGCTGATCAAGAATATATGTACTTTATGGGGTCGGAAACGCTTCCTTCTGGACGTTACACACATCCACTTTTACCACAAATCTAATATACCCAAATACTCATTTTGAGTATCGGGTATAATAATATACCCCAATACTCATTTTGAGTATCGGGTATAAAAATGTGCCAAGAGCATTGTAAAAGAAGTTTGTGCACAGTTGATCCAATACAGTTGGTCCTATATCTAGCGACACCTCGAAAGTAGGATGGTAGGCGTCTTCAGTTGGTCCTATATAGTGAGCGGAAGGGCTTCAGGTTGAGCGGAACACTTTGGTCGGATCCGATACAAAGCACAGATCAAGAAATCGACCCAAGGAATTTTTCACATGATTGACTTGAGACAGGGACAGGTCAAGCAAGCCGTCAACAATGTCATGTCGTGACATGGGCACTAGGATACTAGACTCGTTTAATGAAGAGCAAACAGTTCCTGGCAAGTTGAAGTCACCAAGAACTATCATACGATCTTTATCAGATAGCGAGGAAGAAACAGCGGTTAAAGCGGACAAGTGCTGCTCATAAATTGAAATATCCGAAGAAGGTGGGATATACGAGCAAGTAATGAATATAGCGAAAGCGGGAAGAATCAGTTTTACACACAGGAATTCCAGTTCCTGTTGAACTAGGACAGTGAAGTGTTCCGAAGTGAAGTAAGAGTCCACTGCAATCAGAACACCTCCTGCACGTCGAGACGAACGGTCCTTTCTAAAGTTTGTGTACCGACCTGCCAAAACCTCGGAAATATAAATGTCCGGCTTTAACCAGGTTTCGGTAAACACAATAACGTGGGAAGCAAATGCAACACTATCCCGGAAAAGAATGCTGAGCTTACTACGCAAGCCTCTTACATTCTGATAGGTTACTAAGAGGTTACTAAGAGAAGTTAGTTTTTTGGAAGGGTGGAAGCAGGACGGGAAGATGAGGATGGCGCATTGGGATGATTTGTAAGTGTTATGGTGGGCCTATTTTTCTTCTTAGCCTTGAACTCCTTCACCACCAAATGCTCTGGCCAAAATTTGGCAGAGCAAATAATGTCAAAGTGAGTTGGGGAGACACTTATCTTTAACGAAGATATCTCTCTGGCATAAGAGAAATTAAACTTCTCCACCTTTATTTCGATATTTTGTCCATTTGCCAATAGAATCGCGAACATGAGGAAGATCATTGATCTAATCAGGTTGCGGTTCATTATTCCCGTCATTATCTTCTGATTCTCTTTAATTATTGTATTTACTATTATTAGTTTTCTTTTTCTTTTTGAATTTTGATTTATAATGTGTTATTTTCCTGCCTCTATTTTTCTCCTTGTAATGATTTTCATCAAGCTTTGTTATTTCTCCCGTCTTTTTTAATGGATTCGTTATTTTGGACTTTACTAATGGGGATGGTTTAAATCTTGTGTCTATTTCGTAATTGTTACGTTTTTGATTCAATTTATTGATCTGCTTTTCCTTATTTAATTGTGTATTATATTCAGGTGTTCCTGCATAAATGAATATGTCTGCAGGTGTCCTGTTTGTAGTGTTATGTTTTGTTTTATGATTATAAATATATAAGATTATCTCGAATTTTGTATATTTTGTTTCAGGGTCGTTTTCACTTGTTATTACTCTTAATTTCATTAACTGTTTTATGGAATCTTTCTACATCTGATATCCCATTTTTGCTAGATGTGATTTGTATTTTGACATCTTCCGAGATTAGCCATGTTTGCAATGCTGCGCACATGAAAGCTGAATCTTTATCGGCTTTTATCTCTTGAAGCTTGCCCATTTCGTTAAAGATTTTTATAATAGCTCTTTTTGTTTCAAGCCAGTCGCGACTATTCACTTCTATTAGTGAGGCAAATTTCGGGTAAATGTCTATACACGATAGGAATTGCTGGTTACCTATCATATAAAAATCCATAACATATCTTTCTCTGACGTTCTGTATTTCTGGGGTTATCTCGAATGCTAACTTAGTATCACGATGTTCAGTTTTGGCAATACTACAAGTAGTGCATTCATTTATTATGTTTTGAATTAATTTTTGATGGTCTGGATAATAGTATTTTCCCTTAAACCAATTGATTGTTTTCTCAATTCCAGGATGCAATAACTCTTTATGATTTTTTATTATTAGCTCGTTAAACTCGGCATAATTTTGAATATCAATTAGCTTTTTACTCGATTTGATTACTTTCGTTATATTTCTTGAATTAATTATCTCTAATTATGCTTGTTGGAATAAAGGAAAATCTTCATCATTATGGAAATATAAAGCACTCTTCTTTGTGCATACATATTTCTTGATTAGCTCTTTAGCTAGCGTATTTGTCATTACCTTGTATGTTATTTTAATGATTGGTTTATGAAAGTAAGGGTATGTATCTTCCTTATCCTCTTCTCCCTTTATTAACTCAATTTGTCGGTTGTAATAGTTAATAGGTCTCTCGGTAATGGGGATATTGTTTTGATTATCTTCTTGCGCGGTATGTATGGTTGCGCCTGCACTATCGGATACCTCACCAAGAAGGTTCTCGTTGATCTTTAACCTTGATAGCGCATCTGCTACATAGTTTTCTTTTCCTGGCAGATATTTTATTTTGAAGTCGAATTCGTTTAACTTTATTTTCCACCTTTGTAGCTTCATGTTTGGCTCTTTGAGGTTATTCAACCATACTAATGGTTTATGATCACTAAGTATCTCGAATGTCCTACCGAATAGGTATGATCGGAAATACTTAGTCGCCCATACGATAGCTAATAATTCCTTTTCGATGGCGGAATAATTTACTTCATGATCGTTTAGTGTTCTGCTGGCATAACATATCGGCTTATGGTCTTGTGACAGAACTGCGCCTATTGCCATGTTACTAGCGTCTGATGTTACGGAAAACATTTTATTAAAATCTGGGTAACTGAGAATGGGGTCTGAGGTGATAAGTACTTTCAGTTTCTCAAATGCCTCGACGTATTTCTCCTCCTTGGGATCTATGATGGCTCGTTTCTTCAGCTTGAGTGTCATAGGCTTCGCTATATTTGCGAAGTTAGGGATGAACTTCCTATAGAAACCACATAGTCCCAAAAATTACTTAATTTGTTTGGTTGTTTCTGTTACCTAACTATTGCTGAAATCTTGTTTGGATTCGGTATTATTCCCTCTGGTGTGACTATATGACCAAGGAATTCGGTTTCCTTCTTCATAAATTCACACTTATCCATTTGCAATTTTAGGTTTGCGTCCCTTAACTTTCCGAATACTTTTCTTAAGGATAACAAGTGTTCATCCAATGAGGTGGAGAAGATTATTATGTCATCTAAATACACTAAACAATCTGTGAAGATCAGATCTTACAATAGATTGTTCATGCATCTTTGGAAAGTTGCGGCTGCGTTTGTCAGCCCGAATGGCATCCGAGTGTATTCGTAATGACCATGTTTCGTTGAAAACGCTGTTTTCATGATTGAATTGGTTTCCATGGGGATTTGATGGAAACCTTTAGCCAAGTCAATCGTTGTGAAATATTGACATTTTCCTAGTTTGTCTAGTATCTCATCCATCCTAGGAGTAGGGAATTTATCCTTGATGGTTATCTCATTTAGACCTCTATAATCTACAACGAGTCGGTATTTCTGCTTTCCTGAAGCATCGATCTTTTTCGGGATCATGGAAATGGGTGAACAGTAAGGCGATTTCGATTTACGAATTATTCCTTGCCTGATCATATCTTTTATTTGCTGATTAACTTCCTGGTCATGTATTTGCGCATACTTATATGGCCTCCGGTATACCGGATCCTTATGCTGGGTTTGTATAGTATGCTTGACAGTACTTGTGAAAGTCAAATTGTCACCTTCTCTGTACTGCAAGTCGTTATACTCATACAAGACCTTTTTCAGCATTTCCTTTTCTTCACCGTTTAAATGTACTAGCCTTAATTTGTTACTTTCCCTTAATTCATTATTTAGTGCGGAAGTGAAGTATTGATCCATCTCTAAGGATGGGCTGGGATATTCAGAGGTGATCATATCCTTCTTTGACGATATATCGTCGCCTTCAGGTGTTCTTTCGCTTGCTTTAATAACCTCTCCGCCTGACATGATTGGGAATGTTCTTTCTCCTAACCTTACAGATATTCTCGGCCAAGCAATATATCGTAGTTGCTAGAAAAGTTAAATATGTAAAACTTTTGCTCGGACGGACAGACTTTTTTAGGCGGTCTTATTATACTTTTTGTTAGGTTAACCGGTCCATTGATCGTGTGGACTTTTACGTTTTCTTTATTTATTCGGGTATTCGTGAAATTCTCCTTCATGATGTTAATAGAAGATCCCGAATCCACAATACCTCTGAATACTTTGTTATTTATAGTAATTTCTATATAGGATCCCCCTCTGTTTCTTCCGAGGCTATCTGATGAAAATTTACGCCCATTTTCATCTGATCGCTTTGGCTTTCCCTAGCTCTTTTATTAGGTTGGTTGGGCCTACTGCTACTAGCTTGGTTATTTTGGCTATGGTAATTCATAGAATTTTGGGACTGCCCTTGTTGCAATGAATTTCGGAGTTCTTGACGAAGTCCATGGTTATTATTATTATTCCGAGATGAACTCGTTTGATCATACAAATTCTGCGATTTTTGCTGGCTATTATTATTTGTATAATTTGGATAATAGTTTCCCGTATTCCTACGATTAGACTGCTGTTGTTTCTGCCTATCTTTGCTCACATTTTTCTCTTCTGTATTATTTTCATATAATCCCTCTTCTTGAGCTGCCTTTTTCAGGTTTAGTATTGTTGATATATCTTTTCTGTATAGGGTCATAAATAATCTATCCGGTAGTTTCCTGGATATTACATCTTTCACTGTATTTTTCAATGCATTATTATAGATTAATCTATTGGATGGATCTTCGTCCAGTATTAACTTATTACTTATAATCAATGATTTGGTTTCTAATTCCTCGATGAACTTACGTAGGCTTCCGTTATAGTTGGTGTGGTATAGACGCCTCAGCAGCTCCTCATACGGCGTGTGGTTTTTAAACTCGTTGATCAGGGCTGCCTTGAGTTCGATCCAGGTATTTGGTTGCACCATCTGTGATGTTCTCTGTGCGTTTCCTGCCAGTTGGACTTCGATCGCCCCGAATAATACCCTTTGCTGTCGAGCTTCTCCAGTTGGATATAGCTCTTGGATATACTCTATTCGCTTGATGAATGAACTCAGTTGTTCAACTGATCCATCATAAGCGGGCACTTGTCGAATCGACAACAGTGCTTGATTCAAATGAATCTCGCTCAGGCTAGGTGGTGGTAATGCCATTTTGCAATTCTTTAGTTGTTCTTTTGATTAAGTTTGCTTGTTTGCTTGTTGTAACACTTGTTCTGCGATGCACTTAGATTCTTAATATTTTGCGTGAACTCACTTTGTCTTTAAATTTTCGAACGCGGTGCTTGCTTTTTGTAACACCTGTGCGGTGATGCACTTAGATTCTTATGCGGATTCTATTTTATTAACACTATCCGGGATTACTATGATTCCAGATAATCTAGTCGTATAGATTATCCTTAGCGAATCACTGACCTGAATATTTTCGCGTTAGTTTTGTTAGAATCCTACCGGCTGCGCCAATTAGATTTCCAATGTTAAAGTTTAGATTTAAAAAAAAAATGTTTTTATTTAATCTAAACTTATATTTAATACAATGGGTGTTTACTGAGTTATCCCTGACTTTGATTTTGAAAGTCTCAAACGGAACTGGTTCTTGTATCTTCATCTATTTTCCAATAGGCCTCGCTTGGGAAGCTTTTGAGTTTTGGTTCCAAGCTTTGATCTTTGGCTGCAGCTTTCTTCTTCGGTTGCACTTCGGCTGATCGCGGCTTTAGCTCTCGGTGCGTTGGCCTACGTGCGTTGGCCAACGTATGGATGGTTATCAATGAATTGTCGGCTTCGATGAAAGGATTGACTGCAGCTGGTGATCTGTATCATCTTTCATCTGGGTTGGTCACTTGTTTATACGATTGGAGTGTGGGAGCCGAATTTGTTTACTTGGGTATCTATGATTCAATTTGGTTGTGGGAATCAAATTGTTTATTCTATTAGCTTGGAATTTATGTGATTTCCTGTTGACAGCTTATGATTCATTTGTTTTCTGGTGTTGGGGATCTTATCATTTGTTTATCCTAATTTGGTAGGGTTAGTGCTGGGCATATGTATCATGTGTTATTGATATGTCCAGTGCTTAACGTATACATAATACGTGTGTGGGTGTAGGGTATTATGGATATGTTACTATATATAAGTAATAATAATTTTGATGTTACTTTGGATAATGTAGTAAACACTTTATTCATTACTATGAGTTAAATATAAGATGCAAGGCTAACACCGAAATGTGTAATTGCCACTCGGCGGATCAATATAAAACTATACTTAAGGTACCCAAACTCCCGGTCTCGAGCCCTCACTCATCATCCACCGGGCCCGTCGCAATTCAGCAGAAACGCTGACATTGCGCCTCGTGTCTGATGTCCGATGCAGGCTGGCATCCGGCGGTCTCGGCGGCCGCGCCGGTCCCACGGTCAGCGAATCTGCCTACTCATCGATCTTGCAGAAATCGCTCCGCCTAGTGGCCAATTTGGTTAACATTTGTTAACTACTCCCTCCTTCAAGACTTGGCCGTCCTCGGTCAAGCCCAAGTTCTTCAGCACCTGCTGGATGACGTCGGCTGTTTCCTTCTGCTGCTTGCGCCGCAGTTGCCAGAAGATTCCGGCTATGATGGCGCATATGAGTACGCCTACGGCTACGGCTATCACGGGCCCGGTGACAAGGCCCGTCTGAACTTCAGCGATGCGTTCTAAATTTTCCTCGCTGAGTTTGTGGAGGTATGGCAGGCTCAGCAGAGTTTGATGCCGGGTGACGTTGATTCTCGTGGCCACTGCCACATCTGGGAGCCTTTTCGGCACGCTATTGAAGTTGGTGTGCGTAGAACCATTGATGCAGGCGACCTGGTCAAAAGTCACCAGGTACGTTCCCGTAATTCGGCGTTCCGGGCCAATGTCAATGGTCACGATGGCATGTGCTGCGTTGATTATTACGATGCCCTCATCTACTTCGACGATCGGGGGCAGATCGTTGGGTTGTGTGTCGCAGTGGGCTACTGCTCCGGAATGCAGCTCTTGGGCACAGTTGTTTGTCGGTGCCGCCTTGCAAAAGGCTCTTGCCTTGGGAGCCCTTTGCATGACGTGACTGCAATAACCTTGCTGTCGCACTTAGCTACGATGTTCTCTGGCATTCGGATTATTACCCCGCTATGGGCGACAGGAAACATAGTTATTTTCTTACAAATGTACTTGGGTCTAGGCATTTCGATTACGAATATTATTAATTTTTTGTTAACTAAGGCCCTGGCTGGCAAAAACCCTCTAGCTGAACCCTCCACGAGGGTGCCGGCTGGGCAATGGACACTGCATTATCCCGGGCGAGGGTAATGCAGTGTCGCTTGCCCTGTCCGGGGTAATGCAGTGTCTAGCTAAGGCAATGGTCCATCGTCTTCCCGATCTAAAGTCGGGGGAACTGAACCAGGGCCATGGCTAGAGGTGCCTGGCGGCCAGGCATAAAACGCTAGGGGGTAGTCCCCCGAAAAACATAAACCGGTATGGACCTTCGGGCCAAGCATGGAGGCTGAAAAGGAGCAAACACGGGTTGGGATGTCAACCCAAATTTCGGTGGAAAGCGTGACTGCTACCACCGGCGGGCACGGGGAGGAGCAATCCTCTCTGCGTGTCGCCAGTGGTCACACCTCGGGCATGGCGGGAGCAGGCCATGCCAGTTGTATTACTACTGCCACAAAAACGACGCGTTACAGGGTGAGCCGCGCAGGTGCCGTTGTCGACACAGACTCGGACCCGGAGAGCGTGCTATCCATTAGCAAAACAGAAGAGGAAAGCCTTCTCCGCTCGCCGGAACCAGGTACCAGCTCCCTGCGTAGGGAAGGGCCGAAGCGTTCCAGGGAGGGGATGAAGGCAAAAGCTTAGTACAAGGCGGCCCTCAAGTTACTGAGCCGGCTCCAGGGCAAGGCGGATATCTCCCAAGAGGAGAAGTCTAAGCTAGCCTGAGCTGAGCAACGGGTACAGGAGGGCCGCGAACACTACGCGCAGCTGCCCCAGATGAAGGCAACAAACGATGGATTCGCCAACAAGATGGAGGAGATGTTGGCCACCAAGAGGCAACGCTCGATCGAGAGTGCTGCCAAAGACACTCCGGCGAGCAAGCGGCAACGCGGGCCCAAGGTGGCCACGCCCCAGCCGAAGAAGAGGAAGCCGAGACAGAAGGCCATGAGCGAGGTGTCCAAGAGACATCTCATTGTGGCCTTGATCGACCGCAGCGACGAGAATGGGAAGATGACGGCGGTGCAGTGGAAGTTAGTCCACGCGCAGCTCGTTGAGTCACTATTCTCGCGAATGGAGGAGGACCCCAGCGCTCCCATGCCAACGTTCGATGGAGCGGGATGGCTGAACGGGGTCAAGATCCTCAAATGCAACGACGACCCAACGCGGCAGTGGCTGGTGCAGAAGGTGCCCCTACTGGAAGCTCTGTGGGAGGGGGCCAAGCTGGAGGTGTTAGACAGGGAGCTGATTCCGTCCATACCAAAGGCGAAGGTGCTCTTCCCCATTGCTGTCCAGGGGGAGCGAGCACTGAAGTTGCTGCAGAGGCAAAATCCGGACGTGCCAACGGCTGACTGGAAGGTTTTGCATGCGGGTAGCCCATTACCCAACGAGGGGGGCCAGCGTGTGATCCTCCAGATCGCAAGGAGGCAGAGGATATTTTGTATCCCAAGTTCGAGAAGATGGCGTGGGGCGTAGGTAGCGTATACCTACGGTTGAAAAAGCGCAACCCCGAGGATAAAGATGCGCACACCCTCCAGGCAGGCGAGGTCGAGAAAGACCTAGGTCTGGAGATCATAGTGGAGACCGCCCAGGGTCTTGCGCTGGACGACTCGGAGGAAGAGGAGGACGGTGACCTGACAATCATAGTGATAGTCATAGTCAACCCGTCGTGTGAGGTTGAGTTAGCCACCCATGACGCTAAGGGTGCTGCAGCTCAACCTCCATAAGAGCAAAATAGCGTCGGCGGAGCTCCTCATTGCCATGGAGCAAGGGCCCGCCGACATAGCTTTAGTCCAGGAGCCGTGGATTGCGTCAGGCAACTCTGTGGCCGGACTAAAGTCCCCAAGTTACAACCTTCTCTACTCAACATCAGTAAGCAGGAACAGAACCGCCGTAATCGTACGGAAGGGAATCCATGCTCATCTTATGTCTCATTACAGCACGGATGACCTGACGGTGGTGACGCTGGAAAGCGAGGAAAAGCGCCTTATGGCAGCTTCCTGCTACATGGCACACGACAGGCCCGCTCCACCGGAAGAACTTAGGAGTCTGGGGACAGAAGCCGGCTCCAAAAATCTCCAACTCCTCATTGGTGCAGACACCAACGCCCATCACAGTGTGTGGGGAAGGCCCGACATCAATGATAGAGGTGAGTCACTCCTAGACTTTATCTTATCCACTAACTTAGACGTAGTAAACGTGGGGGAGAAACACACCTTCGTAGGTCCCACCTCGTCAAACGTGCTAGACCTAACTCTCGTCACGGGAAAGAGTACTTTGGTATCTGACTGGAGAGTCGAAAGACCATCCTTCTCAGACCATAAGTACATTCAGTATAAGTGCGAATTCGAACACTCTTCGAAGATAACAGTCTATAGAAACCCCCGGAACACAAACAGGGTAAAGTTTAAAAAGACAGTTACTTCGAAGCTCGCGAATGCGGGCTCAGTGAAATCCGCGGAGGATATAGAGAAGTCCCTAAAGACCCTATCCAACGAGTTACTGACCGCCTACCACGCATCGTGCAAACCCTCGAGAACGAAGAAGAGGTCCAAGCCACTCTGGTGGAACCGAGATCTCTCTCTCCAAAGGAACAACCTCAAGGAATTCTTTAAGATCGCCAAACAAGCGAACGAAGAGATTGTCAATGAGGAATATAAAATCCTACTTAGGAGCTACAAGAAGGAAATACGTAAGGCACAAAGGAACTCGTGAAGGAACTTCTGCTCCAACATCGAGAAAGTGCCCGAAACCGCTAGGCTCCGGAATGCACCAAGGTCACTGACGCCAAGGAGCATCAGGACCTAGCAACCGAGGAACAACACCCCCCAACAGGTCTGTTAACTACTAAGAGAATCCACTGGGCCATACACTCCTTCGCGGGCATAAAAGCACCAGGACTGGACGGAATAATCCCAGCCATGATGCAGTTGACCAAAGAGGTTGTTACCCCATGGCTCTTCGCAATATACTCAGCATGCCTAAGTACGGCATGCCTCCCAAAGGCAGGAAAGTGCAGCCATGTGAGTCCCAAGGTTTACAGACCGATAAGCCTTACCTCCTTTATGCTAAAAACACTAGAAAAGCTGCTGGATTTACACATCAGGAATGATGTAGAGGGACTGATCTCAACCAACCAGCGTGCCTATACCAAAGGGAAATCGGTGGAGACTGCACTACACTCGGTAGTAGCTACCATTGAGAACGCCCTTCACAATAAAAAGTATGCACTGTGAGTATTTGTTGACATCTCCGGAGCATTTAACAACGTGGCTACGAAGCAATAACAAATCGCCTGGTAGCAACTAATACACACCCAGCAATCAACCTGTGGATAAGGAACCTCCTAGGATGCAGACGGGTGCAATCAGAGTGGGGCACCGCTTCCATGGTAAAAGAGGCACACAGAGGCACACCCCAGGGTGGAGTCCTGTCGCCCCTCCTGTGGAATCTGGTGGTCGACGATCTCATCAAGAGATACGAAAGGAAGGCCCCAATAATAACAGCTAATGCGGACGACATAAGCATACTTATTACAGGTGTATGTCCATTGACCCTCAGCTCCTTAATGAAACGTACACTCAGGGAGATACGTGAGTGGGCGGAAGAGGTAGGACTCAGTATCAACGCGGACAAGACGGACCTCATCCTTTTTACCAAGAGGTACAAGGTACCGTTATGGACCCCCCCGAAGATCAATCAAACTAGGCTAACCCCAAAAACACAAGTCAAATACCTAGGCACAGTACTGGATAGCAAACTGGCAAGGAAACCCAATGCATTGGAAAGGGTGAAGAAGGCCACCATTGCGCTTTACGCATCTAAGGAGATGCTCAGCAGCACATGGGGCCAAGCTACCGGAAAGAAGGCGTATCATAAGCTTATGGAAAAGACTCAGCGACATTCTCTGCTCTAAATTACAGGGGCGCTAAGGTCAACCCCAACAAGAGCACTCGAAACCCTACTTGGAATCGAACCCTTAGACATCCACTCTCGTCTGACTGCAGGAAAGGCAGCACAACGCCTCATCGCATCAGGAAATCTGTTGCCACAAGGATACGGGCATAGTTCAATCGGCAGGGAAATGACCAGATCAACTGATTACATGACCCCCCAAACTTGCCTCGACGTCAAAACAACCACATCTTTGGGTCCTGAAGACTGGAAAATTGGAAGGGACCAAACTGAGCACCTCAATATATACACAGACGGCTCCAAGATGGACGGAGGAGTAGGAGCGGGCCTATACTGTACAGACCCTGAGATAAGGCTGTCATATAAGCTACCGGACCAATGCAGCATATTCCAGGCAGAAGTTTTTGCCATCGGGAAAGCAGCAGAGGTCGCACTCCTTACAGAACGAGCACACGATGCGGTCAACCTATTCGTCGACAGCCAAGCGGCGATAAGATCCATGCAGTTGTCCGCGGTCAGTTCCAGAAGTGTCTTGGCCAGCAGGGAGGCATTAGACATCCTAAGCACGACAAAGACAGCGCGGATCTATTGGGTTCCCAGCCACCAGGGCATCGAAGGAAACGAGGCGGCGGACGTACTAGCTAAGGAAGGCGTCGGGCTGGAGAATAGGAGAACAGAGAACGTGCCTGTCTCCCTTAGAACGCTGCAAAGCGATCTAGAAAAGCAGGCTAGATCACAAACCGAAAGCAGGTGGAGGAGTACCACCACCTGCAGAACCTCGAAGATAATGTGCAAGGAACGCAACGAGAAACTAAGCCACTACCTACTGCACCTACCACGAAAGGACTGTAGATTGTTAGTGGGAATACTTACAGATCACTGTCTGGCTGCTGCACATGCCACAAAGCTAGGTATCACCAACAGAGACAGTTGTAGGAAATGTGATGAACCTGGGGCTATCGAAACCGTGGAACATCTCATCTGCAACTGTCCGGCTCTCTCAAGGGCAAGGAGGAGATACCTGGGCGCCCCAGTGCTGGCATCACTGGAAGATGCCTCCAAAAGGACGCCACAGGAACTGCTGGCCTATGCTAAAAACACCTCGATTCTCGGGGACTTTAAAACCACGTAAACACTCCCGCGATGGTTCATACACCCCCCTATCCGGATAACTAAGGGCCAAATTGGCCTATGCGTGGCCCCGCTGAGGGCCGTCTGGGTTAACCTAACCTAACCTAACTAAGGCCCTCACATTGGCAGCGCCCATTGATTGGGTTACGCTGATACCGGTAGAACTTTTATTCAAAATCGCCTCCAAATCATCGCTATCAATGATAGCTGGGTTAATTATGTTTATTTTCGCCAAAGTGGTGGCTATCATTATGTTTTGTAATTTGAGCGTCAAAATTCTATTTCGCGTTAAAAGGGTTTCATATAAATGATTTAATCGTTTGATAAACGGGAGCAGGGACTCTCCTCTAAAAAATTAGCCGTATCACTATCGTACCCTGCGCTATTTTCCTCGTAAATTTCAGCCACTGCCTCCTGTGCTAGCTGCTCATACTGTTGTTAGTATTGCTCTGGGTCTTCCTGAGCGAGGTGATTAACCCTCTGCCTGCGCTGGTCAGAGAATCTGTGGGATCCAGCCGGCCTCTTGAGTGCACCCTGTTGGTGAGCGTTAGCTAGGGTTGCCGTGTCAGGTGGGCCTGCATTGGGTCCCTGTTGCCTTTGAAAGTTTGTTGATTGGTGGAACTTCGAGGAGGAAGGGTCCACGTCCATTTTTTCGACCCTGTCCAGGCCTTGGTGACTATTTGTCAGTTGTTTGCCCTGATCGCGCATGTAAAATCGGTTTTTGTCTTATTTTTTATAATGGTCGGACTCATTTTGTCTGTAAGTTATTCATTTCTGACCTTTGTCCTCTAGGGCTTTTGCGTAATTTGCCGCAAAAGCATGCCTATCGTGGTCGGCTTCAATTTCTTGAGCCATAGCTAAGGTCGATGGCAAGTCTTTAGGTTGAGCTGAAAATAGTACGTCCGTAAGGTTCCGTCTGAGGCCTGAGATGACGACACGGAGGGCGTCAGCTCTATGTTTTTCGTTAAGATGCTGTGCCTGTGTGGCCTCTTGTGACATAATTGTTTTGTTTGTAAGAAGGGTGAGTTTTTTCTCAACCTCTTCATAAAACTGTACGATGGACAAGCCGCCCTGTCGGAGCATAAGAGTTCCTGTTCTAGCAGGTGCAGTGGACGTTTGTCCGAATACGTGAAATCGAGGCGATTGATGATCGCCTTGAAGTTCAACACCGTGTTGAACGATGCTAAGAGCGAGTCAGCGGGGCCTCTAATCTTATTTCTGATTATGAGGACCGCTTGGTATTGCTTTGAACTACCTTTGTACCCCTCGTACAGCATATAGGCAGCCTTTGCCGCTTGGCGCCAGAAAACTTACTGCTCCTGGGTACCAAGGAACTCTGGAAGTGTCTTCACCGAATCCAGAGCTTCTTCACAGACCACCGCTCTATCTAAATTAATCGGCTCGAAGGCCTTGGCCTCGGGTGCCGAAATTATCACTGCCTGCAGCTGGCTGGTTACTATCTGTAAACACTGTTCAAAGTCAGCCCTTTGCTCCTCCGGTGCAGAGCCGACCGCCGCGGACACAATGGCTTGGAGTTGTGCAGCGTCCATTATTCCTGCTCGTTCCCCCGGGCCGCGTTCAAAATCTGGGCTAAGATCGTCTTACAGTTCTAATCAATCGTTATTGTTATGATGAATACTCATGTGCGGATTGGCGTAGATTGGCGTCAAATTCGGATTCTCTATGAGAGATCTGAGATGTTGCCCGCCGACAACAATGTAATCATATGGCGAGTGTAAAATACAATTTCGAGAAGAATGACGACCGAATGATTTTGGATGTAAACAGTTTTTATTAGATAGCTCAGTTTCTTCGTTTTCTTTTTTTTTTTTTAATTTTACTTTTCCTTTACTGAATTCTTTGTGGGCGATTTGTATAAAATTCCCACTTACATGTTTTTTGTATTTGTATTTTCTTCAATTTGATGTTTCCCTAGTTGTATCTTCTTAAATTGTAGTGGTTCTCCAGCTGGCCGTCTCGTATGTTTCTTCCTGTCTATCGTCGCCGCTGCACAAAGCCGTCCGCTCTGTCGTAACAAATTTTGGATTTATTGGCAGCCTTCTTTATACTCGAGGCTACGAGTTGTTTGGTGCACTTTTGGCACGCACTTCTTGTAATTTCTTGTGCTACTTTTTGAGCGGGCGTTGTCTCCGCACTTATATATTTTAAGTTTTAGGTATTTTTGTTTTACCTTTTTTTTTTTTTTTTTTACACGTTGACCGAATTTTTTCTTTAACTTTGTTGAGCCGGCTTTGTCTTCGCACTCCTTTATTTCAGACTTCAGATTTTTCGTTCTAACTTCTTTTCTTTCCGGTTTTATTTGTTGACCGAATATTTTCTTTAACTTTTTTGAGCTGGCGTTGTCTCCGCACTCAATACTTTGCCGATTTACACAATAGCGGGCGTTGTCTCAGCACTATCATTATATCTCGAGGGCGGTTCATTCGCGTTGGGCGCCAGTAATAATAATTTTGATGTTACTTTGGATAATGTAGTAAACACTTTATTCATTACTATGAGTTAAATATAAGATGCAAGGCTAACACCGAAATGTGTCCGGTCTCGAGCCCTCACTCATCGTCCACCGGGCCCGTCGCAGCTCAGCAGAAACGCTGACATTACGCCTCGTGTCTGATGTCCGATGCAGGCTGGCATCCGGCGGTCTCGGCGGTCTCGGCGGTCTCGGCGGTCTCGGCGGTCTCGGCGGTCTCGGCGGCCGCGCCGGTCCCACGGTCAGCGAATCTGCCTACTCATCGATCTTGCAGAAATCGCTCCGCCCAGTGGCCAATTTGGTTAAGGCTGAGGCTGTTGGGAAGGTCGGAAAATTCATTACATAATGTGGTTTGTTGGCGTTTACTTCTTTTGGGTCTGGGGCTTTCGGGTTGAACCCAAACCAGAACCGATTATCGCCCAGGTTGTTAGTCCCGGGTCCATGATTTCCAAAAAAACAAACCAATTGGTCTTGTCGGACTTATTCACGGGAGTGAGAGAAAAAAAAAGAATAAGAAGCTACTCGCGATGAGCGTTAGTCAGCCAGCTATTAACAATGTTTTTATTCCATACAATTCCAGTCACTCCTGCTGAAACTGAAAACTGAAAAAATATTTTGCAATAAACGAGCGGGAACATTGTACACTTTTCTTTTATACCCGACACTCCATCTGTATGTATGAAATCTTATGATATATGTAACCTATGCCATATATTTTATTCGTAGTTCTACGTAAGCGCCGGAATTGGTATCGGGACCGATGACTGCCGTATGCTCTTACTCTCTGTCTTTTGGTATCTCTGCTCGCAAATGGGTCGAGCGGGGAGGAGTGTGATTTTGGTAAGACTTTCATGAGACGGACGCGCTTTTATACTTAACAATACTCGTGAATAGCCAGTGTTTTTAAGACTTAAATTAATTTAAGAACGCTATGCAATAGCTTTGCCTAACATTGTTTTTGTGCAAGCAATTTTTATTGCTATTTACTCATCTACTTTGGATCATCGCACGCATCATCATCCGTTGCATCGTCTACAAACTCTCTGAAAATCACAAGGCCTGCCAAACTCGCTCTAGCTCTCACTCTCACTGGACTTTGCCTGCATTCTTCGTTTTTTGGACTATGTCTCAGCTATATTGAGTTCGTCGTTAGTTTTCGACTCTTCTCAGGACCGTATGTCCTGTAAACAGCTGCTGCTGATCGTCGTTCTCGCTCTGTTGCCTGCTCTCTTATCTCGCATGAGTTCTTACTCTGCGTCTTTTTTGGAATTTCACACAGTAATACCATACCATACTGTTATTCAACTACGGGCCTATTCTTAAAAAAAAAAAAAAATAAAACAAAAACCGACGATGGACCGCGAACTAAGAATTTACGTGCAGAAACTATTTGTCGGCCGGACATGGTTCTTTTTTAATGGATTTTCAAAGTTTAATTTATTGCCCATACAAAATAATCACATATGCTTTTGAATGAAATAATCATGTATGCCTTTTGCTTTTCCTTATCGATATAAAGTTCAGGCTCTTTACTTTAGTGATACATTATTTACTTATATTTCAGGCAATATTCAGAAAATTATTTAATCTAATAATATACATTCAGGAATGACAACGAAACGTGGGTTAAATCAGACTTAGAAAAGCTCAAGCTCATACGCGAGCAGTCTCCTGGTACTAAGAAGCGCCCCTACAGATGTCGTTACAGTCTACAACAGCATACTTCGCATCGGTCAGCTCCCCACCCAATGGAAGTGTGCCCTGATTGTGATGATACTAGAGCTAGGCAAACCAGCGTCAGACCTAGAGTCATACAAACCGATAAGCTTACTGTCAGTTTTCTCAAAGATATTATTTTCTTAGCCCAACCTTAATTTGGGGTCGGAACTAATTGGTCGGGGCAACACTTTTCGGATTCGTTCAAACAGCTGACAGCGATTTGGCTATCAGAACGTTGGCAAATGCACAAAAATGTGCTTGTAACATGTGCGTGATAGAACATCTGGGTAAGGACAGCTGTTTCCCGCCACATTTAATTCAAAATGTCGGTGCCAGTCATGTTAAATACACAGTGGCTGCATCTAAGATGTCTTGATCTTCTTAACTCGCGCTTTTTCTGCCTTTGTTTGCTTCAAAACAAGAAATTAAAAAAATAAAGTAGCCACGAAACCAGATCAGCTGTTTTTATTTGCCAGAATCGATGATAAAATAAAAAATATCTATACCAAAAATTTTTGAAAACGGAAGCACCTAAAAACGAAACGTTTTGGCTAAAAACGTGGTCCGCAAAACTAAGTGAAAGCCAAAGCCTGCCCGAATAGTAAGCTTTTTACAAAAATGAAATTTTTAAAATAAAATTGGACCTTATTTAAAATGTTGAGTTGATGGCCAAGTAGCTGGTACTCGTATTCCTAATTAGTTATGCCGACGTGCTGAGGACAGCACCAACACAACAATCTACTCTAGGGCAGAGTGGTAATGACCCAACAACAACATCTATCCATCATGCAAACCCTGCAACAAAGAACAATTTCACTAAGCACCGCCATCAACAATATGATGGCGGAAATTAATGAGATTAAAATCGCTCAACTTAATAATCATAATAAGCATCATGAAAAATTGTTTTACTACGACACGGATGCTGGAATGCTCAAAATATTTTTTAATTTATAATTTTTATTTATAATACATATTTATTTATTTATAATAATTTATATTAATTTTTTGCTTGTATGTACAAGAAACATTACATCAACAAAACCTCTATGACATAGATTACACATGTTACCGAGCCGAGCAATTACAGATGCGACGGCAGATTCTAGCAGCGTTCTCACATCAGAAGAAACACGAAGACCTGCTTGATCCTTTTCTTCTACAAGGGAATTTCCTCAATATCAGTCTGTGAAGACTATGACCTATCCTCCGAACACTTACCGATCGTAGCAGCTCTTTTTACAATCCCCCAGCAATTTCCTTCCAAAGCCAGACTCATATTCCCTAGAACGGATATTCGTACATTCAAATTAGTACTGAACGACTCACTTGATTTAAATACGAAGGTCGAAACGACTGATCGAAAAATTCGAATGAACTACTGTTTGTAGGAGGGCGGATCACCGTAGCGGGTATCCAGCGACGAATCGGAACGTGCTGAAAGGAAAAACTTCAGGGTGTAGTTTCTCCAAGAAACGTGTATGATTCTGTGTATTTGGTGTTATTTGCTGTGTAACTTTGTATGAATATGTGAACGACGGTAGCTTGTAGCGGGGTGGAAAACGTAACTAATTCTCGCTTACATGCTAAAACTACGGTGAACGACGTGCGGATCGTAAGAGCGCACAGAACCGGGAGAGCGAGAGCGAGGCAGAGGGCGATGTACCCAGCAGCGATAACAGGCTGTTAGCTTGAGGTGCTAACAGCGCGGTTGTCCTGTTAAAGCTGCTGCCCTGAACATTCTCCCCCCCCTCCCTCCTTGCAAGGCTGCAAAAGGTGGACGGGTCTCCACGACTGCGTGCATGAGTTGCCGAGGGCGATGTTTTTCGATGTTTTGGAGACCGTGCTGGAGATGCTGCGCCAGCTGGTCGTCGAGAGAAGCGCGTGTGTGGCCCATCGTCCTGGTGCAACAACGTCTGATGGTTCCGATGACACACCTTTCACCGATCGCTGCTTCGGCAGTCCCTTCCGGAGTGCTGGTGAGCCAGGCAGTTGGCGCAGTAGCTGAGCTTTAACGGGTTAGAGGAACCTCTAGGACATTGGAAATTGCCACGTAGTTACATGGTCTGATCATCTTCACAGATGGATCAAAGCTAGACGACAGCGGAAGTCATAGCGGAAGTCATAGCAATCAGGGAGACTCTAGACTGCCTACAAGCGGTTGCCGTTACTGCAACCCAGCTAAACATTTATAGCGATAGCCAGGCTGCGATCAAATCACTAAATGTGATTTCCTCGAACTCGGCCACCGTGGCAGACTGCCGCAAATCTCTGCACGAGATGGCTCAGTAATTTGCTATTAGCCTGATTTGGGTCTCGGGCCACCGGGACATCGAGGGCAACTGTATAGCGGACGAGCTGGCCAGATCTGGCACTACAATCCCCCTTCTCCAAGACAAGGAGGATATCTGTATGCCAATGGCCACCTGTAAGCTTATTATAAAAGAGCAATACAAGCGACTAACAAACGATATGTGGCAAATAGTGCCACGATGTCGCATAACTCGGCAAACATGGCCGACCATGGACAAGAAGCGCACCTCCGAGCTCTGCAAGCTAAGCAGGAAAAGGTGCAGCGTAGTCATACGTTCCCTCACAGGACACTGGCTAAAAGGAACCCACTCTAACAGGCTGGGAGCCCCACATAATGATTTTTGTCGCAGCTGTAGAGACCAGGAAGAGGAGGAGACAGTGGAACACCTGTTCTGCTCCTGCCCAGCTCTCAGCAGAAGAGCTTTCTACACGACATTTCAGAGATGTCTAAACTATGTCCCAGGAAGATAGCGAACTTTGTGAGAGCATCTGGATGGGATAATTGCTGACAGGAAGTCTCACAACGCAGGAAGGAATGATCCTATGCGGTATCGCAACGGGCCGAAACCGGCCTAAGTGTGACGGGCTCCGAGCGAGCCCGGCAGCCGCCTCAACCTAACCTAACCTACATGGTCTGATGAGGCTATGTTGGTCTACGGACGGATTCACATTTAAGTTCAGGCTTGAACTCGGAACGGAGCGTTGAGCTTTCATGAGGTGAATATTTTGGAAATATTCCCTTGGGTCAAGCGTAGGAGACTGTTCGAAAAGTTCTACGAAGGGAGCTGGAAGAAAATTGCTTTCGTAGAAGGACCCCGAATCTTCTACCAGTTTGATAGGTAGTCTGGAAATTTGACTCGAAAACGATGAAAATTGATTCGTCACTTTAGGCACTGGGCCTGTGAGTACCCAGCCGAAAATGGTTTCCTGCCCGAGGAGAGAGCCACAGATGTTGGTCTGAATGGACGGAAGGATATCCGCTCCAATCAGGACATCTATTTGTGAACTCTCATAGAACTCTCATAGGTCTTGCAACGAATTTTGCGGGATCGGATAGGATGGCAGGTTACCCGCCAGTTCCGGCAGAACGTAGGCTGTGCCGTTTAAGTGCAAGCCCGGCATCGTCGGGGAACGGATGGCCAAATGATAGAGCTTCTTGGATTGAGCGGACACTGTCTGATTGAGGCCCGAGACCTGTGCCTGGATGAGTTGGAATGGCAATTTGATCATGTCAAAAAGATGTTCCGTAATGAACGTTGCCTCGGAGCAAGAGTCGATCAGATCTCGGGCGCGGAAATTTGTCCGTCGGTGGCAAATATTAATGATTGCCGTGCCCAGAAGGACAGCTTTTTGACCGGAGGCGAAATAATTTTGAACGCTGGGCGGCGCGTCGGATAACTCGGATTTGGTACGACTGCCGAATTGAATTCACTGGAAATTGGATTGCCACGGTGCAGCAGCGTCTGGTGTCGGTCCCCACAAGTACTGCAGTTATGGGCACTTTGGCATTCCCGGTTCTGATGGCCTCGCGCGAAGCAGTTGAGACAGCTGTCTTTGTTTGATGCAGCTGGAACGAGCATCAGCATTAATCTGGAGGAAGTGAGAGCATAGCCGGAATGGGTGATTCTCTTTGGAGCAGAGATCACACGTGCTCCTCTTTGGATTCACTGTGGTCTCGAACTTCTTTGGGACCGAAACGGATTGCTTCGGGAAGGTGACGGATTCGAATCGCTTTTCAAACTGTGTAAAGCGGACGGGTTGCCCTCGATGGCGTCGAGCGTCAGATATCTCTGGCTGAGGAAGGATTTCATCTCCTTCCATGATGGCATTTCTTTCTTTGTGGTGACGGAATCCTCCCACAAAGCCCGTGTCAACCTCGGTAATTTGGAGGCGCAAATGGTTACCAGTAAGTTGTCCCAATTTTCGGTTGAGACCTCGGAGTGGGCCAGTGCGGTTAAGACCCCTTGGAGCTGAGAAGCTCATTTAGAGCGTGACTTGACTCGGAACTAATGGAAGCCAACGATAGGAGGATGTTTATCTGGTTAGTCATCAGGAGCCTGTTTTTCTCGTACCGGTCACGAAGGGCAGCCGCCTCGAAACCGTCGTTGGTGAGGCCTTCGGATCACAACTAGTCTTAGTGGTGAGATGGTACAGCTTCTCAGCGGGAGACAGCCTGGGATTTTGTACATAGATCGCAGTAAAATGGTCTCGGAACGTAGGCCAGCGGACGTAGTCCCCAGCGAAAAATTCTATGTCGCATGGGGGGAGTCTGCAGCCGCCATGGAAATCTGGCTGTGCGGAATGACGGACTGCTGGTTGTTGGAGCTGATCAGTGAGATCAGCTATGCACTGCTCATAACGCTCATAGCATTCGCCATACATGTCTTGGAGGACATTCTTGGACTCTGGAAAGCTATGGAACAGGCCTCGAACTCCGCATCCACCTTTGCCCACATGCTCTGCAGTTGGTCTTGGCGGACCTGGGAAATAGCGGCGGACGGGGTGCTGGTACCGGGAGTGGTAAGTGGGGCTTCCAAATTGGTCAGCCGATCGATGGCTGCCACAAATTTGGCCGCGCGGAAGAGACGGCGGATTGGGCCATTGCGATGGTGTGTCGATTGCTGGTTTGACTGCTTTGCTTACGCTCTGGCAATTTTAGCGTGACAGACGACGGGAACAGGACCGATCTTGTCTCAGCAACAGCGGAACTTGTGGTGGGCCTTGGAGAACCTGGGGACTTCACCTTTCGAGTCACCGAGGTAGGCGTTTCTGGGGCGGAAGAGCTCCGTGACCTTTTAAAACTTGGAGAGGTCACCGGCAAAGGTTTTTTGCTCTCCTAGGCAATCACACGCAGAAAAATCTCTCCAAATCGGATGCGGAAGTGTGGGGCGGATGGCCACAGCCTTGGCTGGATACGGAGAGTGCGGATGGAATGCAGAAGGAATTTTATTTCTTTCTAGTCATCAAGCTGACTGCTCTATGTGTGGTGGAAGCCTATCGGAAAAAATACGAAAGGAAAAAACACCTGGTATTTGGCACTCGGGCGCATTCAATGGATGTAGAAGCCAAAAACCAGTGGAAACAGTTATAAACTGTGGGTGTTGGATTAACTTGTTGTCAAACCTTTTGGCATTTTTTTCGTGAATAAAAATTGCTGAGGAAGCCGTATTTATTCGGACGCGGCTCAAAACTCGATACTATCGGTGTTGATGGTGATCGAAAGGTCGCCCAGCCCTGGGCCCAACAATTGCAAATTGAAATGCAATTAATTGCCAAGACGCTTACCGTGCCTGGATTGGTGGTGATTTATTATTAATTCGGAGGTGCTTATGCGTTCTGAGATACCGTGTAGCGCAGCAGGTCGGGATGTATGTGCTACAATCGTGCAGTAAATTACCTATTTGAGCTCATAAAGAAAGCTGCAAATTTGAATAACGTTGTCGTCAAAGCTAACCAAGGGGAAACGGTCAGAATCCTCCCCAAAGACAGTGATACCTATAGAGCAATTGTGGATTGTTTGGATGCCATAGGAATAGAATTCCACACATACCAAATGCCGACTGAAAAGCCTCATAGAATTGTAGTAAGAGACCTACATCATAGCACCCTTAACAATGATATTACCGCCGATTTTAAAATATTGGGCTTCGAGGTCCTTCACATCCATAATCCAAGCTCAAGGATCAACAAGGACGAAAAACGTAATATTTTTTTCATTAATATTAAGCCTTGTGCATTGTGCAAATTTACTAAGTCAAGACCCTTTACCGCCAAAAAATAAGGAATAAGATTGAAAGGATGCGAAAATCTACAGAGATTGCACAATGTCGTCGATGCCAGGATTACGGTCACACAGCTAAATACTGCCGCCGACATCCCAATTGTGCCAGATGTGTTGAAAATCACCAAACCTCACAATGCACACGTCCCCTAGACGCACAGCCAACCTGCATTCACTGCTCTGGAAGCCATATGGCTAGTTACAAAGGATGCCAATAGTACCAGGAGTTTTTCCGCCGATCAATGGGTTCCGCAAAGGAGGCAATTAATACAAACAGGACGGGTCATGTCCCCTTAAATAATCAAGTGACATATGCTTACTCTACCACACTTCCTGGAGACCGGCAACAGTTTCCTACCTTGCAGTCTAGTCACAAAAAGGGGGCTAATAGACCAACAATACAGCAACACCAGCGAAATTTTGTTCAGCACCAACTTTGGTAAGCACTAGAAGTAATACAGGAGCCTCCTATGCTGCCGTTGCAAAAGATAATTCAAATGCAATACCATGCAAAGATGGACCTGCTCAGCGTCGTTTTCATAGTCTACAAGCGCATCAGATATCTCAGCAACAAGGATTGAATAATCAGAAACAGAATTCATATGATGTTCAGGCACTGCTGCAACATCAGCAATTTCAGCAGTAATGGCAACAACAGATCCAACAGCAGCAGCCAAATAGTCAAGCCAAACAACGCCTTAAAAAACTCGAAACTAGGCTGGATCTAATCTTCAGTTCCAGAACAACGTTTCAGACTCTCAATGAATCCACTAAAGGTTTTTATATGGAATGCTAACAGCATTTCAGGGAAAGCAAAAGAAGTTGAGCTCTTCGCCCACAACAACAGCGTTGACATTCTTCTTTTGACGGAGATCAGAATTAAAAGAGCGGTAGCTGTAAAAATACATGGCTATGCCTTCTATCCAGCCTTCAAGCCATCGCAGAACAATAAAAGCGTTGGTGGAGTGGCGGTTTTAGTGAAGTCCTCGCTTTGCCATTTTCCACAAAGGGTCATTGAGATACGCAGCATGCAAATGTCAGCAGTAAAAGTAGCCTCAGGACTGGGCGATGTGGAGTTCAGCGCCATTTACATCGATGAACTCCGTTCTTGCGGGCAAAGGTATTTGCTTGGCGGTGACTGGAATGCCCGACATTGGCTGTGGGGAGACACTTACAATTCCCCTAGGGGGCGGGAGCTAGCGAAAGCCATCTCTGCCACTGGCGCTAAGATCCTTGTAACTGGATCACCAACCAGGTACCCATATGTGCTCAATCACACCCCGTCCTGCATATACTTCGCAGTGCATCATGGTATTCCGGATTCCGGAGCAACAATCAGTCAGAGCTGGGATCTAGACTCCGACCATCTGGCCCTAGTCATCAGCATTGAGATCTGTCTAAAGAAAATCAAAGCCCTCGTCTAGTCACCAAGCACACTGATCTGCTCGCCTTTAGGCAACATTTGGAGAGCTCGATTCAACTGAACGTTCCGCTAAACTCTGAGGAAGATATCGAGATGGCTGTAGATAACATCACATAGAGTACATACATGGCTGCAGCTGCCTCAACGCCTTCGCATCCACCGATAAGCGCCGCCTATGGAATAGTTCTTACAAGAGAGGCCAGAGAGCTTTTGTCACAAAAAAGGAGACTTCGAAGACGCATGGGACCGAATTCTATGGAACCGGGCTGCCAAACAGCTTCGAAACACACTGAGAGAACTTCTTTGAACAAAAGCTTGCTTCCATGGATTACACCGTGGATGCTGGATAATCGCTTTGGAAGACCACTAAGTCTCTTAAGAGACAACCGTTCAGACCAATTCCAATTCCTATCAGGTGTCCCAACGGCGATCTTGCTAGAAACGAAGAAGAGCAGGCCAATTCGTTTGCACATCACTTAGAGGACAGGTTCACTTATTACCAATTCGCCACGGAGGCGCAGTACAGAGAGACCCAAGATAGTCTGCAAGCACCCCTACCAATGGCCTTACTCAATAAACCAGCCAGGGTTGAGGAGATTGTTGTAGTCTTCAAGTCCCTACCGAGGAAGAAGGCTCCGGGCATTGACAGAGTGTGCAATGCCACATTGAAAGCTTTGCCTACTCGGGCGATACTCTACATAGTGCTCATTCTTAATGCCATGTTAAGGGTGCAGTTTTTCCCTAAGCAGTGGAAGATGGCAGCAATCCTGATGATCCATAAGCCTGGAAAACCAGAGGATGACCCTGAGTCGTATCGGCCAATAATTCTCTTTTCTTCCTTTTCTAAGGTGTGGGACAGGCTTCTTGCCAATCGTCTTGGTAGTATTATCAAGGAATGCCGTATCTTGCCGGATCACCAGTTTGGCTTTCGGGAGGGCCACGGCACAGTGGAGCAAGTCCACACATTGGCAAGGCACATCCTACAGGCCTATGATGATCTAGAATACTGCAATGCAGTCTTCATTGATATGCAGCAAGCATTCGATAGAGTTTGGCATATCGGCCTACTGAGAAAAATTAAAAATCTCTTCCCAGCACCATACGTCAGTTTATGGTCAGATTCAGGAACACCTATTCAACCCCTTGCTACCCACAGGGTAGCGCCCTTGGCCCGCTGCTCTACTCTATTTATACTGCAGACCTACCCTCCCCAAACGAGCACCATATGGAGGTTCCCCGTGAGGCCCTTCTTGCTACTTACGCGAACGATATAGCACTGCTCTACAGCTCCAAATGCCGCTTTGAGGCAGCAGATGGACTCCAGGAATACCTCCACTCTTTGAAATTTAAAATTCAACCCACTGAAGACCACCAATCCATGCTTCACCTTGATAGCGCTCATTGACCACACCCCACCCATAAAGTTTGAAGGCGTAACTTTGGACCAACCAGAGCAAGCAAAGTATCTCGGTATCAACCTTGATAAGCGTCTTACTTTTGGTCCACACGTGAAAGCTTCGGCTCGTAAATGTGGGCAAAGAGTGCAGCAATTGCGGTGGCTGATTAACAGAAGAAGCACCATGTCGCTGAGAGCCAAAAGAGCAGTTTACGTACACTGTGTAGCCCCGATCTAGCTCTACGGTGTGCAGATTTGGGGTATAGCTGCAAAATCTAACTATAAACGGGTGCAGGTCCTTGCAGAATCGCGCCATGCGGCAAATAACGAACTGCCCCTCGTACGTGCGCGGCTCCACCCTACATCGGGATTTGAATCTGCACACAGTGGAGGAGCAGATTGGAAGGCACACCAGCAGATACAGTGACAGACTAATTAGACACCGTAGTATGCTCGCGAGACGATTTCTACCTGCCAGGCCTTTAAGGCGATTGAAGAGATTAGGTTTTGCCAAAACTATTGGTAAACTCTAAGTCCCTCCCAATATTATAATATTATATTTTGTATAGGTCCTATTGCATTTAGCAATAGGTTTGGCTTCCACATTATTATTTACCAGTGTTGTTAAGATACGATATACGCAATGTAAATTAATACTTAATAAATTAATATATAAAAAAAACTTACATACCTACATATTGCTTAATATAATATATATACATAAATATAATAAATATATAATAGGTCAAATAATAACCATAATTCATTAAAAATTATTAAAGCTCTATGTTGAGCCACTGAGCTTCTTTAGAGGCGTAACTCGATTGATTAAAATACGTAATCACAGAAACAAAAAGATTTCGATGAGAAAAGAGGGATACAGCGATTATGCAATAACAATAATAACAAGCTGCGCTAGGTTCAGAGATCTGTTCTCTGTAATGCTTTTTGTGCTGCAATGCGCAGGCGCTTAGCCGACACCCTAATTCTATCGGAAAAAGTTGGTTTGATTCGTGGAGTAAAAACTCTATTCTGTTCATCTGTTCATATATTTACATTTATTACCTGGTAATTGTCCTTCAAGCATTTTAAAGTACAAGGGCTTCTCATTATTTGGAAATTTCTTCAACTTAGTCATCGAAGCTGGAAAGTCTCTAAGTTTTTTTATGCTTTTAATTGAAACTTTGGATTTTTCTGACTCCTTTCTTATATTAGCTTGTATAAAGTTTTTTAGTTCATATTTAGGTATAACATTTTTGACACAATCAAAAATTACATCGTTTCTGAAATTATTTATACACCCGTTTTTAATAGGTATTATCCCTCTTTTAGAATCTGTTTTATTTATTGATTTTGTTTTTTGAATAAAAAGTTTTTGACTTTGTAGCCATGTTGATTTTTCCATTTGTAGGATATCTATATTTGTCGTAAATAGAATTGAAAGATTTCCGTTTGCAAATATTCCAGTTAAGCTATTTAATCTGTAGATTGTATAAAGATATAATTTATTGATTAGATATGAAAATTGTAGTACGTAATGTAATGCGCTAGGCAGGGGATTCAGCCACTGGAAATTGTTTTGTTCGTTCTGGGTATGTATAGGAATTTAAACAGAGACTTAAAAAGTAATAAAGCAATTAAAACACACTTACATATAATTCTGACGCTATATTGTTTTCTAAATTTATTTTACCAATCGACATACAAACATATGTACATATGTAAATGTAATTTCACTAATTTTTTTTTTTTTAATACCTGTTTTCCTTTCTTTTTATCTCTTTATTATATCAAACAGTTTTCGGTCGTCGTCGCCAGAAATTTTTTCCACAGATACAAATGTATCTCACGGATGCAAATGTATCTCACATGACCGACATGTTAATTCTTGAAAAATCGCGCCCATCGAGGCTATTTTTTGGTTGCTTTTGAATCTGTCATCCGTGTAATTTTATTAGATGTAGTTAGTACTACATCAGATCAGTATTTTAGAATACGACTATTTACTGTGCCACAAAAACGAAAACTCGATTCAAGATTAGCCGTGTGGGTGCCGTTGTCGAGACAGACACGAGACAGAAAGTCTTTCTCCTGAACCAGGTACCACCTCCCTGCGTAGGAAAGTGCCGAAGCGTTCTAAGGAAGGGATGGAGGCGAAAGCAGCCCTCAAATTACTGAGCCTTGGGGTCGGCAATGTGGATATCTTCCATGAAGATAAATACAAGCTACCCTGGACTGAGGTTCATGCCCCCATCAGGGGGTGTGGAGACGTCTACAAATAATAATTTTGAGTTTCGTCTATCATTCAGTCTCTCTTTTTTGGCAGAAAAGTAAGCAAATAACACCATTACGACCGACTTCCCATTGCTTCTAGTGACACATTTCACAAAAAACAGCGGTAAATACCTTGAGCTCAAGTAGAAAAAAACATTGACAGCGGTTACTTATCATGTGCAGACCACAAACTAAAATCATCGCGCTAGAGCCGACGCAGTTGATCTAAAAGAAAAGGGCATTTTTTTAATGTTTCTGAAAAAAAAAATCTCTCATAAATACTTTAGGGACCACAAGCTTTCTTGTGCCATTAACAAATAATCAATCTATAAAATAAAAATTATTTCATGAAAATAAAATAAGTTGATTAAAAAGATACTCAGTACCGTTGGATATACTCCCTTCTGGCTATTGTTAAAACGAATTTAATATATTTACTTGTATATTCTATGAGTACTGAGTATTTTGAAGACTTCTCTTATTTTATTATCAGTACAATAAGTCAATGAGTCGATGATTACTGGTATACTTACACTATAGTTGGGACAACCCTCCACCACCTATTATGACGCTTTTTAAAAATATCAATTTTAGTTGCAACGAAAGGTAAAGGGGTACTCATATCGTAAACGGAGTAACTGCCGCTTGTTTCACTGTAAATAGAAAATAAAACATATGAAGTAGAACAACGAAATTACAATTAAGATGGTATAAACAATTTTTCGACTGTAAGATTCCTGTTTCTTTGATTAATAAAACTATACTACAAATTCGCAATTTTATTTGTACATCAGAAGTACTCATAAAGTAGCTATGTCCGTCAGATCGTCGATCTCAGTTTCTGCCCGACTGACGAGCAGAGTCAAACATCCGTAGCTTGGAGCTGCTCTGACAAACACACTCTATCTCACGATACAGAAAAACAGATTGGCATGTGTGTTTCGATCTTTATAGGTTTTAAGCTCTTTGGAACGGTACCTTGGACGGTACCTCTATTTATAATTTCCACACATTCAGCTTGCGATTGGGCTTGGTTGGGAAACTGCAGAATGATTTTCTTCTGAGATTGTAAAATATAATGCAGTAAAATTACGCTGTTAAAAATCAGCCAATCTTATAGAAAATTGAATAATCGATTATGAGTAATAAACACCTATACTCTGTTACATATTTCAGCACGCAGAGAATGGTATATACTTTCAACTACGAAAGACATTTCCCTAGGAGTTTTGATACTCTTTTATACAAGTCTAAAAATATAGCTTACCATGTGGTAGTTAGATCACGGGTTGGCTTTGACTTTTCACAATTGCAATCATTTGGATTACGAAAGCAACCGCATGATTGACGAATTGACTTTCCGGTAGATCGATCTTCATGTTGCGAGTTAATATGACATGGATTAAAGTCGAAATGTTTTTTTGATACAGTTAAGTTGCCTTCATATTTATTTTGTGATTTACCTCGTGAATTTTTATTTTTTCCGCCACAAGTATCGCAGGGAATTTCATCATTGTCATTTAAATTTTTAAAGTTATAATTTTCATTATTTGCTAGACATTTGTGGTTTTGTAGATTTGGTATGAAATGTGCGTTTCGCTTGTTTATTTTCATATATTTAGACTGTGGAAAATAAATCGATTTATAGTAATGGTCAATTGAGCTTCTTGATAAAGGCTTTGTCATAATGGTATGAACATCCTTCATATGATTATGATCGGGTATATAATATTTTAAAAGAATTTCCTTTTGAATATTATTGTTTTCTTTATTACTTGAATCTTTAACATTATTTAAGTTATCTGTAAAAAAATAATGTGTAATATATATATGTATTAATACTGTATACACAATAGTATGATGATGTATGGGTATGAGCTAGCCACAAATAAATAGTCGATCTACGTTTGTTTGAGTCGCCACGTTTAAGCTTTCAAATAGATGACGTGCCCAAGATGTTACCACGAATTTGAGAGTACAAAGGAAATAAAATAAATATAAATATTAATATATTAATAAAATAATTAAGGAATTCACAATACGTACAATTCCCCCTGATTGTGAAAGCTCCATATTTTTGCTTTTACGGAGACTTTTCAACGGGTCACTCAATGAGTACTCTTGTCCCTGCAATGCAATGACTGCACCATCAAGTATAATGTATTCGGCCACGGCTGTCTAAATCTTGTTGGCAATGCAGCCTCAGCAGGAAAGGGAATCGGGGTTAGTGCACTATACTGCGCTCTGGGCTCAGCTCGCCGGATGGGGTCGGGGTCTTTCCTATCCCTATACTTCCTTGTTCTCGCCATATTATAAAAATTTAAGTGCACTTACACAGAATCTACTTTAATCAAAACAAAACAAAATACAAATGTAATCAATCCCCGGTCGGCATAGATGGCAAGAAGGAATCCGGTAGTCGCGTATTTAATTTAGTGATCATAGGTGTAGGAGATCACCAGTTTCTCTCTACCCTCCCTACCTTCGGCAATGCGTGGAACGATGTTGGCATGGCCCCTAACGTAACTACCGCTGCATTATTACACTCGATGTATCATTGGCATTATGTACTTAAACAGAATCGTGGTTATTTATTCAAAATTCATGTTAATTCAAAAGGTTCTATTAATCAAGGTTTAAGAGATTCATATATAACAAAAGGTTCATTAACTTAAGAATATAAAATACAATTCATAGCAAAACTGAGCCTTTTACTCACGAAGGTCAACATTTCCATTCAATACGAAAATAATAATCATTACCAAATTCAAACACTTTCCTTGACGAGCTCGTTGGGCCCAATGAACTGCTTCGGTAGCTGTGGAACAAGATTAATTATATAAAAATAGTAAAGAATTAAAGAATGATATTTTGGATATTTTAGGCGTGAGAGCGCCAAAGCACGGCAGACCTCCAGTGACCAAGAGATTCTTCTCTTTCTCTACGTAGCACTTTCCACTTTCACCACACAATATAGCTTGATCTTGCTGTTAGTCGATTCTCCGCCGACTTGCAGTTATGTAATTTGGTATGTATTAGGTAATACAGGGACACGTGGACTTTCACTAGAATTTGGCACTATTGGCACAGGCACAACCGAAGTGTTTTGGGAGAAAAATGGAATTGATCCGCGTGTTCACCGTCGCTGTCGGCTTAAGCGGCATAGACGAGCTTTAACGGGACCCTTCCTGGAATTCGGTCTCGAGAGACGAAAAAGAACATTCGAGCAATTAAAGCTCCATATTCGAAGTAGCTGTTTTTAAAGCCTTGGTGTTCGAACGAATCAAGTTGGCGCGTGATTTGAATCTGTTTTATATCTGAGAAATTATTAGGGAATTTAACCTGGGTTTGCTTCACTGGCCACTACACAAGTGGCCCATGCAACACAAAGCCGAGGCCTGTTACGCGTGGATCCCAGGCAGAGACGCATCACTTTACGTATCTACGTACCCATTGATCAAGTTGTGCATAAAAATCAAAAATCAATTATCTTTTACGATTAACTAAGGACGAAAGGTTTATTAAGATAAATCTATTAGTGCCATAGATGGCAATCTCAGACTTGCATCCTAGTTGAGGACGCGCTGAGCAAAAAGTAAGAAGTTTTTCTGTACTGATTCTATACGGTCCTGGTGTACTTTGTGCTGAGGGCACCTACACAAAAGCCGTATTCTTAAAATCAGACGGACTTGAGAGATATAGAAAGTCTTCTTTATATAAGGGTTATTAAAATGTCTTTGACCACCTTTTTATAAACACAAACACGCCCATAGCCTTATTTACCAGGATAGAAATGTGTTCAGAAAATTTTAATATGGGGTCTCATATATCACCAAGATCAACCATATTAATTCCTTCAAGAGAATCACCGCAGAGGCTGAAAGAAATTAACAAGTGGCTGGAACGATAGGTTAGGTTAGGTTAACCCGGATGGCCCTCAGCAGGGCCACACATAGGCCAATATGGCCCTTAGTTATCCGGATAGGGGGTTTGAACGCGGGAGGGTTTATGGGATTTAAAAGTCCTCAAGAATCGAGGTGTTTTTAGCATAGGCCAGTAGTTCCTGTGGCGTCCTATTGGAGCATCTGTGCGCCCAGGTATTTTCTCCTTGCCCGTAAGAGGGCCGGACAGTTGCAGATGAGATGATCCAGGGTTTCGATTACCCCAGGTTCATCACATTTCATCACATGCAGCGTGCGCTGCAGCTAGACAGTGACCTTTGAGTATTCCCACTAACAGTCTGCAGTCCTTCTGTGGTAGGTGCAGTTGGTAGTGACTAAGTTATCCAGTGCGTTTCCGATGCCTTCCTTAGCCAGGACGTCCGCCGCCTCGTTTCCTTCGATTCTTTGGTGGCTGGGAACCAAATATATCCGCACTGACTTTTTCGTGCTTAGGATGTCTAGTGACTCCCTGCTCGCCAAGACACTTCTGAAACTGTCCGAGGACGACTGCATCGATCTTATCGACGATTGGCTGTCGACAAATAGGTGCTGCTGCTTTCCTGATGGCAAAAACTTCCGCATGGAATATGCTGCATTGGTCCGGTAGCTTATATGACAGCCTTATATAAGGGTCTGTACAGTATAGGCCCGCTCCTACTCCTCCGTCCATCTTGGAGCCGTCTGCGTATATGTGGAGGTGCTCAGCTTGGTCCCTTCCCTGCTTCCAGTCTTCGGGACCCAAAGACGAGATAGTATTGATGTCGAGACAAGTTTGGGGGGCATGTAATCAGTAGATTTGGTCATGTCCCTGCCAATCGAACTATGCCCGTATCCTTGTGGCGACATATTTCCTGATGCGATTAGGCGCTGTGCTGCCTTTCCTGCAGTCAGACGAGCGTGGATGACCGGGTGGAGGAATGGACATTCAAAGTAAGGTTTCGAGTGCTTTTGTTGGGGTTGATCTCAGGGCCCCTGTAACCACACTAGGACTCCATACAGCAGAGTTGGTCAACTCTTGTACCCTTGTACCTCTTGGTAAAGAGGATGAGGTCCTTCTTGTCCGCATTGATACAGAGTGCAGCCCCGTGCCCGCTGGTGGTAGCAGTCATGCTTCCGACGTTTTGGTTGACATCCCAACCCAAGCTTTCTCGTCCGTCCGCACCATTATCGGTCCGAAGGTCCAACTAGGTTGATATTTTTCGGGGGGACCACCCGCTAGAGTATTTGATTAATTTTAAATATAGTAGTTCGTGGCGTAGTAATTTGAATCGAGACGCTTTCTGCAACCTCGAGCGTTTAACTAACCCATTCCGAGACATCCCAACCCCTGTGAAACAGCTGTATTCACCACATCTAGAACAAGTAACTTGGAAACGGGATGCATCATAAGCTTGGCTTGATCGGCATTGGCCGCTGCTCGTCGTGGCCACTCCGTCCACGCCAGGGAACACTTCCTCCACGATGCCTCTCTTCGATTCTCTGTGTGGAACAGCCAGATCACATATGTAGAAAAGATCCCCTCAACGCATATTCTCGACGTGGTCGCACCACTTCTCCCTGCGCTCAAGCGTGGGTAGGTACTCATGTACCCATCGTTTCCAAAACCGGTCTCTCATCATCCGGGCAATACGCCACTTCCGGCAAATCGGCTACTCCTTTCAGCAGGTCGTTCAGGGTGGGAGGGGCCTCCGGGTCAACCATAACTGGCAGATAGGTAAGCGGACTCGAATTGACAATATGCTCCACTTCGATCAGGAAGCTTCCTAGTACGTGCTCCTTTGGGGCAACCTCCTTCACACTACGCTCCAGCACCTTCTTGATGCGCTGGACCATTCTCTCCCAAACGCCGCCTTCGGCTGTGTTCGACGGAAAGTTGACGATCCATTCGATTCCTTTGGACGACAGTTCACCCTGGATCTTCTCAGGTTCGAAGACTTTATCGAATTTCCTGGCTTCTCGATGAGTTCCTGATTCCTGATGGCGATGATGCACGAATCTCTAGAAAAATCGTGCGCCAACTTCAGGTGGATGGCCCTTGCAGCTAGGCAGCTTTGGACGTCCAAATAGTTTAGGCCGGTATATTTAAATGGCCATCCGTTGCCCTCATGCCGGTCCACTGGCAAAGGCTGGATCGGTCGCGCTCTCTGTAGCTTACATGAGCGACAATTGGTTATCACCCTTCGTAGCAACCTTCGTAGATTGATTATCCAGAACTTCGTTCGGATCTCGCTTATGCCGCATCTTTACGTGGTAGTGACGAACAATCGTCTTAGTCAGCGCGTGCTTGTGCGAAATTATGATTGACTGTTTTTAGGGTTTGCGCTTGCTGGATCAAGGTACGCTCTGTATCGGCAACTTCGGCAGCAGTGAGGCCGAATCGTTCGAGCTCATCGTGCTGTCCTCGGCACCGTCGGATGAATCTGCGCATCCAAGCAGTGGTCCTGACCAGTCGGTTGGAGTTTGAGAACCTCTCTAAAGATATGAATGTGTTTTCTATGAACAGTGCTAACGCACATGGCAGTTCTTCTCCATCCGTGGTCTGTGGGCAGCAACCATCACTCGAAGAAGATTTCGGCCAGTTTTCCGCAAGTTCTCGCAGAAACGAAGGTCTACTTAGCAATCGTGATCCTTGACTAAGATAAGTTTTCGGCAGTTGGTACCCATCTCCATTGGATAATGGATCCGTTTTGGAACATACAAAATGTGCCTGCACGTCGTCGTTATCATATGTGGCTCTAGAGTAAACCACCGCAGGGAACGCCGATTGGCTTAAGTACACAAAATCGTGCAGCTGCAGCGCCCGACGCCAAAGTAGTGGCGGGCACATTGACACTCTCTCACGTAGCTCATCTCTAGCCGCCAGCTTTCAAACGGTGGGGCCAATTCATCTGGTAACGGTTCGTCCCACTCAATTCCTCCCCGCCAAACCTCTCGCATCAACAATTTGGTGCGAACCGTGTAGCAGCTCAAGAGTCCTTTTGGATCAAACGCTGACATGACGAGGGTTATAAACTCCTTTTGGTGGGAACTCGTCACCGGTCATCACGCTGCTGGGCCCCCGATGATACTTTACTCTAAATTTGAAGTCATCTGTAGCTGTCTGCCAGTACATGTCCAGTATCTTCTCCTCAGCCGAAGCTGAGCTGTCCGTTCAACATTCAACAATGTTCTTATTGGATCCTTGTGGGTTGAAAGCCCACACTTTCCGAATTGGAAGAAGAACGGCAAAAATCGAAACCACAGTCAGCATGAATTTCTCTTACCTGTGTTGATACAGCAATAGCTTCATTCTCATGGAGTTCTTTCATTTCATTCTTTCATTCTATGGAGGTACTTTGAAGCATTTAAGGCCTTGACGTAATGCGCTGCACGGCGAACAAGCGGCTCCGAACGTCATAACATAACCACCATTTCATACAAGCCTGGATCCCGCCGGTCGTCTCCGTTCTTCCACAGGAATCTCTGGGCACATCTATCCTGTGGCTGTTTCAACACCTGATGAAACATCTCCTTAATGTCTGCTCAGACTCCCACTGATTCTTCCCAAAAATGGAAAAGAACGGCCGGCAGAGATCTGTACTGATGTGTTCCTTTGAGGAGAGCTCAGTTCAGGGATGCGCAAGCTACCTTGGCTGCCGCTTCGAATACTAGACGGATCTTCCCAGGCTTATTTAGCTTTTTTACTCCAAAGTGCGGCAGGTACCATACTCTGTCACTGTTGGCGGAAGTGTCTTCCTGCTGCTCTAGCCATTGCGCATATTCCTTCTTGACGTAGTCATCCATGTCAAACTTACTTCGTCCTCTTTCCAAAGCAATCCAGTTTGATAACGTTGGCCCGTTACTTTGTCGTCGCCTTCTCCAGAAGATTATTCCGTGGGAATGCGAGAAGGCACGATTTCGGAATCGGCAAACTTACTTGGTATTGGTCCAATCACCACCCATCCAAGTTTGGTGGCACTTGCATAGGGACCTCCTGTTCCAAAGCTCCTACTTTGCAAAGGTATTCAAAATTGCGCGTGGTCTAATCTAATCAGGATCTTCGGCACTGCGTTACAGTATGGCGTTATCAGTAGACGTGCACAAGACTTCGCCGTTTTGACATCTTCTCGACGCAGACTTTGCATCGGTAGATTCGAATTCGCAACTGCGTACACATTTCTTAGCCCAGCTTGTCAGTTCCGCTAATCTGCAGGCTCACCATCTTCGTGCTCTGTCTTGTAGACCTCCCACCGAACCATTGGATGTTGAGTTGTCGATTCTCACCCTTCAGGTCTAGGCTCCGCTAGCTTCCGATAGGCTAGGTTCTGGTGTGGCATTTCACTGCTGTTCTTTGGCAACTGCCTCTCATTCTCCTTACACCATGCACCTGTCGTGTTTACTGATGGCGTAAGCGGCCTACTCGGGTTGGATCCGATGGATGCGATGTATGTGACTCATCCTTCCGTTGACCACCGCCTGCATGCAGGGACAGATTATGGTTACTCTTTGATCCCTCCGTGGTCCACCGTCTGACTGTAGTAACCGTTTGGGATTGTCCAGTCATCGTGCAGTAGGTAGTGATGTCTTCCCTGCCATCCGTTGACATTGCATTTCCTGTCCCTTTTACAGAACCTGTTCTGGTCTGATGAGCTAGTGAGGTGGCTCAAAGGGGGCCTAGCTGAGGCCGCCCAGCGAGAGGTCGGACATGGACCTACTAATAGGTTGTGATGCCACCGCACACCACACCCAATGGGGGCTTTTAACTTTTCAGCTTCATCCTTAAGTCAAATCCATTTATTTTTAATCAAACAGGACGTTATTGACCTCACCTTAGTGTCACACAAACTGTTAGTCATAGTCAAGAGTTGGCAAGTCCTAGATGACCACTCCTTCTCTGACCACAGGTATATCGAGACCAAACTATCCCTCGAGAGTCCGAAACCTGGGAAAAATATAGCACAACCCTGGAGGACTTACTCCCTTCTAAAACACTAACGCGGGTACAATCCCGCGAGCTTGGCTTAAGGAAAAGATAGTCTTCATCCCCAAAGCAGGGAAAGCCTCTCACTCAATTGAAAAAGACTTCAGAACAATCAGCCTATCGTCCTTCCTCCTCAAAACCTTTGAGAGACTTGTCGGGTTACAACTTCGGACAACCATAAGTCCTCAGCTGTATTCAAGTGAGCAGCATGCCTACCGGAAAGGAAAATCCACGGAAACGGCACTTCATGAAGTAGTCTCAGCGGTAGAGAAATCTCTGCATCTCAAAGAATACTCACTAATAGCTTTCCTCGATATCGAGGGAGCCTTTAACAACGTTGTACTGGGCGCCATTACAGAAGTCCTAACTGACCTGGGGGTGGACCGTCACTAGGTGATGCTCATTGATCAATTGCTCATATGCAGGACGGTGACATCAACGATGGGATCGTCCGACCAGTCAAGGTATGTCAACAGAGGCACCCCGCAAGGTGGTGTCCTGTCTCTTCTTCTGTGGAACATAGCAGTCAACAAGATTCTATGCGACCTGGAATGGGGGCGCTGCAAAGTCGTGGTCTATGCGGACGACGTTGCTAATATCTTCTCGGGAAAATATGCTCAAACACTCTGCGACTTCATGCCCGCAAAGCCAGCGCAACTGTCGGAATGAAAAGAATCGCGCGGGCTGGGATTAAATCCCTAAAAAACGGAACTCGTATTATTCACAAACAAGTACAAGGTTCCCCCTTCAACCCACCAATATTACATGGATCGGGCTCTCCGTTGGCGACAGTGACAGTTACTTAGGGTTGGTAATTGACAAGAAGCTTAGCTGGAACCCGAATGTCAAAGATAGAGTGTAGAAGGCAACGACTGCACTCTACACATGCAAAAAAGCCATTGGGCTAAGATGGGGCATGAACCCAAGTATAGTCCAAGAGAGTACACAGTTACGCCCTTCAACACAATCATCCCTCACAAAAAACGAATGGCTCGAGGGACTCCCAGGCCCCGATGGGGCCATAAACATCTTCACGGATGGATCGAAGCTGGACGACAGAGTCGGAGGAGGAATCTACTCTGAACAGCTAAACATAAGGCATTCTTTCAGGCTCCCAGATCATTGCAGTGTCTTCCAAGCGGAAGTCATAGCAATCAGGGGCTCAGAACTGCCTACAAGCGGTTGCCGTTACGGCAACCCAGCTAAACATTTATAGCGATAGCCAGGCTGCGATCAAATCACTAAATGTGATTTCCTCGAACTCGGCCACCGTGGCAGACTGCCGCAAATCTCTGCACGAGATGGCTCAGCAATTTGCTATTAGCCTGATATGGGTCCCGGGCCACCGGGACATCGAGGGCAACTGTATAGCGGACGAGCTGGCCAGATCTGGCACTACAATCCCCCTTCTCCAAGACAAGGAGGATATCTGTATGCCAATGGCCACCTGTAAGCTTATTATAAAAGAGCAATACAAGCGACTAGCAGACGATATGTGGCAAATAGTGCCACGATGTCGCATAACTCGGCAAACATGGCCGACCATGGACAAGAAGCGCACCTCCGAGCTCTGCAAGCTAGGCAGGAAAAGGTGCAGCGCAGTCATACGTTCCCTCACAGGACACTGGCTAATAGGCACCCTCGCTAACAGGCTGGGGGCTCCACATAATGACTTTTGCCGCAGCTGTAGAGACGAGGAAGAGGAGGAGACAGTGGAACACCTGTTCTGCTCCTGTCCAGCTCTCAGCAGAAGAAGGCTACAACACTTGGGCTCGGCCTTCCTAAATGACATTTCGGAGATGTCTAAACTATGTCCCAGGAAGATCGCTAACTTTCTGAGAAAATCCGGATGGGATAATTGCTGACAGGAAGTCTCACAACGCAGGAAGGGAAAGATCCTAAGCGGTTTTAAGATCCACAACGGGTCGAAACCGGCCTAAGTGTGACGGGCTCCGAGCGAGCCCGGCAGCCGTCTCAACCTAACCAAACTTAACAGAACCTGCTCATATGTCAACCTTCCAGGCACGAGAAACAGATTTGATGCTTCCTCGCAAATTCTATTCGGTCCGTTGGAGAAGCATGGTTGAAATTCTTGAAGTCTTTGATCGTGTGGCTCTTCACATATTGGGAAACACTTGATACGGTCGTTATACCGCTCCTGATAAATACGACTTGTGCTGGCATGCAGTACCCTTCGCTTAGGATCCTTGCTCCTGACTTCTGTAATGGTGCAGAATTGCTTAGCGAGGTCACTTAGCCACTCGCTCAAGTGCACAACCGTTGGGTAAGATCCTATTGTAGCAGCATGCCTAGCCGAGTCCAACCTTTTGCTCAGGGGCAACTTGACGATCAGCTCCTCCATCAGCGTTGGATTTCCTAAGTGCTGTCCTCCGTTCGTGGTTGACTGTAGAAACTCTGAAACTCAAGGCCTTCACCAACCTTCGGTTGTTCTCCAAGGCTGTGAAATGATACGCCGTAACATAGCGAGGAGTAGCTTATCGTTGTACAGTTTGTACTCAGCGTGACTTTTCGCCATATTGCCAAATTTCAACTCAATTGCTGCGGCGACTATTCATTTAAAAATGACGTCACTCTCTCAGATAAATCTGGGGGCAGATTTTCACTCAATATCTGCCTTAGCTTTTCACTCAAGCATGGCGATGTATTCGCCGCACCGCTCACTCCAACACCGCTTACTACGTTTCCAACGAGTCTTTTGGCGGCTCCCTTCTCTCCTTCATTTGCCCTTGCCTTTACCTGCTCCTTCTCCAAAGTTGTGATCTTCTTAATTAGTGCCGCAACTTGGTCGTTGGTGGGGTTCATGCTCTGGCTTGATCCGTCGCAGCGGCGATAACCCCAATCTGTCGAATTCAGGGGCTCCGCTGGGCGAATGTGTAGTCAACATCGCATGGATAAAGGTTTTTTGATTTCTCATCTCAAAGTGAAAATATAGGCTTTTCGGATATACTTGAACGCGTAGAGGTTTGCTGGCATTGTAGTGTAAATGGCTCTGGGACAGGGAGATCCGCCAAGGTCCCGTCTACAAGAAATTTATTAACTCTACGCGACATTGAGGGGCCCATCTTTTTAGTTGTTCACAGCGAATCCCCTTCGGTTGGCGACTCCACTCCTTTGTTCTGCCGAGAGAAGG
Organism: Drosophila lowei; assembly: GCA_008121275.1. NCBI lineage: Eukaryota > Metazoa > Arthropoda > Insecta > Diptera > Drosophilidae > Drosophila > Drosophila lowei. The sequence continues at coordinate 39,121,413 of CM017781.1, read as the reverse complement.
TGGAGTGGAGAGAAGGGCTGTTAGCAGACTAATACTGATTCAAGGAGTATAGGCAGGGCCGTTAGAATGTGGTCACTCACCAAAGGCTGACTATATATCCTATTCGCAGAATGAAACTACAGCGATGTAAGCAGTTAATTATTATTATATTCTTTTATGGTTCGTTCGGAGGCAGGTCGCTGACGCTCTTGTATGGTGGCAACCGAAGGTTTCCCCCTTATAGTAGCATATCCATCAAAACATAGTCCAACAAAGTTGTGAGGATCAAGATCTATTTTAATTAGTAATTAGTTTTTGCATTTAAAGCAATGCAAGTCTAACAAGACAACAAACTCTTTAATAATTGTAATTGGGCCTTAATAAAAATCACATCATTAATAACAAAAAAAAAACACTTTAAAAAATATGCAACGTAAATTAACTAGAATTTGTTTATACCTGATACTCAAAAAGAGTATAGGGGAATATAAGATTTGTAATGGATCGATCTGTGTAATGCCCCGAAGAAAGCGTTTCCGACCCTATAAAGCATATGATCAGCATCAACGAGGGGGAACGTTGTGAGTTGCTGCTGCGACCGCAACTCTACATTTATACCCGATACATAGTCAGTATGGGTTTATTTAACAACAAAGTCCGTCCGTCTGTCCGTCCCTATTATCGCCTAGTGCTCAAAGACTATAAAAGCTAGAGCAACGACATTTTGTATCCAGACTTCTGTGATATGTCACTGTTACAAGTGTATTTTAAAACGTCGCCCCGCCCACTTCCGCCTCCACAAAGGACGAAAATCTGTGGCATACACAATTTAAAGATAGAAAATGACCATATCTTCTAGACTGCAGAATCTGAATCAGATCGTATCATTATTATAGCCAGAATGAAGAAAACAATTTCATTTTTTCTCGCCCTGTCTCTCTCTAACACACACGTATCATAGCCGGCTTTGCATAGCGCAAAACACTAGCGCCTAGATCTCAGAGACTATAAGAGCTAGAGCAACCAAATTGTTTATCTAGATTCCTATAATATCGGACCTTGACGAGTTTGTTTCAAAATTTCGCCCCACCCCCTTCCGCCCCCGCAAAGGACGAAAATCTGTGACATCCACAGATCTCAGAGACTATTAGACCTGACTGTAGAGCTCTCACTGTTACAAAACTATTTGTAATTTTTCACTGCAGAACTCACTGTTGATAGCTCACTGCTACAAGTGTGTTTCACAATTTCGGCCCACCCCCTTCCGCAACCATAAACAACGAATATCTGTGGCAACCACAATTTTGAAGATAGGAGAAAATTAAAAACGCACAATCATAGAGAATGGCCATATCTACCAGATTGCCGAATCTTGCCGAATCCGAATAAGATCGGATTATCATTATAGCCAAAAGTAACAAATCAATTTGCAGTGGCTGACTGATTTTCTGTCTCTCGCACGCACTCTTTGTCGTTAAATGAACCCATACTGACTATGTATCGGGTATAAATGTAGAGTTGCGGTCGCAGCAGAAACTCACAACGTTCCCCCTCGTTTTTAAACTAATAAATTGAATGCGGACATCTTATATACACAAATTTTAGTACCTTAATGCCTCGAAATGTAAAATAGTAAAATTATACCGTTCCAGCCGGACCGTGAAAACCCTCTAGCTGAACCCACCACGAGGGTGCCGGCTGGGCAATGGACACTTCATTATCTCGGACAAGGGTAACGCACTGTCGCTTGCTCTGTCCGAGGCAATGCAGTGTCTAGCTAAGGCAATGGTCCAGTGTCTTCAAGATCTAATGTCGGGGGAACTGAACCAGAGCCATGGCCAGAGGTGCTTGCCGGGCACGCATAAAACGCTATCGGGTGGTCCCCCCGAAAAATATCAACCTGTTTGGACCTTCGGACCAATAATGGAGCGGACGGACGAGAAAACTTGTGTTGGGATGTCAACCAAAACGTCGGTGGGAAGCATGACTGCTACCACCAGCGGGCACGGGGAGGAGCAATCCTGGTGCGTCGCCAGCGGTCACACCGCGGACTTGGCGGGAACAGGCCAGGTTAGTTGTAAAGCTACTGCCCCAACCACAACTCACTCCGCAAGCTGAGCCGCACAGACACGGATCTGAAGAGTGTGATCTCGCCCGAATGCCACAGCTGACGGAGTCGAACGGCGAACTCGCCAATAAGGTGGAGGAGATGATGGCCACCAAGAGGCAACGCTCGACTGAGAGTACCATCCAGTACACTCCGGCAAGCAAGTGGCAACGCGGGCCCAAGAGTGCAGCCCCTCCACCACAAGTGGCCAAGAAGCCAACACCTAAGCTCAAAGCGAAGGTCAGTGACGTGACCAAATGACATTTGATCGTGGCACTCATCGACCGTAGCGATGAGAATGGCAAGATAACAGCGGCACAGTGGAAGCTGGTGCATGCGCGTCTCGTCAACGCACTGTTCGCGCAGATGGAGGAAGACCCGGCGGCCCCTATGCCCACTTTCGACGGTGCTCGGTGGCTCAATGGGGTATAAAGTGCAACGTCGACCCAATCCTAAGGTGGCTGACGCGTACGGTCAGCCAACTGGAAGCGATGTGGCAGGGCGCCAAGCTGGAGGTAGTGAACAGGGAGCTAGTCCCGTCCAAACCAAAGGCAAAGGTACTCTTTCCCCATCACAATCCAATGGGACCGTGCGCTGAAGCTCCTTCAGCGGCAAAACGCAGACGTGCCAACGGAGGACTGGAGAATCCTCCAAATTTTTAGCCCACTACCCAACGATGGGGGCCAATAAGTGCTGAAGTCCGGACTGAAGTCCTTAAGTCACAACTTGTTCTACTCAACATCGGTGCGCAGTAACAAGAACCGTCGTACTCGTATGAAAGGGAATCCATGCTTACCTTATGTCTCATTACAGCACGGATGACCTGACAGTAGTGATGCTGGAAAGTGAGGAAACGCGCCTTCTGGTAGCTTCCTGCTATATAGCGGACGGCAGGCCCGCACCACCCGACGAACTAAAGAGTCTGGTGACAGAAGCTGGCACCAAAAACCACCAACTCATCATTGTTACGGATGCCAATGCCCACCACAATGTGTGGGGAAGCCCTGACATCAATGACAGAGGAGAGTCAATTAGACTTTATACTATCGACTAATTCGACCTTCGTAGGTCCCACCTCATCAAGACCATCCTTCTCACTTCATAAGTACATTCAGTTTAAGTGCGAATACAAATATTCTTTGAAGATAACAGTCTATAGAAGCCCTGGAACACAAACTGGGAAAAGTTTAAAAGACAGTTACTTCGAAGCACGCGAATCCTGGCTCAGTGATATCTGTGGAGAATATAGAGAAGTTCCTAGAGACCCTAACCAACGAGTTACTGGATGCCTACCACGCATCGTGCCAACCCTCGGGAACGAAGAAGAGTTCCAAGCCACTCTGGTGGAACCGGGATCTGTCTCTTCAAAGGAATACAAAGTCCTACTTAGGAGCTACAAGATGGAAATACGTAAAGCACAACGGAACTCGTGGAGTACCTTCTGCTCAAACATCGAGAAAGTAACAAAAACCGCACGACTTCGGAAGCTGCTCTCAAAGCAGCCTACCATACAAAGTCAATTAACGCTTGATGACGGACAATGGGCAGTGATGAAGCCCTAACAGCACTAATGGAGGAGCACTTCCCTGGTTGCACCGAGGTCGCGGATGCCAAAGAGCACCAGGACTTGGCAACCGAGGAACAACACCCCCCAATAGATCTGCTAACCACTAAGCGAATCCACTGGGTAATAGACTCCTTTGCGGGCACAAAAGCAACAGGACTAGACGGGGTATTCCCAGCCATGATGCAGGTGACCAAAGAGGTGATTACCCCATGGCTTTGCGTAATATACACAGCATGTTTAAGTACGGGCTATATCCCTATCCAATGGAGAACCTCGAGAGTTGTCTTCCTCCCAAAGGCAGGAAAGTGCAGCCATGTGAGTCCCAAGGATAACAGACTGATAAGCCTTACCTCCCTTCTACAAAAACACTGGAAAAGCTGTTGAATTTACACATCAGGAATGAGGTAGGGGGACTGATGTCAACCAACCAACATGCCTTTACCAAAGAGAAATCGATGGAGACGGCACTACACTACACACTACACGTAACGTGGCTACGAACGCAATAAAAAATCGACTGGAAGCGACTTACATACACCCAGCAATCAACCTGTAGATAAAGAACTTCCTAAGTTGTAGACGGGTGCAATCGGAGTTGGTCACCGCTTCCACGGTAAAAGGGGCTCACAGAGGCATACCTCAGGGTGGAGTCCTGTCGCCCCGCCTGTGGAATCTGGTGGTCGACGACCTCATCAAGAGATTTGAAAGGAAGGCCCCAATTATAACAGCTTATGCAGATGACATAAGCATTCTTATTACGGGTGTATTTCCATCGACCCTCTGCTCCTTAATGGAACGTACACTCAGGGAGATACGTGACTCGGCGGAAAAAGTACAATGCGGACTGTACTCTGTATCAATGCGGACAAGAAGGTCCTCATACTCTTTACCAAGAGGTACAAGGTACCGATATGGACCCCCCTGAAAGCAGGCTTACCCCAAAAACACAAGTCAAATACCTGAGCACAGTACTGGACAACAAAGTGGCATGGAAATCCACCATTGCGCTTTAAGCATCCAAGAAGATGCTCAGCAGCGCATGGGGCCTGTCACCCGATCTAGTGCACTGGATTTACATCTCGGTGGTGCGATAAACTCTGCTGTATGGAGTCTTAGTGTGGTGGCAAGCTATCGAAAAGAAGACGTATCATAAGCTTATGGAAAAGACTCAGCGACAGGCACTGCTCTGTATTACAGAAACGCTGAGGTCAACCCCAACAAAAACACCACAAACCGTACTTGGAATCGACCCCCTTGACATTCACGCTCGTCTGACTGCAGGAAATGCAGCACAGCGCCTAATCGCATCAGGAAACATGTCGCCACAAGGATACGGGCATAGTTCGATTGGCAGGGACTTGACCAGATCTACTGATTACATGACCCCCCAAACTTGTCTCGACATCAAAACTATCTCATCTTTGGGTCCCGAAGACTGGAAGCAGGGAAGGGACCAAGCTGAGCACCTCATGCTACCGTACCAATGCAGCATATTCCATGCGGTAGTTTTGACATCAGGAAAGCAGCAGAGGTCGCTCTCTTTGCAGAACGAGCACACGATGCGGTCGATAAGATCGATGCAGTCGTCCGCGGACAGTTTCAGAAGTGTCTTGGCGAGCAGGGAGGCTTTAGACACCCTAAACACGAAAAAGTCAGTGCGGATATACTGGGTTCCCAGCCACCAAGGAATCGAAGGAAACAAGGCGGCGGACGTCCTGGCTAAGGAAGGCGTCGGGCTGGCGAATGAGAGTATCGAGAATGTGCCTGTCTCCCTTAGAACGCTACAAAGCGACATAGAGCAGCAGCCCAGACTACAGACCGAAAGCAGGTGGAGGAGTACCACCACCTGCAGAATCACGAAAACCATTTGCATAGAACGCACTGGAAAACTCAGTCACTACCTTCTGCACCCACCACGGAAGGACTGCAGACTGTTAGTGGGAATACTCACAGGTCACTGTCTGGCTGCGGCGCACGCTGCAAAGCTAGGCATCCCCAACCGAGACAGCTGTAGGAAACGTGATGAACCTGGGGTAGTCGAAACCTTGGAACATCTCATCTGCAACTGGGCGCACCGGTGCTGATATCACTGGAAGAAGCCATCAAGAGGACGCCACAGCAACTGCTGGCCTATTCGAAAAACACTTCGATTCTTGAGGACTTTAAAATCTCATAAACACTCCCGCGACGGTTCATACCCCCTATCCGGATAACTAAGGGCAATATTGGCATATGTGTGGCCCCGCTGAGGGCCGTCCGGGTTAACCTGATCTAATGTAATGTATTTTTTATAATTTTAAAATTTTATGTTTTTTAAAGGTAGTGCTTCTTTTTTCACATAACTTAAATATCTTACATTTGGTGATATTGAAAATTGCAATTCTGAAAGCTGATAAGTGCAGCTATAAATTGTACCCAAACACTTTGTAGCTTCAGCTTACCGTCTGGGAAAAGTTAAAAAAACAATTATTTCTTGTGCTATTTGTACCTTAAAAGACGCCTAATTAAAGTAAAGTAAAGTAAAGGTAGATACAAGAAAAAAAATAAAGCACAAGAATTTCGAACTTTTTCTTATAATGCCTAGAATGCACCTACAGCTTCTTTTGTGGTTGATATGAAAAAATAAATACATAAGTCTTTGTACATTACCAAATACCTAAAAGCAACGAGGAAATTGATTTTTTTTGCACAATCAATCACTTACCCGCTGAAAATCCAACGAGGTTCTCCTTAATCGACAGTGGCATAGTCTTTTGTATTTTCTTTCTAAATGGAAAATTGTATTTCATATTTATTGAACCTACACAACCAAAAACAATTTTTTATTCTGCTCTTGGGGAGGGTATTACATATAATACATAGAGAAAAGCATCTATAAAGTACATAGTACACAGTAATGTATACATATTTTTGATTAGGATGAAATCCCGATTCGAAAATCAACGTCCGTATGTTTATATTTAAATTAGTCTCTCACTATTAAGACAATATACTGTCTCATTGCAAGCCTTTGAATTTGTACATATTGGTTGTTCGGCTAAGCGCCTGCCCATTGTAGCACAAAAAGCATTACAGAGAACACCCGATACTTATACTCAAAATATAGTAGTACTCAAAATGAGTATTGGGGTATATTAGATTTGTGGTGAAAATGGATGTGTGTAACGTCCAGAAGGAAGCGTTTCCGACCCCATAAAGTATATATATTCTTGATCAGCATCAATAGCCGAGTCGATTGAGCCATGTCTGTCTGTCCGTCTGTCCGTCCGTCCGTCTGTCCGTCTGTCCGTCCCTATCAGCGCCTAGTGCTCAAAGACTATAAGAGCTAGGGCAACGACATTTTGTATCCAGCCTTCTGTGATATGTCACTGTTACAAGTGTATTTCAAAACATCGCCCCGCCCACTTCCGCCCCCACAAAGGACGAAAATCTGTGGCATCCACAATTTTAAAGATACGAGAAAACCAAAAAGAATTGTAGAGAATGACCATATCTTTTAGACTGCAGAATCTGAAGCAGATCGTATCATTATTATAGCCAGAATGAAGAAAACAATTAAATTTTTTCTCGCCCTGTCTTTCTCTAACACACACGTATCATAGCCGGCTTTGCCTATTGCTAAATATGAGTTCCTAGATCTCAGAGACTATAAAAGCGAGAGCAACCAAATTTGGTATCCACACTCCTGTGATATCGGACCTTGACGAGTTGTTATTAAAATTTCGCTTCACCCCCTTCCGCCCCCGCAAAGGACGAAAATCTGGAGCATCCACAGATCTCAGAGACTATTAGACCTGACTGTCGAGCTCTCACTGCTACAAAACTATTTGTAATTTTTCACTGCAGAACTCACTGTTACAAGTGTATTTCTTTTTGCTCAGAGAGCTCACTGCTACAAGTGTGTTTCAAAATTTGGCCCCACCCCCTTCCGCAGCCATAAACAACGAAAATCTGTGGCAACCACAATTTTGAAGATAGGAGAAAATAAAAAACGCACAATCATAGAGAATGGCCATATCTACCAGATTGCCGAATCTTGCCAAATCCGAATCAGATCGGTTTATTATTATAGCCAAAAGTAACAAATCAATTTGCAGTGGCTACGCAGCGCCCGTCGACACGTTCTGACTGATTTTCTGTCTCTCTCGGACGCACTCTCTGCGTAATGACTATGTATCGGGTATAAATGTAGAGTTGCGGTCGCAGCAGCAACTCACAACGTTACCCCTCGTTTTTAATTGTATTGCTTCTCATCGTTCTTCACGGGCGAGAGCTGCGAGAGGCTCGTCTGAGTAGCAGACAACACATCTACACCGATCGTCATCGCAAGCACAAGCTCCGTCGTATGGCACAGTGGCCAATAGCATTACAAATCGAAATAAAACAAAGTACTTTTTTCGAAATCCTTTTGTTGTTCTTATTATATAAAGCAATCGAGTTATGGCTCTGAAGAAGCTCAGTGGCTCAACAGTGTTTTTTTTTTAATGTATCTTTGTCATATCATTTAGCTGTCATAGGAACAATCGGTTTAAAAAATATAGATTTAGAACTTTAGTGCGAAGAGTGTACAATCGCTTGCAAAAGACTAAGCTTTTTTTATTTTCCCGTTAGCATGTTTTTGCGTTTTTTAAACTTAGTGGCTCTGTATTTCTGAGTTCTCGACACAGACGCAGGACATCCAAGCGAGCGCCGAAAATTGCACTGGCACAGTTCGCTAGGATTTATCTTTCTCTCTTTTGCTGACTAACATTTCTCACTAACATACTGTATACTAGTGCTGACGAAAATCCTCAACCTTCCACGAGGGTGCTGACTGGGCGATGGGCACTGCATTATCCCGGACAAGAGTAATGCACTGTCGCCTGCTCTGTCGGATGCATTACAGAGTCCAGCTAAGGCAATGGTCCAGCGTCTTCAAGATCTCAAGTCGGGGAACTGAACCAGGGTCAGGGCTAGAGGTGCCTGGCGAGCAGGCATAAAACGCTAGTGGGTGGTCCCCCTGAAAAATATTAGCCACGTATGGACCTTTGGGCGATGACTTTGAGATGTCAACCCCAGTTCTCTGTGTGTCGCCAGCGTTTACACCTTGGCAGTTACGGGAGCAGGCCACGTCAGCGATACCACGCAATACTACTGCCACACTGAAGGCGAAAGCCCAGTACAAGGTGGCCCTCAAATTACTGAGGCAGTTTCAAGGCAAGGCATGGTGAAATTCAAACTAGCCTGGACTGAGCAACGGGTAGAAGAGGGTGGTAGACACTACGCGAGAATGACCCTCATGCGGGCGGCGAATGGCGGATTCGCCAACAAGGTGCTGTTAAACAACACGCCTTGGAACGCGGGCCTAAGGTGGCTACCCCTCAGCGAAAGACGAGGAAGCACAGACAGAAGGCCAACATGAATGAAGTGGCCAAGAGACAGCTGATTGTGGCCCTGATCGATCGCAGCGACGAGAATGGAAAGATGACGGCGGCGCATTTTGAAGCTAGTCCACTTGCAGCTCGTGGAATCGCTCTTCTCGCGGATGAGGATGACCCCATCGCTTCCATGCCCACCTTCGATGGTGCTGGATGGCTGAAAGGGAAAAGATTCTCAAGTGTAAAGACGACCTGGCTGCTGCAGAACGTGCCCCAGAGGGAAGCTCAGTGAGATCGGGCCAAACTATGCCAAAGGCAAAGGTGCTCTTCCACATTGCAGTCCAAGGAGAGCGAACACTGAATCTGCTGAAGGCTGAGCTTGGACGTGGCAACGGCAGACCTGAAAGTTCTGCATGCTGGTAGCCCTTTACCCAACGAGAGGGGCCAGCATGTGATCCTCTAGATCAGCAAGGAGGCGGAGGACCTTTATACCTTAAGTTTGGGAAAACGGCGTGGGGCATAAGCAGTGTCTCCCAATGTTTTAAAAAGCGCCACCCCGAAGATAAAGAAAGGTCTGCGCACCCTACAAGCAGACGAGTTGGAGAAAGACTTAGGTCTGGAGACCATCGTAAAAAGTCCGCCCAGGGTTTTGCGCTGGAAGAATCCGAAGAAGAGGAGGACCATCGTCCTGACCTGACAATAGTAGTTAACTTGTTGTGCGAAATTGAATTGACTTCTGGTAGCTTCCTGCTAGATGGAACACGACAAGCCCGCACCACCTGTAGAGCTAACTAGTCTGGCGGCAGAAGACGGCTCTTAAGACCATCAACTTCTCACTGGGACAGAAGCCAATGTGTGGGGAAGCCATGATATCAATGACAGAGGTAATTCACTTTTATTCTATCAAGAGCAAAACTTGTCAAAGTCGCTAGCAAACCGTAAGAACCATAAAAGCTCCGCCGGCATGGACCTGCCCCGCATGAACCGTAAGCTCGCACGGAGAGGAGGGAACCTGCGGGGCACGAAACAAGCCCGCGATAAGTTAAAGTGTTAAGTTGCCGACGAAAAAATTAATTTATTATGACTGTTAAGCTATGAAGCGTTTTTAATAACTGTTGCAATTTTGAATTTAATGAAAGTCGAGAGGTAGTATATAATTCACAATTTATTTGCATATGTAAACCAACTTATCGCGTATGTACATATGGGGATAATTTGGCGAACTATTGATGCGAGGATGTTAATCTAATAGCTGCGACGATTAGCTCAAGACTGACAATGCAAGGGCTGACGGGCCAAATTGCCGGGCCCTATGCAGAAAGCTTAGACGCGAGCGAGAGAGTAGGATAGCCCGAGAGCGTTAGAGCTGCTCGGGGCCGCTGTTAAGCCGAGTTTGAGAGATTGCGATATAAGGAGACGAAAGAATTCCGCTGCATGTGCATATGCGGTAGCAAATGATCTTTACAGTGGGGGCATTGGAAATGACAACAACAAAATGCATTTCCTTTGGGCCGCACCACTGGCAATAATTTACAATATTTAAGCTGCTTGACCCGACATACTCCCCTCGTTGGAAGCCTGACTTTCAACAGCATCTTTAAGGGGCAGCAGGCACAGCTTGTTGACGGCGCGCTTGGTGATTCCAGATGACGTCTTCAGCACAGCAACTCGGGAAACGCCATCTCGTCCAGGCAAAAGCTCGACCACTCTTGCCAGTGGCCACTTCATGGGAGGAAGATTCTCATCCTTGACAAGAACCAAATCTGCGACTGCTAAACTGGGCTTCGCAGTGCGCCACTTTGAGCGCTGCTGCAGTGACGTGATGTACTCCTCCTTCCACCGGGACCAAAAGAGCTGCTGCAGGTATGAAACGCGCTGCCAGCCGTCCAGGCGATCGAAGTTTAGCTGAGTGACGTCAGGCTCAGCGAACGAACCAGGAGGGCCACCATTCAAGAAATGCGCTGGAGTTAGAACATCTATATCGGCAGGGCTCTCTGAAATTGAAACTAAAGGTCTTGAATTAATCACTGCCGTGATTGGGCACAACAGCGTCCGCAGCTCGTCAAATCCAAGAACCGAGTTGCCTATCGCACGGTAGAAGTGGTACTTGGCCGTCTTCAATGCAGCCTCCCATAGACCACCAAAATGAGGGGAGCGCGGAGGAATGAAATGCCAGTCCATAGCCTCGACCAAGCCAAAATCCAGCAGCGCCTTCTGATGGTCATCGCTGAGGACCAGGCGCTTTAACTCGATCAGCTCATTCTTAGCGCCGACAAAATTGGTTGCGTTGTCTGACCAAATTTGCCGCGGCTTTCGTCTGGTACATATGAAGCGCTTTAGTCCATGAAGAAAAGCAACTGTGGATAAGTCCTTTATAAGCTCCAGATGAACAGCCTTGGTAGCCGAAACAAATGAAGACGCAGACGTAGCACTTGATTGGAGCCTTGTTGCGTGCCTCCGGTTTGTAGAAAAACGGCCCACAAAAAGTCCACGCCTGTGATCTCAAAGGCATGAGAACCATCGAGCCGCTCCTTTGGAAGATCCGCCATAATATGCTCCAATACCCTGGGCTTCAGTCGAAAGCATCTTACGCACTTGTTTACTGCCTTGTTTACCGTCTTTCCTCCCCCAATAGGCCAATATTGGGATCCAATTAGTCAAGCAAAGCTCGAGGACCAGCGTGCAGATTCCGCCCATGAAAATGGGAGATTATTGCAAGAGTCAGTGGATGGCTGCTGGGCAAGATGATTGGATGACGGCCATCAAAATCCAACGAAGAGTTTTCAGTCGACCATCTACCCTGAGAAGTCGAAACTGATCCATGAATGGCGATAACGATGCGATTGAGCTCGATGAGGAGACTGCTCCCCTTGCCCGCAGTGACTTCATGTCCTCCCATAGATGAGTACGCTGGACTAGGCGCAGCAATACCTGGGTTCCATGTTCAATGTCTGAGACAGTGATTCCGGGGCGCCGAATTCGGTCGCAAAAGTTGTGAATGTATCTGAAAACGCGTTGCAAAGAAGCAAATGAATTCGCATACTTGGAATCAGCAACAATGTCCATGTAGGGCGATTTAACCAGAAGAGCCTTCCGACGAAGTTCAAGGGCTGGCTTATCAGGTAGCACAGTGGGTGGCCAGTCATCTGAGGAGCCGCAAAGAAATGGAGGACCATGAGACCAAAGAGGTGACTCATTCAGCTCAGTCGGATGAGCCCCTCGAGACAGAATGTCGGCTGGGTTTAAAGCTGTGGGAACATAGCGCCATTCCATTTTTCGGTCATTTCCTGAATCGTTGACACTCTATTTGCAACAAATATATTAAATCTTGACGGCTCGTCCCGAATCCAGGAGAGCGCAACGGCAGAATCACACCAACAGTAACACCTTCCCTTGAAGACATTCATTCCAGCTATCTCAGATATGAGCCTAGCCAGCAACTCCGCTCCACAAAGCTCCAACTTTGGTACTGTAAGTGTCTTCAAAGGAGCCACACGGATTTGGCACAAAGTAAGTGACTGCTGGAATGCTGACCCTTGGACACGACATAAATGCATGCACCATAAGCCTCGATGCTGGCATCGCAAAATCCGTGAATTTCCAGCGTAGAGTCTGGAAGGCTTACAAGCCGAGGAAATTCAAGTCGACGAATCTGACCAAAACTGGTGCATATTTCCTGCCACTCGGTGTTCAGTGCGACTGGAAGGCTTTCATCCCAGGACAACTTCAGATTGGCACAAACGCTGGAGAAAGATTTTGGATTTAGTAATTACTGGGACCAGCTAGTCCGAGAGGATCGTAGAATCGAGCTATGGATGACAAAACAGAGCGCCTGCAGGAATTCAAAGAAGATTGAAGGGCCGAGAACGAAAATAATAGTAGATCAGAAACCGGATCCCAAGCAAGTCCTAAAGTTTTAGTCACATGGCTGCCATCGTCGAACTTCAAAAATGTTTCCTTGTCCTCTTCCGGAACTCCATCCAGCACAGCAGGGACGTTCGAACACCATTTCCTCAATCTGAACTGACCTCTAGACAAAATTCCAGTAGTTTGCTCCCGAATTCGGATAGCCTCTTCCTGAGAGCTGGCTCCAGATATCAAGTCATCCACGTAGAAGTCACGGCGAAGGATTTCAGCTCCAACTGGAAACGCCATCTGCTCGTCCATTGCCAACTGATGCATCGCTCGCACAGATAAATAGGAGGCAGGCTTCGTCCCATAAGTAACGGTGTCCAATTGAAACACTCGCAAGTCTTCTTCCCTGGAGTTTCTCCACAGAATACACTGCAAGTTGCTATCCTCGGTCGAGACTCTTACACAACGATACATCTTACAGATATCTCCCGTAATCGCAACGGCGTATGACCGAAATCGAGCAAGAATATGAAACAGTTTGGGTTGGATTACGGGACCAGCCACTAAAACGTCGTTCAGGGAATATCAGATGAAGTTGAAGCGAATCCATCAAAAACGACGAGAAGCTTGGTCGTAGAACTATCTTCCTTCATGACGCAATGGTGAGGCACAAAAATATCGGCAGTTGCTGATTGACTGGGCAGGAACCTGAGACATATGGCCTAAATCAAGGTACTCCTTTATAAATGCTGCATACTGAGATTTAGCATCAGGGCGACGATCTAACTTTCTCTCAAGGGTCAGGAATCTACGAAACGCTTGATTGTAAGATTCACCAAGGAGATCCAAATTATATTTTGCTGGCAGCCGAACACAATACTCGCCTTTATGTAGTCGACGGAAATGCTGCACAAAGTGTGCTTCACAATCTAGCTCTTCTTTGGTAGACTTTACTATTGGTTCGATGCAATTTTCTACCTCCCAAAACCTCCGAAGAAGCACCTCAAGCCGATCCTCTGGACTATTATCCTCAGCACCTACGGCCCGAGCGCGAGAGACCATCAAAGAGTAACCTTTTAAACAGGAACAACCTCCAGACACGACCCATCCCAAGCGCGTTTTCTGAATTGAAGGCAATCCTGGCAGTAGCTTGACCTGACCAACACACAGGAGTTCGAAAAACAGACTTGCGCCAATTAGCAGATCGACGCGCTGCGGCTTATAAAACTCGGATCAGCTAGTGGTATGTTCGATGGAATGTTCCAGTTTTGAGTGTCAATTCAAAGCTTGGCTGTCGATCGGTTATGTTAGAGGCTACAATGGCAGTGATGAGAGTTGAGTATTCCGATGAGCGAGAGTGCTAACGTTGACCGAAAATCCATCCGTGACGAAGCTAGAGTCGCCTATTCCCGAGACTGTAGTCGATGATTTCATTTTTCGAAGCTGAAGCTGATTCGCGAAACGAGAAGTTATTAGATGCAACTGGGAGCCGGAATCCAGCAACGCTCGGCAGGGAACTAAAACTCCGGAACGATTTTTGACTAAGACCGTGGCCGTGGCAAGTAGAACAACACCATTCCTGAGATCTTGGGCAATAAGGGCAGACGAGGTAGACGCTGAAGTAGAGGGCTCAGTGGTATGCTCAGACGGCGTAGACTCAGACAGCGCAGACTGAGATGGAGTATACGGCGCTGATTTCCCTTGAACTGCGGTATCTTCAGGGCTACCGAAATGAAGGAGGGTATGGTGTCTACCCCCGCAGGTACGACAGTTGCTCGAGGTGCACTGAAGTAATCGATGCCCTGTTCTGAGACAATTTATACACAAGGAAAGCCGCTTGGCTTCTTTATGGCGATTTGTGGGGGACAGCGCTTTAAACTTCTGACAGTGCTGGACCTCGTGAGCACCATCGTTGCACAGCGCGCAGCGTGCTACGGTTTCGTTCGTTGTAACCAATGTGGACCTAGAACTATTATGCTTTCTACTTCTGCCCACCTGACTGCTCGACGCATAGCTTGCCATAGAAAACTCCATCGTCTCCAATGCTCCATCGCTGCTCCAAGAACGAGGCCATAGATTCCCACGACGGAATTAAGTTTGCTAATGCGGGGTCGTTGAATCGTTCCTCCCACTTCTCTTGGCTCGCTGGATCCAGTTTTCGGAGATGCTCCTGCACGACAATGCATCTTGCGATCTGCTCAGTGGTGCCCAAACCCTGGAGCGCGCGCATATGTGAATTGAACTTGTCTGAAAGCTCCCGAAGCATGACCACTGACCCAGGTTCCATAGCCTGGAGCGCCACGATCTCATTGATGTGTGCCTGAAAGACCAATCGCCGATTATTGAACCTGTTTTCCAACAAATCTAATGCCACAGCATAATTGCCATCCGAGATTTCCAGCGACCTAACAGTCTCAAGGCCGAATCCCGCAGACAGGAACGCAAATACTGGAGCTTTTCTATGTTTGTTAAGTCCGGATGGCTGTCGATGATGGTGGCAAACAAACATTGAAACAAAAGACCGTCCAGTTCGCATACCCACCGCTAAACGTCGGCAATTGTATAGGAGGCAGGGATGGTACTTGTCTACGGTAAGGTAGAAATTGCGAGCCGGCAAACTCAACCGTAGTGCTTCCTCCAGCCAAGCCAAGAATGAAACGGCATGCGGCCGCTACTCTTAGCCATTTCCCTCATAATCGCCGCCTTCAGCGAGCTGGCAAGTGACTCAAAAAATGTCACACAATCCACTGTGAATTTCGCTTCGATCCAATTACTCAAGCTCGCCATGAAACATCTCAAATTTGCCGATCAACTTCTCGACTTGCTCTTGCTTTACCACGAGCATGTAGTAGTCACAGTCCGACGACTCATTCTGCCAAGCGGTAGCTAACCTTTTCATTTTCTCGCATAATTCCGTTGACTTAAGCTTCAAAAAGACACCCTGTTTTGCTCACTGATCATTGGAATTTCGTTAGCAGCATTATTTTCCATGGTAGCGGCAGCGTTAGCAGGAAGACCAACGTCTCTAGCGGGAAGATGATCGCAAAGAGTAACACGAGCAATAGACCACAATAACCGAGCACAGCAAGCGAACAGCTATGTACAAACCGTATATACAAAGGCGGCCGGTGTAAGAAACGTTTCTTTCGGGAAGACGACCGAAAAGAGAAGCGCAAGCCAACAGCTACGTGCACTACCGAATATGCAGGGGAGGCCGGTGTATATATGTATGGATAACTTATGTGGTCGATGACACTGGTTGAGATGGCAATTAGTTTAGACCTTTGAATGCTATATTAGTTTGTGATTGCACTGATGGATTATTTATTGCACAATCACGTCGGGGTCACCAAATGTTAAGCTATTAAGCGTTTTAATAACTGTTGCAATTTTGAAGTTAATAAAAGTCGAGAGGTTGTATATACACCTAATTCTGTTTTACACGGTAGATTGGTTCCTGAAAAAACCGTGTAAAAAAAACCGTAAAAAACGAAAGAGAAACAAATATTTACATATTCTCTTAATGCTCTTTCTTGTTTTCGTTTGGTTTCTAGCTTTTTTTTGAGCTGTGTGTGATTTTATATATTTGTTTTGTTATTTTGAACCGTGTTAAATGGAATAAAACCGTGTAAAAAATGTAAAATTGTTGATTTTCAAACCGTGTTATTTCAAAACCGTGTAAAAAAAGACCGAATTAGGTGTAATTCACAATTTATTTGCATATGTAAACCAACTTATCGCGTATGTACATATGGGGATAATTTGGCGAACGATTGATGCGAGGATGTTAATCTAATAGCTGCGACGATTAGCTCAAGACTGACAATGCAAGGGCTGACGGGCCAAATTGCCGGACCCTATGCAGCAAGCTTAAACGCGAGCCTAGGCAGCCCGAGAGCGTTAGTGCTGCTGCTCGGGGCCGCTGTTAAGGATAGAGATTGAGATATAAGGAGACGAAAGAATTCCGCTGCATGTGCATATGCGGTAACAGATGATCTTTACAGTGGGGGCACTGGAAATGACAACAACAAAATGCATTTCCTTTGGGCCGCACCACTGGCAATAATTACAATATTTAAGCTGCTTGACCCGACAATGACTTTTCCTGACCTATTAAATTCTAAACTTCGAAAAATATCTAAAACGAGCGGGAGCGTTGTGAGCCGCGGAAAGGCCGCTCTACATTTACACCCGATACTCAGTCAGTATAGTCTGCACGAGGCAGAGTGTGCGAGAGAGATAGCGCGTAATTAAGCGCGTGAAAGGCGTAGCGGAACCCCTGCAATTTGATTGGTTGATTCTAGCTATAATAATGATCTGATCTGTCCAGCAATCTGGTAGATATGGTCATTCTCTATGATTCTGCGTTTTCGGTGTTTTTGTATCTTCAAAATTGTGGATGCCACAGATTTTCGTTCTTAGTGGGGGCGAAAGGGGCCGTTACAAAAAAATTTGGTGAAAGAACTTGATTCCGTGTGATATACAGGAGTCTGTACACAAACTATAAAATTCTTCAATATTTACAGGTGCCTTGGAGAGAAAAAAGAGATGTCACAAAAATATTGGAATAAACACCGGGGACTGTCAGATTTCAATCTCCTTTCCTGTGCAAGGGATCATCAGTTTGAAGAACATGTTTTGACATGCAGACAGGCAACCTGAACGATATGGCCTTATTTACTCTGGTGATATAGAATTCATGTTTGTTCTTCGTATGGAACCTACCATTGTAATTTTTTCTGGATTGTCTGGTCAAAATAAAACGAGGGGGAACGTTGTGAGTTGCTGCTGCGACCGCAACTCTACATTTATACCCGATACATAGTCAGTATGGGTTCATTTAACGACAAAGAGTGCGTGCGAGAGACAGAAAATCAGTCAGAACGTGTCGACGGGCGCTGCGTAGCCACTGCAAATTGATTTGTTACTTTTGGCTATAATAATAATCCGATCTGATTCGGATTCGGCAAGATTCGGCAATCTGGTAGATATGGCCATTCTCTATGATTGTGCCTTTTTAATTTTCTCCTATCTTCAAAATTGTGGTTGCCACAGATTTTCGTTGTTTATGGCTGCGGAAGGGGGTGGGCCGAAATTTTGAAACACACTTGTAGCAGTGAGCTATCAACAGTGACTTCTGCAGTGAAAAATTACAAATAGTTTTGTAGCAGTGAGAGCTCGACAGTCAGGTCTAATAGTCTCTGAGATCTGTGGATGCTCCAGATTTTCGTCCTTTGCGGGGGCGGAAGGGGGTGGGGTGAAATTTTGAAACAAATCTGTCAAGGTCCGATATCATAGGAATGTGGATACCAAATTTGGTTGCTCTAGCTCTTATAGTCTCTGAGATATAGGCGCTAATGTTTTGCGCTAAGCAAAGCCGGCTATGATACGTGTGTGTTAGAGAGAGACAGGGCGAGAAAAAAAATGAAATTGTTTTCTTCATTCTGGCTATAATAATGATACGATCTGATTCAGATTCTGCAGTCTAGAAGATATAGTCATTCTCTACGATTCTGCGTTTTTAATTTTCTCGTATCTTTAAAATTGTGGATGCCACAGATTTTCGTCCTTTGTGGGGGCGGAAGTGGGCGGGGCGATGTTTTGAAATATACTTGTAACAGTGACATATCACAGAAGTCTGGATACAAAATGTCGTTGCTCTAGCTTTTATAGTCTTTATAGACGGACGGACGGACAGACGGACAGACGGACGGACGGACAGACAGACATGGCTCAATCGACTCGGCTATTGATGCTGATCAAGAATATATATACTCTATGGGGTCGGAAACGCTTCCTTCTGGACGTTACACACATCCATTTTCACCACAAATCTAATATACCCCAATACTCATTTTGAGTATCGGGTATAAAAATACCCTCTCCAAGAACTTAGAACAAATGCCAAAAAAATATAAATCTTACTGTGAAATAGCGGGTCCGAACTTTTTTCTCATCATAGTCATCGTTTAATTGGTAGTCTGCAATATACTCCTGTAATATTTAAAATTATAAAAGTAAATAAAAAGAATGAGCAGAAAATAAAGTCGAATGTTTCGACTATAATACTATTCGGTTTCTACGATTCGTATTCTGGATTGACTTTGTTTTATGGGAGAATTTATGTGATGTTCTAAGCAACTCTGAGTCAAGACTGACTAGTAGTAGTAGTAGTAGTAGTATGGCATGACAACACAATAGTTGGCCAACTGGATTGGCCCATTCGTTACAAAACATATATCCGCTAACTAACTATGTTCAGGCCAGCAGTAGACAGATTCCGCGCACTGTGCCGGCTCCGCGCGCCTCGGCCCCGGCTCGCTCTCGCGCGCTCGGCGCTCGGATCCACAATCCACGATCCACACGGCGCTCACCGCAGCATAAAGCATAGATCATAAGGCATAGAGTTAGTTACGTTTTCCACCCCGTTACAAGCTGCCGTCGTGCACATACGTGCGCCTACAAATTTATATACATCTATACGAAAATACATGGAACATATTTATTGGAACCAAATCTGACTTCTTCATTTGGATATTTTCCCATTCGTCGCTGGATACCCGCTACGGTGATCCGCCCTCCTACAAACATTGGTCCTTCGAGCCGGATCTGAACCAGCTACCTATGGATCGCGTCCGCATGGAACGCCCTCCGTGAGCGTTTCCAAAACAAGAGGCTGATACTCAAAGCCCAGCTGAAGATCCTATTCAGTCTGCCCCAAATCCGTACCGAGTCAGCAGCAGCGCTAAAAGAGCTCCAGAGGGCCGTCCACAAGTGCCTCACGACACTCACCCACTCCGAGGTCTCCACAGACAGCGTTTTCGCTGACGGAGTGTTAGTGTACCTCATTTCCGCTAAGCTGCCCAAGACGACCTTGGAGCTTTGGGAGCAGTCCGTGACACACAAGTCCGAAATTCCCACCTGGCACGCTATGGACAAGTTCCTGGCGGAGCGGTACCTGTCTCTCGAGGTGACCGAGGACGGCCATCCAGGCATGGAGACTCAGGCCCACTCCAGGGGCGAGTCTACCCATGTCAGAGAGTTCAAAGGGCAATTCCAACCCATTCCGTTCCCAAAGGGAGCCCTGTTGCAAGGCGGGTTCACTCGTTCGGAACAACTGTGGATCCGAAGCGGAGAACGTGTGATCTTTGCTCCAAAGAGAACCATCCGATCCGGGTATGCCCTCAATTCCTTCAGATGAGACCTGATGCTCGCTCCAGCTATATTAAGCAAAAAATGCTTTGCTTAAACTGTTTCGCAAGAGGTCACCAGATTCGTGAATGCCAAAGCGCCCACAACTGCAACACGTGTGGATACCGGCATCATACGCTGCTGCACCGTGGCACTCCAGTTTCCAGCCAATCCAAGCCCAATTCCGTACCACTTCCGACTCCTGCCGAACCTCAGCCTAGCGTTCAGAACTATTTCGCCTCCGGCAAAGGGCGGTACTCCTGGGCACGGCTATTATTAATATTTGCCACTTGGGGACAAATTTTCGCGCCCGCGCTCTAATCGACCCGGGCTCCGAGGCAACGTTCATTACAGAACGTCTCTTCCAGATCATTAAGTTGCCATTCCGACTCGCCCAGGCACAGGTCTCGGGCCTCAATCAGACAATATCAGCTCAGTCCAAGAAGCTCTGCCATTTTTCCATCCGCTCCCCGACTAAGCCGGGCTTACACTTGGACGCCACAGCCTATGTCCTGCCGGAACTATCAGGCAGCCTTCCCTCCCATCCGATCCCGCAACACTCGTTGCGAGATTTGCCGAACCTGCCATGGGCAGACCCGACATTTTACGAAAGCTCACAAATAGATGTCCTGATTGGTGCCGACATCCTTCCATCCATCCTCTTGAGCGGCTCACAGACGAACATCTGTGGATCTCTCCTCGGACAGGAAACCATTTTCGGGTGGGTTCTTACAGGCCCAGTGCCAAACACGGTACAAGGCAGGGTCGCATCCTTCTCCACGCAAATTTCCACCGAGCTAGAAACTCCGTTGGACAAACTCCTCACAAAGTTTTGGGAGGTGGAGGACATTCCTACTAAAATAGAAAGCGAGTCGGATTCGTACTGCGAAAGAAATTTCCTCCGAACTACGTCAAGAACGCCAAGCGGGAAATACGTCGTCACGTTACCGTTTCGCGACCCAGATCATCTCGGATCAGATCTGGGGTATTCAAGGGCAACCGCGCTGGCCCAGTTCCTAAGAAACGATAATCGCTTGAAAAGAAACAGTCCCCAACAAGAGCAGTACGACACCGTGATCCAAGAATACCTAGAGCTTGAACACGTGACAGAAGTTCCTCCGACTCATGGGTCCTCAACCTACTACCTTCCGCACCACGCTGTCTTCAAGCCTGAGAGCACTACCACGAAGGTCCACGAAGTAACGCATCCAGCCCGTCGACCAACGGTGTGAGTTTGAATGATCTTCTGCACGCCGGCCCGGTCCTCCAATCTGACTTGACCCTCCAGATCCTAAAGTGGCGTTATTTCCGGTACGTTTTCAACGCGGACATCACCAAAATGTATCGCCAAATTTGGGTTGACCCGAAACACACCCCTTTCCAGCGAATATTATTTCGAAACAAGGAGGGACTCATCCGCGACTATGAACTTAAGACCGTAACCTTCGGAGTCAATTGAGCCCCTTTTCTTGCCATCCGAGTGTTGCAACAGCTAGCAAGCGACGTCCAGTCAAGATTTCCGAAAGCAAGTCGCATTATCCGGTCATTCATGTATGTCGACGATGTCCTAGCCGGAGCGGATTCTACCGATGAGGCTCGACTAACGATCCGCGAGTTGCAGGCCGCACTTAGCTCTGCAGGTTTTCCGCTGCGGAAGTGGACTTCAAACCACAAAGCTATTCTGGCAGGAATTCCGAGTGCTCATCGTCTCCACACCGATTTTTCTGGAGATGGAGGAAGAGCAGTCCCACGGCTGTAAGACCCCTCGGGTGGGATTCGCTGGAATGCGACTTCAGACGATGGGACGGAGCGAGATGCGCCAGCGCTGACCAAAAATCTGCATATTCGCTCTCGACCAAATCCATATTCAAGATGGGTCGGCTCCCGGCCAGCGGTAAAAGTCGAACATCATGGGTTCTGCGATGCATCCGAGAAGGCTTACGGTGCCGCCATCTACGTGCGCATTGAGGTTGACCGTTTGGTCGAGGTGCAGCTTCTCACAGCGAAAACGCGAGTCGCACCCGTGAAAACCGTGTCGCTCCCCCGGTTAGAGCTTTGCGGGGCAGTGCTTTTGTCCGAAATGGCGGCGGCTATCCTGCCGAATATGCCAACAGCAAGTACGAGCTGCTATTGCTGGACCGATTCCACCATAGTCCTCGCCTGGCTGGCAAAGCCCGCGTGTCACTGGACCACGTTCGTGGCCAACCGAGTGACTAGGATATCTCAAGCGACCGATATTGAGAAGTGGTGCCACGTTCCATCCGAACAGAACCCCGCGGACTTAGCCAGCAGAGGCGTGCCGTTACAGGAGTTGGTGGAGAACCAACTCTGGTGGCACGGACCAACTTGGCTGCAGAGGGGGCCGAGATCAATGGCCGGCACCAGTTAATAACTCTCCCGTTATGACCTTAGAGCAGCGAACTGTAAAGGTCCATTTCGCACTCAACCCAGCCGAAGACTTCCTCGAACGATTCTCCAATCTGGAGAGAGCTCTACGAGTCCGTGCATATATCCTGCGCTTCACCAAGCGCTGCCGGAAGCTAGCCACCGCGCAAAAGGGCCATCTTACGAGCGGCGAAATTACCGAAGCTGAAAAAACTCTTATCCTAGAGACGCAGCGTAGAGAATACCCCGAGGAGTATCGCTGCCTAAGCGGTAAGCGGCCAACGCCAAGGTCAAGTTCTATCCTGAACATGAACCCTTTCCTAGACCACCATGGGGTGATCAGAGCATGCGGCCGTGTCGCAGGCTCTGAAGTGCTAAGATACGACGAACGACATCCAATCATTCTCCCATATAATTGTCGACTGTCTCGCCTTCTCGCGCAATTTACACACCGGATAACTCTTCATGGCGGCAACCAATTGATGGTGCGCCTCATTCGATCAAAGTATTGGATTCCAAAGGTTCAAAGGCTTATGAAGGGGTTGTGAACTCCTGCAAGGTCTGCGTTATTCACAAAAGAAGGTTGCAAACCCAAATGATGGGAGATCTTCCAACCGAGCGGTCGTCCTTTTCCAGACCGTTTACGCATACAGGGAATGATTACGCGGGGCCTTTCGAAATACGGAACTATACAGGGAGAGCATGTCTGATCACGAAGGGGTATGTGTGCGTATTCGTGTGCTTTTCCACAAAGGCGATACATTTAGAACCCACGTCCGACCTCACCACCGAAAATTTCTCGCCGCCTTCGCTCGGATTCAGATAATGGAAAAACTTTCGTTGGTGCAGCAACCCTGCTTTCCAGTGACTTCCTTGACGCGTTTAAGGACTCGGTGACTGATGCGTATAGCCATCAGCGGGTTTCGTGGCGCTTCATCCCACCAGGAGCTCCACATATGGAAGGTCTATGGGAAGCCGGAGTGAAGAGTTTTAAAACTCTCTTCTACAAGGCCACGTCCACTCGGAGGTATACGTTTGAAGAGCTTTCTACGCTGCTCGCGAAGATTGAAGCGTGCCTCAACTCCAGGCCGCTCTCACCGATGTCCGATGATCCGACGGAGCTGCTAGCCCTCACTCCCGGGCACTTCCTTATTGGGGGGCCCTTAATGAGTACGGCCGAGCCCGAAATAAAGGGGAACCTTAATTCGATCATCAATCGGTGGCAGCATCTGAAGGCCCTCAACCAACAGTTCTGTCAAAGGTGGAAGGAGGAATACCTCAAGGAGCTCCACAAGCGGACTAAGTGGCAGACGCCGACGCCAAATCTGCAGGTTGGCGATATGGTGGTCATCAAAAAGGATAACCTGCCGTCCAACGAATGGCGGCTCGGAAGGATAACTTCCGTGTATCCCGGTGCCGACGACAGGGTCCGTGTGGTGGATATCCTTACTGCCCGCGGTACCCTCAAAAGACCGGTTGTCAAGGTCGTTCTCCTGCCAGTAGAACCCCGTAGTTCCAGTAACGTGAATGTGCACTTGTCCCATTCACAGCTCCGTACTAATACTTCTTCGACTTCTCTATTCCATCCTAGTTCCATCCTCATCCAGACATGGCCCCACGGATCCGTGCCAGCCGCACCACGGAGAGCCGTCGTGATCGAGGGATCAACTCGTACCGTTGCCGGGTCTGCCGAGGAGTTCATCCGCTACGGACCTGTCACCATTTCCTTCGCCTGAGCCCTGAGAAGAGACTCCGAGCTGTCCTCATTAACAAATATTGCGGGAACTGCCTGGCCCACCAACACTCCGGCCAGGATTGTCGCAGTGGCGGGCTGTGCCGGGTGTGTGGCAAAAACCACCACACTCTACTCCACATACCCTCGTCTCGTCGTCCAGTCCGCTCGGCCTCAGGAGCATCGTCGCCATCTACAGCGCCCCACGTCAGACGCCGTCCTCGGCGTCCAGCCCGCTCGGCCTCAGGAACATCGTCGCCATCTACAGCGCCCCACGTCAAACGCCGACCTCGGCGTCCAGCCCGCTCAGCCTCGGCTGCATCGTCGCCATCCACGTCGGCCCACGCCGACCGCCGCCCTCGTCTCCCCGTGAGCCGCCCCGTGGCAGGGACCCCGGCACCATCCGTCGACTCACTTCTACAACATCGAAGCCTCATCATCCTCCCGACGGCGCTGGTGGTCTTGGATACGGGTTCCAAGAACTTCGAGACGGCTGCGCTCATCGACCCATGCACGCCGGTGAGCTGTATTGACGACTCCTTGGCCAGCGCCTTCAAGTTGCCCACTACTTGTGTGGGGGACGAGAAAGTGTGTACAGCGGAGATCCGCGCCAAAAAGGGCGACTTCCAGTTGGAGACGATGCTCAAGGTCGAGCCCCGTTTGCGCATCCGCACGCCTATCCGACAGCTGAGCGATTCCGTGCGGGCGCGTTTCGGTGACCTGAGGCTTGCCGATGAACAATTTCATCGACCGGCTACAATCTCGCTCATCTTGGGAGCAGATGTCTACCCGAAGGTGATCCAGCCCGGGTTCCTTGCGCGTGAGGACGGCCTGCCGGTGGCCCAGAGCACCGTTTTTGGATGGATCGTGTCGGGGGCGTGCACCCAGCCATAGGCCACCCCATTATACTTTGCAATCCTGCAAGGGGGGGGGAGGATGTTCAGGCCAGCAGTAGACAGATTCCGCGCACTGTGCCGGCTCCGCGCGCCTCGGCCCCGGCTCGCTCTCGCGCGCTCGGCGCTCGGATCCACAATCCACGATCCACACGGCGCTCACCGCAGCATAAAGCATAGATCATAAGGCATAGAGTTAGTTACGTTTTTCCACCCCGTTACAAGCTGCCGTCGTGCACATACGCGCGCCTACAAGTTTACATACATCTATACGAAAATACATGGAACATATTTATTGGAACCAAATCTGACTTCTTCATTTGGATATTTTCCCACTCGTCGCTGGATACCCGCTACGGTGATCCGCCCTCCTACAAACAAACTAGTTTTCACAAATTACATTATGCAACAATATCGAAAACTTTTTTTGCATCTGGAACGAAAACCACTTTTTTTTATAGATATTGCGAATACGTCAGCTGTACGATATCTTTGGGAGAAGGTCTGGGAAAAATCCCAGGAGTCTACCCAAATATGTTATTTAATTTCTCTAGCTCTTGCATAGTTTCAAGTATTATTTTAATTCTTGGGACAAGTATGTTATAGTCATAAAACTAACCACATCCATTTAAAACTATATAATTTGTTAAAATTATATAAAGGTACTTACGCTATACCAGACGTTTGCAACTCAGAATAGATTTACACAACAGCCAAAGGAAAAGACCTGGTAAATGTTAAGGTACCTGCGCTAATAGAATAAAAATTAATAAAAAACGAGGGGGAACGTTGTGAGTTGCTGCTGCGACCGCAACTCTACATTTATACCCGATACATAGTCAGCATGGCTTTCCTCCGGCAGGCGGCGCTAGCATTGAGCGACAAAGAGGGCGTGCGAGACAGAACATCAAACAGAAGGTGTCGGGGCGCTGCGTAGCCACTGCAAATTGATTTGTTCCTTTTGCCTGTAATAATGATCCGATCTGATCCAGATTCGGCAAATCTGGTAGATATGGTCATTCTCTATGATAGTGCGTTTTTAATTTTCTCGTATCTTCAAAATTGTGGATGCAACAGATTTTCGTTCTTTGTGGGGGTGGAAGTGGGCGGGGCGAAGTTTCGAAATATACTTTTAACAGTGAGATCTAACAGGAGTGCGGATATCAAATTTGGTTGTGGTTGCAAAGCCATGAAACGGGCGAGACAGAGCAAGATCGAATGAAATTGTTTTCATCATTCTGGCTATAATAATCATACGATCTGGTTCAGAATCTTCAGTCTAGAAGATATTTTCATTTTCTACGATTCTGCGTTTTTTGTTTTCTCGTATCTTTAAAATTGTGGATGCCATAGATTTTCGTCTTTAGTGGGGGCGGAAGAGAGCGGGGGCGAAATTTTTTGAAATACATTTTAACAGTGACATATTACAGAAGTCTGGATACAAAATGTCGTTACTCTAGCTTTTATAGTTTCTGAGCACTAGGCGCTCATAGGGACGGACAGACGGATGGTCGGACGGACAGACATGGCTCTATCGACTCGGCTGTTGATGCTGATCAAGAATATAGATATTCATGGGGTCGGAAACGCTTCCTTTTGGACGTTACACACATCCACTTTCACCACAAATCTAATATGGCTTTATACTCATCTTGAGTATAAAATAAATTCGGATAAAAGATAATAGAAGATATTATTGAAATGTATTATTGACTGTTGCCTCTCCGAACATACTCCCTCCGAACATACTACTACATAAGAGACCAGGGCTTTTAACAGGATCCGCAACGGAAAGGACGCACAGCTTGTTGACAGCTCTGCGCGTGGCATCCTGATGATGTTCTCAGGATGTCAGCTCGCACAGCCCTATCACATCCAGCGATGACCTCGATCCTCGATAAGGGCCACGTCAACGGCGGCAAGTTTTGTCCTTGATACAGACGACGTCATTGATCTGGATCGAGGGATGTGGTGTGCGTCATTTGGCACGTTGTTGGAACAGAGTCAAGTACTTCTTACTCCAATGCTTCCAAAAGATCTGTTGGGCACAAGGGACTCTTTGCCAGCGATCAAGTCTATTGAAGTTATGACACGTAACGTCTGGCTCAGGAAACTCCATCAGCGGACGACCAAGTAAAAAATGTCCTGGTGTCAGGACGCCAAGATCTAAAGCGTTTTCTTAAATTTATATAAGAGGACAAGAATTGGTTATGTTGAATTGGTTATCCTGATGATGTTCTCAGGATGTCAGCTCGCACAGCCCTATCACATCCAGCGATGACCTCGATCCTCGATAAGGGCCACGTCAACGGCGGCAAGTTTTTGTCCTTGATACAGAACGTCATTGCGATCGAGGGATGTGGTTGCGTCATTTCCGTTGTTGGAACAGAGTCAAGTACTTCATCTGTTGGGCACAACGAGCGATCGCGAAATTTGTAAAAACAGGACGCCAGGCGGTATGAATTGGTTACAGCCTGGTTTCGGCAATCGGCAGCTCCTCGAAGAAGTGACGTTGTTGATCCACAATGATTGACGAGCGAGGCGGTATGAATCTCAATCGAAGTCGTTGTTACAGCACGATGCTTCTCGCTCATAAATAGCCGCCGAAGGTCCTCTAACTGGTTCCTTGCGCCCACAAAATTGTTAGCATTATCCGACCAAATGCATCGGGGAATGCCGCGCGTAAACAACGAAGTGTTTTAGGGCACTCAAAGAAAGCAGCAGTTGTTAGGGCCTTCACCAAATCCAACCAGACGACTTTTGTTTCAAAACAGATAAAAACGCTGATGTAACAATTCATAGGCGTTCGACTGCGCCCATCTAGCTTATGGTAGAAGGGACCGCAGTAGTTATTTTCAGAGACGCTGAATGTAGGCAAATCCTGTACTCGATCATTCGAATCGCTCCAAATAGCGACTGCGGACCAGTAGGGTGATGCTTCCGATGAAAGTGCGTGATGATGACGAACGTCAATGGATGATCCCTGGGCAAAATAATTGGGGGGCGAATATCGATTCGGAGAGTTGAATACCGCAGACGGCCGCCAACACAAATTAGACTTAATTCATCTATTGAGTGCGAGAGCGATATGGTACTGCTGGAAGACAAGTCCTTAGGCCTGGGGACTGGCATCACAGAAGGCATGCAACTCAAACCTGCCAATTCAAACGCTTATTGTCGTCCACGTAGAAGTCCTGTTGAATGGTTTCATCCATGGCTAGCTAATGCATAGCTCTGTATGTCGTCGTCAAAGAATCTCGCCACAATTTGCATTAGAGCATGGTATCAGGCATTGGGATCCGTACAAACCTTTTCATTTTACAGATATCAGCTGTAAAAGCAATGGAAAATGTAACTGAAAAGGATGAGTGTGTAAAATAGGATATTGCCACCACAGGTACTAGGCCTGTGGTGCCTAAACCACTGGTGGGGGTGCCACCAAAACGACAAGTTTTTGTCCCTCGGCTTGCCCCTGACCACACATCTAATGATAAAACTGCTTTTATACAAAGCAAAATAAAGCTATCGGCTTAAAGGTGGAGAAGTTTAATTTCTCTCATGCCAGGGAGATAACTTCATACAAGATAAGTGTCTCCCTTAACTCATTTTGACACCATTTTTCTCGGCCAAATTTTGGCCAGAGCATTTGGTGGTGAAGGAGTTCAAGGCTAAGGAGAAGAATAGGCCCTCCATAACGCTTGCAAATCATCAGAATGTGCCATCCTCATCTTCCCGTCCTGCTTCCACCTTTCCAAAAAACGAACTTCTCTTTTAGTAACCTATCAGAATGTTAGAGGCTTACGTAGTAAGCTCAGCATTCTTTTCCGGGATAGTGTTGAATTTGCTTTCCACGTTATTGTGTTTACCGAAACCTGGTTAAAGCCGGACATTTATATTTCCGAGGTTTCGGCAGGTCGGTACACAAATTTTAGAAAAGGACCGTTCGTCTCGACGTGCAGGAGGGTTTCTGATTGCAGTGGACTCTTACTTCACGTCGGAACACTTCACAGTCCTAGTTCAACAGGAACTGGAATTCCTGTGTGTAAAACTGATTCTTCCCGCTTTCGCTATATTCATTACTTGCTCGTATATCCCACCTTCTTCGGATATTTCAATTTATGAGCAGCACTTGTCCGCCTTAACCGCTGTTGCTTCTCGCTATTAGATAAAGATCATATGATAGTTCTCGGTGACTTCAACTTGCCAGGAACTGTTTGGCCTTCGGTAAACGAGTCTAGTAACCTAGTGCCCATGTCACGACATGACTTTGTTGACGGCTTGCTTGATCAATCATGTGAAAATTCCTGGGTCGATTGCTTGATCTGTGCTTTGTATCGGATCCGACCATAATGTTGTTAACCCGTGCCCTTCCGCTCACTATACCTGAAGACGCCTATCATCCTACTTTCGAAGTGTCGCTAGATATAGGAGCAACTGTATTGGATCGGTCGAGTAGGCTACCTGAACGTGTCCGCTGCTTTCGTAAAGCCGAGTTTGCGAAGCTTAATAACCTCATTAGGGATTTTGATTGGTCCGCTTTGTACTTGTGCACTGATGTCATACAAGGCACAAACATTTTTTACAATGCTCTTGGCACATTTTGTTCCGCTTTCTTG
This sequence comes from Drosophila lowei, assembly GCA_008121275.1. Lineage (NCBI taxonomy): Eukaryota > Metazoa > Arthropoda > Insecta > Diptera > Drosophilidae > Drosophila > Drosophila lowei. The sequence goes on along the minus strand of CM017781.1, from coordinate 39,091,731 downwards.
TCCGATTAGATCTGGAAAACTCCCTTGGTTTACCAAAGAGTTATCCAGTCTAAAATACTTAAAATCAAGACTTTATAAAAAATTTCAAGAAGTGGGTTGTCCTACTTCTCAATCTCGCTATATAATAGCTCGTTCAAACTTTTCTGTTCTTAATGCCCAATGCTATAAAAACTACCTATCCCGAAACAGGATACGTTTTTCACAGGACTCTAGATAGTGTAACAGCTTCGTAAACAGTAAGCGTAGAACGTCCGCACACCCATCCTCGCTATCATTTTGTAATACGTCGGCAAATAATTATCAGGCAATTGCCGATCTCATTGCCCAATTTTTCCAAACCACCTATTCTGAGGGAAGCTACTCTGGTCATCCGTACCCATACGGTTTACCGCAATCGAATGGCATTTTCAGTCCCTTGTTAAAGGAAGGTTCTCTACTTCATGATCTTTGAATAGTAAAGCCGGTGTTTTCACCGGGTACAGACGGGATTCCAGGCTGTGTACTCAGGTACTGCGCCGAGGCTCTGTGTGGACCCTTGCTTAAACTATTCACTCTCTTGGACGTTGACATGCAATGACTGCATCATTCAAGAGGCGATGCAGTTACTGCACCATCAAGTGGCCCGTGTGATACCAGCAGAAGGCTGGTACGCGCGGATCCCAGGCAACACGCAGTCCTCCTCCCGCCCAACCGACCGAGGGGCACTGCCGCATGACGAGCGGCGCGTAGCCGAACCGAACCGAGCATGCAGGAAAGATGGCTGTTAGACTAATATTCGAGGAAAATTAGCACTAAACTTACTAAGAAATTAAGCATGCATTAAAAAATAAAATACCACTAAAATTACTAATTACTAGAAAGGTGTGTGAGGATTAGTAATTTAATAAGAGGAAGAGAATTAGTGGTGGATATAATATGGTAGAGGGAATTATAATTCGAGCATAAGACCCTAAAAGGTTAATGCAAAGAATAATTCGATCTACAAAGTGGAAGGAACAACGGTATAACATTTCTAGTGAGTCTAATAGGAATCGTAAAAATTATGCGGCTCAACATATCAGGGTTGTCTACGTCACCCTTGATCAAGTTGTGCATAAAAATCACACCAAGCATTTTCTACGGTTAACTAAGGATGGGAGGTTTACTAACAGCAGTCTACTAGAGTAAAATGGCAGTCTCATACCCGCATCCCAGTTAAAGGCGCAGAGCAAAGCAAGAGTAAAAGATTTGTTTACTGATTCTATACGGTCCTGGTGTATTTTGTACTGAGGGCACCATAGACAGGAGCCGTATTCTAAGATCGGACGAACAAGCGAGGAATAGAGAGTCTTTGTTATATAGGGGTCGAAAAGAAGGGAGTTTTGAAGAGGACTCTTTGAGACCTGGAACAAAGATAGCAGAAATCCATCTTAGGAGGTTGGGCGGAAACCCTAAAGGGTCAAGTTTATGTGCTAGAAGGGAATGGTTTACAGAGTCAGAATGCTTTACTGAAGTCGGTGTAAATAACATCCGTCTGTAAGTTACCTTGAAAGCCTTTAATAATGAAAGAGGTAAACTCTAACAAGTTCGTTGTGGTTGATCGCCGCCTTATAAATATAAGTTGACTCGCAGAGATGTTGCAAGTGCGGAGTTGAAACCTTCTCAAACATTTTAGGAACAGCGGATAACTTTGCTATACCTCTATAATTTTTTTGCGTCGACTTGCTACCTTTTCTGGGAGAGGAATTATAAGCGATTCCTTCCAGAACGGGGGGAAAGCAAGAAGAATCAATGGACAGGATGAATAGTTTCCTTGCTTAAACTATTCATCCTGTCCCACACAGTGCCCTCGGCGCAGTACCTGAGTACACAACCTGGAACCCCATCTGGACCCGGTGAAAACACCGGCTTTACTATTCAAAGATCATGAAGTAGAGAACATTCATTTTAACAAGGGACTGAAAATGCCCTTCGACCTCGGTAAAGCCGTATGGATATGGATGACCAGAGTAGCTTTCCTCTGAATAGGTGGTTTGGAAAAATTGGGCAATGAGATCGGCAATTGCCTGATCATTATTTGCCGACATATTACAAAATGATAGAGAGGGATGGGTGTGAGGACGTTCTACGCTTACTGATTACGAAGCTGTAAAACTGTTTTGGGTCCTGTGAAAAAACTGTTATAACATTGGGCATTAAGAACAGAAAAGTTTGACCGAGCTATTATATGGCGAGATTGAAATGGGAGAACCAACTTCTTGAAATTTTGTATAAAGTCTTGATATTACGTTTTTAGACTGGATAACTCTTTGGTAAGCCAAGGGGGTTTCCAGATCTAATCGGATAAGAAAGCGGGACACAAGAATCAAAAATGTGGCAGGAGCATTGTAACATTTATGACATCAGTGCAAAAGTACAAAGCGGACCAATCAAAATCCCCTAATGGGGTTATTAAGCATCGCAAACTCGGCTTTACGAAAGCAGCGGACACGTTCAGGTAGCCTACTCGACCGATCCAATACAGTTGCTCCTATATCTAGCGACACTTCGAAAGTAGGATGATAGGCGTCTTCAGGTATAGTGAGCGGAAGGCACGGGCTAACAACATTATGGTCGGATCCGATACAAAGCACAGATCAAGCAATCGACCCAGGAATTTTTCACATGATTGAATTGAGACAGAGACAGGTCAAGCAAGCCGTCAACAAAGTCATGTCGTCGACATGGGCACTAGGTTACTAGACTCGTTTACCGAAGGCCAAACAGTTCCTGGCAAGTTGAAGTCACCGAGAACTATCATATGATCTTTATCTAATAGCGAGGAAGCAACAGCGGTTAAGGCGGACAAGTGCTGCTCATAAATTGAAATATCCGAAGAAGGTGGGATATACGAGCAAGTAATGAATATAGCGAAAGCGGGAAGAATCAGTTTACACACAGGAATTCCAGTTCCTGTTGAACTAGGACTGTGAAGTGTTCCGACGCGAAGTTAGAGTTCACTGCAATCAGAACCGACCGAGGGGCACTGCCGCATGATGAGCGGCGCGTAGCCAGTGAACCGAGCATGCAGGAAAGATAGCTGTTGACTAATATTCGAGGAAAATTAGCACTAAACACTAAGAAATTAAGCATGCATTAAAATACAAATACCACTAAAATTACTAATTACTAGAAGGTGTGTGAGGATTAGTAATTTAATAAAGAGGAAGAGAATTGGTGGTGGATATAATATGGTAGAGGGAATTATAATTCGAGCATAAGACCCTAAAAGGTTAATGCAAAGAATAATTCGATCTACAAAGTGGAAGGAACAACGGTATAACATTTCTAGTGAGTCTAATAGGAATCGTAAAATTATGCGGCTCAACATATCAGGGTTGTCTACGTCACCCTTGATCCAAGTTGTGCATAAAAAATCACACCAAGCATTTTTCTACGGTTAACTAAGGATGGGGAGGTTTACTAACAGCAGTCTACTAGAGTAAAATGGCAGTCTCATACCCGCATCCCAGTTAGGCTCCGCAAAGCATAAAAGAGTAAAAGATTTGTTTACTGATTCTATACGGTCCTGGTGTATTTTTGTACTGAGGGCACCATAGACAGGAGCCGTATTCTAAAGATCGGACGAACAAGCGAGGAATAGAGAGTCTCTTTGTTATATAGGGGTCGAAAAGAAAGGGAGTTTTTGAAGAGGACTCTTTGAGACCTGGAACAAAGATGGCTTGAAATCCATCTTAGGAGGTTGGGCGGAAACCCTAAAGGGTCAAGTTTATGTGCTAGAAGGGAATGGTTTACAGAGTCGAATGCTTTACTGAAGTCGGTGTAAATAACATCCGTCTGTAAGTTACCTTGAAAGCCTTTAATAATGAAAGTAAACTCTAACAAGTTCGTTGTGGTTGATCGCCGCCTTATAAATATAAGTTGACTCGCAGAGATGTTGCAAGTGCGGAGTTAAACCTTCTCAAACATTTTAGGAACAGCGGATAACTTTGCTATACCTCTATAATTTTTGCGTCGACTTGCTACCTTTTTCTGGGGAGAGAATTATAAGCGATTCCTTCCAGAACGGGGGAAAGCAAGAAGAATCAATGGACAGGATGAATAGTTCCTTGCTTAAACTATTCATCCTGTCCACAATCTCGGCGCAGTACCTGAGTACTGACCTGGACCCCATCTGGACGGTGAAAACACCGGCTTTACTATTCAAAGATCATGAAGTAGAGAACATTCATTTTAACAAAGGGACTGAAAATGCCCTTCGACC